>OX155967.1:23173517-23565849 GCA_944548615.1 Micropterix aruncella | reverse complement strand
AAATCCGATACAATTCCGCATACATATTTATTTTTATATATATATTTATAAACCGCATAAATACATTTAAATAAACCGCATACATAAAGTTTTATAAACCTCATATAGAAATATTTATATATATAATTACTTAGTTGCACAATATATTTTGCGTACTTTGCCTTTTGCCTGCTCACTGCGTCGTCGAGTGGTTATTTTGGTTTCCTCCGTTTTTTGTCTAATAAATTTTTTTTTTGGGTTTAACCTTTCGATATGCCTAAAAAACCGGAAATAGACCGCGGTGAGGACATTCCTGATGTAAACGATGAGAAAGTCATGTTATTAAATATAGCATTAGCAAAACGGAATGCTATATTTTCACGCTTACAAAGAATTTATGACAGATCAAAAAATATACGGAACGAGAACGATAATGACATTCTACTCGACGCTTCAATATGCATGGATAATTTGCGCAATGAGTTTGAGAAAGCATTAAACGAGTATAATTTATTATATATGAAAATAAATATGGGATCAGAGGTTGATTATCAGGCATGGACTTCATTTGAAGATATGTATTGGCACATAAAATCTGTGTTATCTCGAATTAAATCTAATATCAATAATGATGTACCAAAACCCGCATTGCTATATAGAAGCAGACCGACGTTGCCACCAATAGAATTAATGGCATTCGATGGTGACATTCGGACATGGCCAAGATTTTATGATAGTTTTAAGTCCATCTAGCATGACAATCCAACTCTGTCTGATGCGGATAGGTTATACTATTTACTTGGAAAAATATCAAATAAAGCGCAATCAGCTTTTTCCGGGATTACTCCTTGTTCAGATAATTATGAAATTATTATAAAATCGCTTAAAGACAAATATGATGATAAACGCTTGCTAGCAAGTACTTACCTAAACCAAATATTAGATGGAAAATCATATTCTACGGCATCAGCGCAGAATTTAGAAATATTTCTAGATAATTACGCCACCGCCATAAATGCGTTAAAGAATTTAAAAATTCCAGATTTAACCGATTTTATATTCTTACATATTTCATTAAATAGGTTGGATCCAGAAACAGTGCGCGCATTTGAATTGCATTCGCGGCAGGAAAATATTCCTTCCTTAATAAGTTTAATTGAATTTGTAAAACAACAAGCGAACATTTTAAATCGGCAATCGAGTTCGACCTTATGTGCAAAATTAAATGGTAATAATAATAATAATACGAAGCGATCGAACAATCATAATAAAGGAAATGTCAAAATCCCACAACCGCAGACATATGTCGCTGTATCCGATGCATATCAGTGTTTATGTAAGGATATTGTACATGACAACTTTTATAAGTGCCCAGAGTTTAATATTATGACTCCAAGCAATCGGTTTAAATTAATAAAGGAGCGTAATGGCTGTGTTAACTGCCTAAGTGGCAAGCACAGAGCAGGGAAGTGCAATTCAAGTTCTAAGTGTAGTACTTGTAATGGCAAACATCACAGCTTATTACATTTTAATTTAAAAAATAATTCTAATACTGTGACGTCATCTACAAAAGCAAATCCGTGCGCGACCCCATCAGACCAGCAGCAGCCATCAGCATCCGTCACCTATACCTCAAACGCTGTACATAACTCTGCACTCGCGCTATGTTCAACGTCTACTGTCGATTCGCCCCACACTGACGCAAGCGTATCTAGTAATGATCGCGTGCTTACCACGCAATGTAATATGCATACTACGGTGTTACTTGCTACGGCAGTCGTAATTGTTTATGATGCTTGTGGCATAGAACACAATATACGATGTTTATTAGATTCTGCTTCTCAGAGCAATTTTGTGACTTCAGATTGTTGTAATAAGCTTAATTTAAATATAAGTCCGAATAATATAGCGGTAAGAGGTATCGGTGGTTCTGAAAAATATACGAAGGGGTTTGTTAATTTTCAATTTGCTTCAAAGTACAACAAAGACGTAAAATATAATATTTCATCGCTTGTGGTAGAAAAAATAACAGATAACTTGCCTTCTATACCCGTAGACGTCACTGATTTACCTTTCCTTCATGGACTTCCGCTCGCAGACGAGGATTTCTACGCTCCAGCACAGATCGATGTTTTAATCGGTGCTTCTTTATTTTCACAACTTCTGTTACCAGATGTAGTAAGAAGTCATTCTGCTGCAGTTCCACGAGCTATACAAACCATGCTTGGTTATGTTATCATGGGAACTGCTCCTGCTTTATCCAACCGCGAGAAACTAACCGTAGCCTGCTGTAGCACATTACGGGATGAGACTGAATCAGAAATAAATACATTAATTAAACGCTTTTGGCATATTGATGAAATGCCTATCGCTATACTGCCAACTGAGTCTCCGGAAGAGATTGAGTGTGAACACTTCTTTCGCGATACTACTGAACGAAATACCGACGGAAGATACACAGTTGCGTTACCTTTCCGCTCGGACGTTTTCTCTCTCGGAGATTCTTTTGAAACCGCCAAGAAGCGTTTCTTGAGCTTAGAAAGAAAACTCGAGGGATCTACCGCGCTTCGCTCTGCATATGATGCAGTGATTAATGAATATCTAGAGAAAGGATACTTATCCCCCGCACCCGCTGATGATGACAATATTTATCCCGCTTATATTATACCTCACCACGGCGTAGTACGTGAAGATAAGTCTACGACCAAACTCCGCAAGGTTCTCGACGCGAGCTGTGTAAGACCAGTTCTGGAATATCACTAAATGATGTCCTTCACTGTGGCCTGAATTTACAGGGCGATCTGTTTACTATTCTTTTAAATTTTCGGCTATTCCATATAGCACTTTCCGCGGATTGTAAACAGATGTTTTTGCAGATCGCAATGAAAGCTCGAGATCGTCGTTTTCAACGAATTATTTACCGCTTTAATCCACAGGATCCGCTTACTATTTATCAGTATAATACGGTTTGTTTTGGACTTAAGTCCAGTCCATTCCATGCACTTCGTGTCATACGGCAACTAGTCGATGATGAGGGCGACTCGTTTCCTCTCGCAAAAGAAATAACTAGGGATTCTATTTATATGGATGATGTAGTATTTAGCATAATGACAGAAGAACAAGGAATATCGGCGTCTAATCAGCTGATAGAGCTGTTCAAATGCGGGCAGTTTGATTTAGTTAAGTGGATTAGCAACTGTGAAAAGGTTTTACATCGCATCCCCGCAACGCATCGAGCTAACGAACCTATAGAGTTTGATAAAACAGCACAACAAAAGATTTTGGGCTTAAGTTGGTCACAGATTAATGATAATTTTGAATTTAAAATTACCGCTCCTAACAGAAAATGCTCTAAACGCGTTATATTAGCTACTGTGGCAAGAATATGGGACGTAATGGGTTTCGTAGCGCCTGTCGTTCTATTAGCGAAACTATTAATAAAGGAATTGTGGTTATTAAATCTAGATTGGGATGACGAACCTCCCGGTCATATCATAAAAACGTGGGATAAGTTCTGTTCAGAGCTCTCACAACTTAACGCAATAAAAATACCTCGCCATCTAGGCGTATTTGAAGGTAGCATTCTCCGTCTAGTAGGCTTTTCAGACACGTCAGAGAGCGCTTACGGGGCAGTTGTGTACTCACATACTAGTAACACTAACCAGCCAGTAAGCATTCAGCTTGTTTGTGCTAAATCGAAAGTTGCTCCAGTCAAGTCATTATCTATTGCGCGGCTTGAACTCTGTGCTGTTGAACTGCTAGCCAAACTACTAAGACGAGTATATGACACCTATAATCGCCGCTATTCTATTTTTGAAGTATATGCGTTTACGGATTCTAAAGTGACTTTATGCTGGCTCAATTCCTCACCGCACCGCTGGCAAACATTTGTTGCCAATCGCGTCATTAAGACGCTCGATAATTTTCCCGCTAAACATTTTTTTCATGTCGCCGGAATTGACAATCCAGCAGACTGCTTATCACGTGGTCTATCACCGGGAAAGCTACTTCACCATCCGCTCTGGTCTCAGGGTCCACCTTGGTTTGCACTAGATCCTTCGCTGTGGCCTGTAAATAAAATTAATAGCATTGAAGTAGAACACTTACCTGAAGAGAAGATAATCGCTTATCCAGTAACGTCAAATCCTGAAGTAAAATCAGTTGTTCAGGACCTCGCGTCCCGCATCTCCTCTTGGAGTAAGCTTCTGCGTGTAGTAGTGTATGTAGGCAGATTCATTAACACGTTGAACGCCGATGATAAAAAATAGGTATTCCATTCGAGCCGTGACGACCACAGTTGGGCGACAACAAACTCTCCCGTTCGGGCCGCGTCGACCACAGTTGACCGCGAGTCAGAGAAGTTTATAAAACTCTATGGCAAGCCGACGGACAGGAAACTCGTGCTGTATCGTATGAAAAGGGACCCGCACGGCCCTCTAGCCTACCCCATACTAGTTGGTTATTGCAAACTATTCTGATTACAAGAAAAAAAATTTTTTTGCTGGTCAGCAACTTTTACTGAGAGTGGTACTATGTAATTATCTCTTTAAAGATGTTTACAAAGACGATTTTAAATATGAGAACGTTATAAATATTGAAAACACACCATTATGTAGTATTCAAACCATTTATTAAATTTTAATGATATTATAGTAATAACACTCATGGCTGCAATCAAAAGTTTAACATAAAAAATTATCTTCTAACTGATCTTTATATTATTGTGATCTTTAATATTATTGTGATTATAATGAACTATAATGAAGCATTCTAAACAAAGAAATGGTTTGTTCGGACAACTTTTACAAAAAGTAGTGACTTTTTTGGTTTTATTTCTAGCCACTAAACGTCCTTGGGTAGCCATGTTCTCCTTGTAGCATTGTTGGCACTGACGTCGGACTTCTTTAGACTTTCCCTCTTTTTTCGCCAGCTCGTGTTTTTCTCGTTTTGGTCTTGGCGGAGGAACTTCAGATAGTATATCTTCAGCCAGTAAACTTTTCATGATTTCCTTTCTGAAGTCAACAATTGGAATACTTTTTTTGGTGACGCTCTTATAGAGAATTAAAGAATTTACAACAGCCACATTCAAAATCAAATCTATCGCAACTTTTTTATACCATTTTACGGTCTTTCGCAGGGGTGTCTGGTATGCTGACATTTGATCAGATAAATCAACAGCACCCTTGGCTTTATTATAATCGAGAATGATTGCCGGCTTTGAGGTCACTTTGTTGTGTTTCATCACTCTTACAAAACGCGTGGAATGTTTCGTAGATAAAACTAGAACATCGCGCTTGTCCCTCCATCTCATAACAGTTATTCCATCAGCGCTCTCTTTGGCTATGAACTGTCCCTTTTTCAACTTGGTAGAAACCACTACTTTGGGAAAATGTTTTCTATTTTTTCTCAAAGTCCCTACAAGATGAGTCTCTTTTTTTAAAAGTTCCCGAGCTAATCCGACACTAGTGTACCAGTTGTCTGTGTAGAGTGTATGCCCTTTGTTCAACAGGTCTTCGCATAATGTCATTACTACATTCGCCGGTGTAGTGTTGACTTCGTCGTTCTGTTTGCCAGCATAAATGCTAATTTTATACGTGTAACCTGGCAATGTGCACAATTTAAACAGTTTTATACCGTACTTATGACGCTTCTGTTTGTTGTATTGGCGAAATATTAAACGTCCTCGAAATGGCACCACACTTTCATCGACACATAAGTCCTCGCCTGGTGTGTAATTCTTCTTAAAATTGTTATTCATGATATTCAACAAGTTTCTTAAGCGATGTAGTCGATCCATCCTATTGTCTTCGTCTCTTTGTGAAAAATGGAGCATTTGCAGGAGCAATTCGAACCGGTTACGGGACATTATGGTTCGTGGAAATTGTTGTCCCATGATTTCGTCCCTAGACCAATAATCGGATATTTTTGGTAATTTAACCAAACCCATATACAAAATCAAGCCAAAAAATTATTTCATTGCGATTTCAATTCAATTGCGAATGCGTGCAGCCTTCGTGGCTCTTTGCGTATTTGTTATCTTAGCAACTGCAAAAGCATTAGTGGCATCGACAATTTGTTGGAAAACATCTTCCGTCACCAAAAGCGTATAGAAGTCAACTGGAGATTTGTTTGTCATTAACATGCGTAAATTTAACGGCATTCCAGGATATTCTGTAAAAGCAATGACATGCCGTTGATTACCTTTGGGATCTGTCCATGTTGTGGGCGGTGAACATTCCACAAGATCTTGAATGTTACGATTAATTTCAGCATCACTGGTCTCACTATCCGATACGATAACTCGACGCCGTCTTGATGGGCAGGGTTGAATATTATCTTCCTCATCAGAACTTATATGGAGACTTTGGTTGAAGAAATTAATTTCTATAGTATCCATTTGCGTCAAGTCTTCATGGCTTATTTCGAAGTCTTCAAAGTCGATTATGATGATGAAAACTCGTAAAAACAATACTTGTTACCACTACGCGCACGTCTCAAACACACGGCGACGGAAGTCACTACTGATCGGAGCCCAAGCGGGGATGCGAATGCGCGAGTCAGAGGCGCGCGGCGGGTGGGTGACACCGAGACCGCACGGCGCTATGCAACGGATTTTCGGTTTTTCCCCCGCGGAGGCCGCGTCGGACAATGGTGTGCGACGCTCAATAACTAAGTAAAAAGTAATAACACGAAGCCGGGGTAAATAGACCACATATTTTGGTACTAAATCTATATATTTACCACAAAAAATACGTCGATGAAATTTGGCAAAATCTATGTTTGTCAACTGGCTCCTTAAGAGTAAAGAGTGTCACCCACCATTGTCCGATACGGCGTTGAACGTGTTAAGAAGTTACCGCGCACAGAGTCACTGTCAATTACTGCAACTGATCTCGAGTCAGCTGAGAAAATTATAATCCGCGACATACAAAATAGACATTTCTTGAAAGAAATTAAACTTTTACAAGCTAATAAAATTAGCTCTCCTGCATTTTTGAAACTTAAAGCGTTTTTAAGTGATGGCATCATTCGCGTAGGTGGTCGTTTATGTAACTCAGCCGAGAAGTACGAACATAAACACCCCATTATTCTTCCACGCCACGATGCAATTGTCGAAACATTAATAGATTATCACCATAAAAAACACTTGCATGCTGGGCCTGAGCTTCTTATGTCAATATTAAGGCAGAAGTTCTGGATATTAGCCGCTAGACGTATTATTCGCGCAAGAATAAACAGATGCAATACATGTTTTAAGGCAAAACCGCGTTCGCAGTTCCCGTTAATGTCGGATCTTCCGGTGCAACGTGTAACTCAATCCGAAAAGGCTTTTATTCACACAGGTTGCGACTACGCAGGACCCATAAGTTACACGCCCATACGCGCTCGTGGTATCAAGAGTCGAAAGGCCTATATGTGTATATTTACTTGCCTAACTACGCGCGCTCTTCACATAGAAATCGCTACTGATCTTAGCACTGTAAGCTTTCTCTCCGCTTTAAAACGTTTTCTATCACGTCGCGGCCCAGTAAAATATATATATTCCGACAATGCAACGAACTTTTTAGGTACACCTAATTATTTACGGGAATTATATGACTTTCTTTCAAAGGAATACCGCACTTCTTTCGAGAAAGAACTCACTGATAATTACATAGAGTTCAAATTTATACCTCCCGCGGCTCCGAATTTTGGCGGCTGTTGGGAGAGTGCTGTCAAATCAGTTAAAAATCACCTGTTTAAGGTTATTGGACAACAAATCCTCTGTTATGAGGAGTTAACAACAGTTTTGGCACAGGTAGAGTGCCTGTTAAACTCGCGTCCTCTTACTGTACTAAGCTCTGACCCTTCCGAGCCTTCAGCCTTAACTCCAGCTCATTTTCTAAATACTTCACCGCTCTGCTCTCTGCCCGCACCTTATGTAGAAACAACCGCAGACCATCTGCTAGAAAGACACGATTTTTTAGATAAGTTAGTTCAATCCTTTTGGCGGCGCTGGAGGGCTGAATATTTACATCAGTTGCAGGTGAGGCAAAAATGGAATAAACCTTCTGTTCCAATTGAGGTCGGAACAGTCGTTATAATAAATAGTGATAATTCTCCAACACTTTCATGGCCTTTAGGTATAATCGAAAGAGTTCATCCTTCAAAGGACGATGTTGTACGGGTTATCACTTTAAAAACCGCAAAAGGCACACTCGTTCGACCAGTGACACGCTTGTGCCCCTTACCAACACAGTAATTTACTCTATATTACACATATATAGTAATTTATGTATTTTTAAGTAATCATATTTAGTAATTTATGCTATCTACGTATATTATATATAAAACTTACTTTAATTTATCTTGCATAACATTATATGTCCCGCATTTTGTATAGTGTTTTCTACTTAAAGGTGATCCTTTAAGGGGGGGAGTGTTAACGCCAGTTTAATAATTTTTTTATTTTTTTATTTTTATTTTTTTTTATATATTAATTAATTATACTGCAACATTGGCAACATTTTACCTATCCGGTCCGATCCTAGCACGCATTTAATATCGCAAAGAATGGCATACCGTCAATTACGTTTTGGATGGCGCTGGCAAATGTCATGACCGATGGACGCGCGGTAAAATCGAGCCAGAAAATCGTATATCCGCGTTAAAAATTAATGTGAACAATTAATGTTTTAAGTGTGTGATTCGGACAATAGAACAACCTCAAGATCTGCAACCAGGCCTGAAGAATAGTCGCTGACACGCCGGCACAGTATCCAAGTAAGTGCGTGTTTTCCTTGGTTTTCCTTCCCTTCAGACCAGTTGTAGATATATCCTATGAAAACAGTCCACTTTCAAAAATTCATAATATTATAATTATATTCTGCTTAATTTCTTTTCCGCTTTATAACCAAATACCCGCGCCGCACCAATAACCGAAGAAATCGTAAAATTGTGCCCAAATGAATGCAAGGTTTGTCTTCTATGTATATCTACTACTACACAGTACATAGACTAGACAAAGTAGTTAGGTTTGACCTCTATACATACTACATTTTAGACTCGTAGATTATATGTATGTTGTGTAGTAATGTTGCAATAAAAACTCAATATTAATATGGAGAAAAATATCTAAAACCGCAATTACCGCATCCCAACTTCTATGGTTTCGAAAGGGGAGTGAATGGGTGGTCAGGTGAACGCGGTAACATGTGGCAACACAACTCTTCTAAACCTACCACAGCCGGTCGTTAGTCCGGAATCCACTGCTCAAGTGCTCACCCCCCAGAAGTGTAAAAATAGTATTATGGGCCCGACACCGGTCGGTGAATACCATGGCAGCTCCGTTTGTATTTATTTTATCACGAACAAGTGTGTTTACGCCGTTAAGGGTTTTATTTATTTTGTCTTATGATACCAGCCGGATAGCGTCGCTTAAGGGGAACGCACAAACCGGTTTTCACGCTCGCTGAAATATAATGCGGGTCATTTCAGAAGTGAAAGGTATATTCCCCCGCAAGCACGTATTTTGTGTCCTATAATCTCGCTCGCGACGTTTGCTAAAGAAAGTGAATTTCGCTATATCGCTATACCAACAAAACGCCATTCTCAGCATTCCTGGTGCACCAGAAAAAGAAGAAGACACCGGCAATAACTGGTAAGTGCACGACCCTTCTTTGTAGCGCTATCGTGGCTGGTGTAATGAGGCAATTTTTATGCTAACAACCTTGGCAAACATCGATGGTAGATAGGTCTTTCCGCACCACCATACCTATCGAGACGGATGAAACCAGTGTTATATATAAATTCCTACATTGCTATCGAATAATATAAAATATAAAACACCGACATATACTTACATATTTTATACCTACCCGCCATTTATATATCTATATTTTGTACCTATTTACCATATATATAACATTACAATTTGCGCTTATATAACCACCAATATACCTACTCGCTTTCACTCTGCTCGTATCCCCGCTCATATACCCGCTTTATGAAATATATATTTCATTCCGCTTATGAATATATTTTATAAATATTTATAAATATATTTCATTCTTGAAACATATTACCGCTATATAATATAAACCGCATATATTCACAGTTGTCTCTTTGCTTTATTAATTATTCGCAGTTGTTATTCATTTCAACATCAAAAGTACAAAGCACATATCGCTTAATAATAATTTCGCATTCAAATTCCCGGGTATAAGTAACGTTTCTTCCGAAAAATATATTCATAGCACTGAATAATGACGGCCATACAACGAAAACTAAAAATCGTTATTGCCAAAAGGGAATCTATTTTTGCGCACATAAACACTTTATTGAATAACGCGAAGAAACTCATTCCGTCGGAAGTAGATACAAGAACTAAACAAGATTTTTTAGCATCTTCTTCAAATATAGAAAATTTATATAAAAACTTTAACGATCTTTGTGATCAATATAACGAATTATTATTGGAGCAAGATCTAGAGAGTCAATTGGATTTAAGTACCTGGAGTGCATTTGAAACTATATTTTCGAAAATACAGCATATAAGGACGACGTTAATAGAATCGCGCAGTGTAATATCACATACTCCCGATCGAAGTGTTCCATGTCGTTTACCGCCCTTAGATCTACTTGCATTTTCAGGATCGCCGGAATCATGGCCGCTTTTTTACCAATCTTTTAAGATTAATGTTCACGACAACAAACAATTAACCGATGCACAGCGTGTACAATATTTAGTAGGAAAATTAAATGGGAATGCGCTTAATGTATTCGCAGGTATTATTCCTAATGAATCTAATTATGCTGCTATATGGGATTCTTTGGTTACTAAATATCAGGATAAAAGGCTTCTTGGGTCTATGTACCTAAATAATATACTCGATATAAAAGGTCCGTCTGATACACCCGCTCAATTAAATAATTTTATTGAGAAAATGTACGCGTCGTGGTCGGCCTTAAAACAATTACAAATTAATGATTTAAATGAATTTATTTTTATGAATCTTACGCTCAGGAAATTAAATCCACAATTAGTACACGGTTTCGAACTATCCGTCCGCGATAAATCGGTTCCTACTAGTACGGACTTGATTGACTTTGTACGGCATAATGTAAAAGTGCTTGAACGTTTTACGGCAGTTCGACAAAGCACTTCATCACAAGTTATTTCGCCAGCTCAATCACGATCGCGTACCACACCAAAAGTGTCATATATTCACGTTACAAAATAACGACGATAATGCAAATAAACCCGCTTGTTTATTTTGTAAATCATCACTTCACGTTCATTTATATGAATGTACGTCGTTTAAAAATTTAACTATAAAAGAAAGATTTAATTTCACAAAAGAGAATAAATTATGTCTAAATTGTTTTAGCACAAGACATTCTACTTTTAATTGTGGGTCGAGAAATAATTGTCGCAAATGTCATAAAAAGCATCACTCATTATTACATTTTGAAAACAATAATTTATCTTCACATACGCCGCCCACACACGCACATAGTAACTCACACACAGCGAACGCTACGGTTATCGCTTCTGATCGCAACAATGTGCGTTCATCTTCTTCTCATTCCGTGTGTATGCATACTGCCACACCTATATCGTGTATTCCATGCGATATTAGGGAACCAAATGACACCTATAATATTTCACATATAACGAGTATTTTACCTACTGCTCAAGTATTTGTACCCAATTCTATTAATGGACAACTCATTACTATTAGGTGCTTATTAGACAGTGCCTCGCAAAATAATATAATAACGTTCGCCTGCACCAATAAATTAGGTTTACAAATAAAACCCCTTGTGAATTCTTCATTAAAAACTGTAGGCTCCGTGGCGACGCCTATTAAAGGGTATGTCACGCTTACTGTCCAGTCACGTGTCTCCGATGCTTACTATACTATTACTATGTTGGTAGTTGATCATATTACGGATCAGCTTTGACGGCAATGTGAAATTCGAACAGATCGAAAGAGCCGCGCGAGAATCTTGCGAGAGCTACTTTTCGCAGGGTCAAGTGAAAGTCGACAGATACAAGCCAAAACCGGACAGAATAACGCAGTGCAAAAATTGCTGGCAATTCACCCACACTAAGTCCGCCTGCCACGGAGCGGTGAAACTGAGAACGTTCGCAATCATCAACGAGAATGGCGACAGCGTCGAGGCGTGTACGTCGTGCAGGACTCCCGGCCACGGAGCTAATCAAGCATGCTGCCCGAAATTCCAAAAAGCAATACAGGCGCGCCGTAACTATCTCGAAAGGAAGCAGGACGCGCTCGAACAGAAAAAGAGAGCGCGCGCGCTCAACGGGCGGGACCGCGTAGTAGTCCCGCCGATACCCCAGGGCGAACAACAGCAACATAATCAGTGGAGACCGCCGTACGCGTCGGTCGCCGCGAAAGAACCCCCTCAACAACAGCAGCAGTCGTTCGCGCACCAAATGCATAACGAATTTCAACAACTAAGACGAATGATGGAAAACCTCGCGCAAACCATCACCTGCAGAATGGACAACCTCGAAAGCCGTTTCAATGGCTTGCAACTACAATTCCAACAGATACAACAGTGGTGATCGGGGGCAGCAAAAAGCCCTACCGATCATCAATATCCTGCACCTAAACGCGCAGGGTCTGAGAAACAAGATAAACGAACTCAGAAGACTGGTATTCGAGGAAAGACCGCAAATTGTAGTAGTCAACGAATGCAAGGTCGATTTTGAAAAGTGGAAACTAAACATAATCGGATTCGACAAAATATACGACAGCCACGCGGAGCACTTGGTCACTGCCATGTACATCCAAAAAGGCCTGAAATGGACACAAACCGAGGTAACACCGGGTTGGCGTGACGAGAATCGACGCATCGAGGGAGTTGCGATCGATCTCTGCACCGACCATCGCACGGGCGCCAGTGTGAAGATCAAAGGAGTCTATATAGATGGCAACAACAACGTCACCGAGATCGAACGTGAGGCGGAGGATATGATCAACGACGCGGCCTCGATCATCATAGGCGATTTGAATCTCAGACTCGTCGAACTGGGACACACGAGCAGCGCCGGACTCGGCACTCGCTTTCGAGATTGGTCGATGCAAGGTCTGTGCGAGTTTCATCACACGGGCCGTTGCTCGAGACCGAACAGCCCCGGCAACACGATCCTGGACGTCGCTGTGGCCACCCACGAATTGCAGAGACTGAGCTACTCGTCGAGACAACTGAGGATGCTCGAGTCGGACCATGCACCGTGGAGGTTGAAGGTGTACATGCCGACCGATATAGAAATCATACTTACTCGCGACATGCGATCTCTTCGCGAGGACGAGCAGAGATCGAAAGACTTTCGCTATCGCATTCACGAGACAATGCGAGAAGTCGAGAGAAACATCGAAACGGACGAACAGTGCGACGTCTACGTCGACAGACTCGAACGAGCAATCATCGAGGCCCTCGACGAATTCGCGCCTCTGAGACACCGCGACCAGAAGGAAGACCTACCACTCGAGATTCAGAATGCGATCCACGCGAGGAATAACGCCAGATGCTTGCAATGGCGATTCAGACGAAATGCCAACAGATACCCTGTCTTCAGAGCTGACTACAATCGGAAGCAGAAACTCGCACGTCGGCTGATCACCGACTGGAAGGAAGAGCAGTGGATGAAGGTGATTGAGGACCCAGAAAACAACCGCTCGAAGATGTGGAACATCCAACGCCGCATGAAGGCACCGCCAACGAAAATGCCGACGATTGAGGGATGTCGCTCGGAAACTGAGACGATAGACAGTCTGGTGAACGCCGCGATCGTAGCTGAGGCGAACATCGACGAGAAAGACGAGGGTGACGAGACCCGCACCCCGTTCAAACCGCTCGACGAGACATGCGAGGCCGAGATTAAGTCGGCGTTGAAGAAATTCAAAAATAAGAAAGCACCCGGACCCGACGGCATACGCGCCGACGTACTCAAACTAGCGGGAGAGACATTCCTGCAAGCCTATCAGCCGATACCAAACTATTGCCTCCGCACGGGATACTTCCCGCGACGTTGGAAGCACGGCGAGTGCATCTTTCTGCACAAGCCAGGTAAGGAACTCACGAAACCGGCCTCGTACAGACCAATCACGTTGCTCTGCATAATGGGCAAACTCACGAACGTCTGGTTCTCTCGCGCATTCAGACGACGGCCGACAGACTGCAGCCGCCGTTTCAGCACGGATTCACCCGCGCCCGTGGCACCGGCACACAGATCCTGCGTACGGGTAAATTTATCACCGACGCTCTCGACGCGAAAGACAGCGTCGCGATGGTCTCGACCGATCTCTCGAAGGCGTTCGATTCCATAAATCACAGAGGACTGATCAAGAAGCTGTACGATGCAGAAATCGACAACAACGTGATCAAAACGATCGAGAATTACCTCAGCAATCGCACCACGAGCGGTTCGTTTCGAACGACGAAGGGAACGGTGATGACAGTGCCGCACGGGGTGCCTCAAGGCTCGATCCTCGGGCCCGTTATCTTCAATCTGTACGTCTCGGACATATGGAAGATCCACGAAGACATGATACCGCTAAAGTTATCGCAGTACGCGGACGACTTGTGCATCCTGACGAGATCGGCAAAACCGTTCGAGGCGTCCAGGCGCGCCGGACGCTCGGCCGGCACCGTGATCAACTACTACAAGAGATGGGGGCTCAAATGTAATATCGACAAAACGGAATGTATAATGTTCACCGCGAAACGACAGCACCGTCCTCGATTCATCAGAGTGGAGGACGAATTACTTGAATACAAAAAAACGGTCAAATACCTAGGTGTTCACTTTGACCAACGAATGACCATGCAAGTTCATACGGATAAAGTGATTGAAAAGGCGAAAAGAGTGCGAGGTGGCTTGAGCTCCATCATCGGGTACCATTCCAGAATCGACGCGTACATCAAACTGGCTGTTATCCAAGCGTGTTTACTCCCGATTCTTGACTACGGGGTGGTGCAGTTGCTGCCACGCTACAGCAAAACGAACCTGCTGAAAATAGAACGCCAGTACAGAATGGCGCTGAAAACATCTGGCCAGCTCCCGAGACGTCTCTGCACGGAGACGCTCTGGGAGATGCTCGACACTGATCCATAGCACCTCAGGGCGCACGACCTGAACGAGGACATGCTGCGCAAACTGGCTTAACTGCACATCGAAGATCTCGAGGCGCCGGGCGATCGGTACCTCGGCCACGGCCAACACAACCCGATGCTCACGAACATTCGACTTGGCGAGGTTGAGTACGTGAAACGCGCAGAAAGAAAGCGGCAGGTTAGCAAACGACCAACCGCTCCTCGCCCGCGACTCATCTAGCGAACTAAGTGCGCGAGTGGCCAACCGTGCACTAAAATAAAAATAAGAAAAATGTCACAAAAATAATAAAAATGAACATAATTTGGACAATTACCTACATTAGTTCTACTTCGTTAACATAGTTTGTAAGTTGTACATATAACGTAGATCATAGCTATCATAGTTCGTAAGCTGTACATATAACCTAGTCCGTAAGAAAATTGTAAAATCAGACTAACATGCGAATAAACCTGCGGGACTAACATCGTCTCTCGTGGAGGCACCACTCAGAATGCTCGCGCATCTACTGGTGACACGTAGTAATAAGTTAGCTGACACACCCGAGTGCGTGCACAAACGCAGCGGACTGAAAATGTAACATACAAAACAGGAAAATAAATTAATTCTGATTCTGATTACCTACGCGCGTGATCTATGCACCAGTGTTGGATCATTTTAAGAATTTACCGCTAGCTGATGATAATTGGAGCTCGCCCGAGAATATAGATGCGATTCTCGGAGCACAAATGTTTGCGTTCACGCTACTTGGTGGTAAGGTTATCCCCCCACCCCTTGCTTGCACTACGGGTTCTTCGGACACCCCCCGCTCAGTACCTTATGCACTCGAGACCACGCTTGGCTATGTGATCATGGGTGAGACGCCCGCAGTCAACCCTCGTAATGTAGTCTGGTCCTTCGGTCTTAGAAAAATTCTGGGAACTCGAGGAGGTACATTCTATTGATATTATAAGTCCGGAAAATCACGACTGTGAACAGTTTTATACTTCCACAGTTAAAAGAAATATGTGTGGTCGTTATGTTGTTTCGCTGCCTTTCAAAAAGGACCCCCAGTGTTTAGGTAACTCCTACACACACGCGCAGCGCAGATTGACCGCTCTTGAACGCAAATTCTCCGCTTTGCCTGCGCTACGTCAAGTTTATAATGACGTCATTACCGATTATATAGGTAAAGGTTATTTATCAGAATTGCCTTACTCTTCCGCTACTATATCTGAAGGTTATTTTATACCACATCATGCAGTTGTTCGGCCCGACAAGGCGACAACGAAAACTCGCATCGTTTTAGACGCTAGTGCTAAAACTGATAATGGCACATCGCTCAATGATTTACTACATATAGGACCTAATTTACAGGCAGATTTATTCGCACTTCTTTTAAACTTTCGTTATTTTGAAATTGCCATCACCGCTGATGTGCAACAAATGTATTTAAGGATAATTTTATCAGAAAACGATCGTAAATATCAAAAAATATTATAACGCTTTAATGAAACGGAACCTATCCGTATTTTTCAATTTAATTCGGTCGCTTTCGGCATTCGCTCCAGTCCGTTCCTTGCAATGCGGACTGTTCACCAGTTGGCTGAAGATGAACGCAATCGCTTTCCTCTCGCAGTAGAGGTCGCCAAACGCGAAATGTATATGGACGATTTGACCACGTCGGTGATGTATGTCGAGGCTGGCGTACGGCTGGCGGACGAATTACTCGGATTGTTCGATTCTGGTGGATTTAAATTAGTCAAATGGGCAAGTAATGCTCCAGAACTTCTCACTCACTTTCCTGAGTCGCATCGTGCGTCGATTGAATTCACGGACGCTTGTGATACGCTTAAGGTTTTAGGCTTAAAGTGGCTATCTGCCAGCGATACATTTTCATTTACCACTTCTAGCATCACTGTAGGTAATAGATCTATACTCTCCACCATTGCTCGCTTATTCGACGTATTAGGATTGGTTGCACCTGTCATTCTGTATGCAAAGCTTTTAATGCAAGATCTCTGGCTTTCCAAAGTAGGATGGGATGAAGAACCCCTGAAACGGTTACCAATCGATTTATTACATTCAAAAATGAATTACCATTGCTTTCTAAATTGCAGATACCACGTCATTTAGGCATTTCTGCCGATTGTGTTGTAAATCTGCTCGCATTTGGGGATGCTAGTATGAAAGCTTTTAGTTGTGTAGTTTATTTGCATGTAACGCACCCTAACAATGATATATCAGTACATTTAGTATGCGCTAAGTCTAAAGTAGCTCCGCAAAAAACTGTCACTTTGGCTAGGCTCGAATTATGTGCCGTGCTTCTCCTCGCTAAGCTTGTAAAACAAGTTCATACTGTTTTTAATATTCGCTATTCTATAAATGAAATATTTGCCTTTTCGGATTCAACGATCGCTCTTTCTTGGATCCATTCCGCTCCACACCGCTGGCAAATATTTGTTGCTAACCGGGTTAGTAAAATACAGGAACTTTTATCTCCTTCTCACTTTTTTCATATGAATGGGAAAGAAAACCCTAGTGACTGCATTTCTCGAGGGTTACTGCCCTCACAATTGCTGAGTCACTCGCTCTGGTGGCAAGGTCCATCATGGATTTCTGCTCCAATTTCTGATTGGCCAATCGCGCCATTCACAGTGTCTGAAATTGACAACACACATGAAATGAAAAAATGTACACTTACATTTTTATCATCAGTAGATGACAACCGCTCGCCTCTATATGATCTCGCCTTAAAGGTCTCTTCTTGGCCTAAGCTCACTCGCATCGCAGTGTACGTTCTTCGCTTTATAAAAAAAGTTACCCCGCTCCGATTCTGTCCAGGCCTCTGATTTAGAGGTCGCTGAAACCGCTATTCTTTTGGATTTGCAAAGAAAGCAACTGTTAGATAGTTTAGTGCAAAGTTATTGGAAACGCTGGCATGTGGACTATCTCCACACACTACAAATACGACAAAAATGGAACACACCGGACCGCCCAATTAAACCAGGCACACTTGTTCTTATACATCAGGACGACACCCCACCGCTTCGTTGGCCTACTGGTATAATAGAGCAAATTTACCCTGGGAAAGACGGGATAATACGAGTTGCGTTGGTGCGTACTACTGCTGGCTCATTTAAAAGGCCTGTCATAAAATTGTGTCCCTTGCCATCACAATAATTCTACTTTTATAAAATTTATATTTAATGTAGTTATATTCGCGCATATTGTAAATTTATCATCATATATGTTTCAGTATAATTATTATATTTCCGCATTTAGTTTACGCATTTTGTTGCTAGTCTTAAAACTTAATCCGCCTAATTTATCCCTAATCTAATCTTCCTTTCTTCAACTCTGTACTTTTTGGTATAGTCCTAGTTTCCTTTGGAAATCCATGGATGTCCAAGCTGGGGGAAGATGTTTACGCCGTTAAGGGTTTTATTTATTTTGTCTTATGATACCAGCGGGATAGCGTCGCTTAAGGGGAACGCACAAACCGGTTTTCACGCTCGCTGAAATATAATGCGGGTCATTTCAGAAGTGAAAGGTATATTCCCCCGCAAGCACGTATTTTGTGTCCTATAATCTCGAGTTACCTACTTCTGGTAGTTACGCGGGTATTTATAGCAGTTTTTAGTGACTCCATATTGCTGTAGTTATTAGTGTACAAAGAATCAATGTAGAAAGAGTATGTAGAAAGACTAGAAAGAGTACGTAGGCATATAGATAATTTCATTATTTCTTGACTTGTATACTAGCTTTGACAGAAAAAAAAAACTTTTATTATGTTAGCAGCCATGGGGGGCTACACCGCTTTCTATTATCATGCGATGTGAGCCATCCATGTCAGTTTTCTATATTTAAAAAAATCAGGTAAGTACTTAATCCACGCTATTATACATATTTAAAACTGTATTGCAGGAGACATACCACATCCCAGCATCTTCTTATGGATCCGGACAATATATACCGGCAAAGGGAAAATTAATTGATAGATATTACAATCAACTGCGCCTACTCCGTCAAGCTGGGGTGCTGCCTGCCTATAAAAAAAGGAAGATTGCTGAAGAGCAACAACTTGGCAAGTATTTCTTTATATATTACTATACTACAGGATGATTTTGTATAGCTACAGGCCACATCAGAAGTTGATTCTGTTCACGAAACTGAACAACTTTGGTTCTACGACTTTTCGTTTTTTTTTTTAAATATCGACTCGTACATTTTAAAAAAAAAATCTTCTAACCCCTAAATGTGTGTGGTCAATGAAATTAGTTTCTCGAAAAACTAAAAGTTTTAGAACAAAAGCTGTTCAGTTTCATTTGCAGAATCACCTACTGAATTAATTATTAAAGACATACAGCTACTTAACCCCTCGCGTACCAGACGGCCCGAAACGTCCAGAATTGATATTTACCGTCGAACCCCAGACGGCCCGAAATGGCCAGGCGAGGCCGACCGCTAATTATGTTAGTACAACTTTGACTAATAATTATGAATAATCTTTATTGCTTTACATAACGACGTTACAAATATCTAATAGCAAATTTCAATAGGAACATAAAACAGGTCTTTTTTAGACGATCGGTGTGACAGTTTCGGAGTAATCGTTTTTTTTCTGAAACGCCATCTTTTTTTTTGAGACTCGCGAATTTCTTACGGGCCGTAAGGCACACATTAAAATTCAAACCGCGGGCCGCGAGGGGTTAAACAACCTGTACAGGGTGTGTTTCTTCCTCTATTTAGGAGAATGTTCTGTAGATCAATCTGAATCAGTTTTAATTTATACTCTTTTCTATCCTATATTTATTCTATATTTCTTAATTTAATCACTTTTAATTAATAATTAAAGAGCGTGCAAGAAAAAGAACCCTATTAGGGTGACTTCGTTCTCTTACCATCTGTCTGTCTGTATGTCTATCCATCCGTCTGTTCGTCCGTCTCACGATTACGTATCTTTACGTTTTATACTTACAAATTTTATATTGTGCAGTAATGCTGAAGAATCGATCCATCAGATAAATTAACTTTGAAAAAATACTAATAAAAATAACCGTTCAACATGTTGCCCGAAGCGAGAGTTGAACCCGCGTCCTTGAGGCGGATCGATTCTGCAGTGTTACTTCATAATATAAAAATTGAATCGATGTAACTGCCTAATAACAAATTAGAGCCTTAGTGCCGGCAGAGATTTAGAATATCTATGTACGTTCTCGACTACCCATGGTCGCCCCACTTCTCATACGTTTTCGCCCATTCTCAATTTTAATTTATAATTTAATCCTTAACTGGAATTGTACAATAGGTAGGTATGAATTATACGAGAGACAAAGTGATTGAATATACATAATATATCTATTTCAAGCTATTACAATATTTTGAAATTTCAGATGTAGCATTAGACGACAAACAAGCTGAAGAAACGTGGACGTGGTTGAAATACAACAGAGAACCATGGACGCTTGTAGAAGAAAAGTGGACTCAGTCTTGCGATTATAGAAAAAGGAAAATATGTGAAACCAAAAAAACGCTAACGGATGTATTCACTGCATGGCCGTGTCTTAAACAATCTAATGGATACCGACTAGTAAGGTATATCCGTAATCTAATAAGTATCTTTAAAAATGTATGAAACATGTCTGCGGTCTAACCAAGCGGCGAATGGGCCAGTGCAGCTTGGGCCACTATGATCCATCTGTTGTCAACCGGATCGGCCTAACTCACTGGTCAACTCCTATTCGACCGCCTCCTCGAGAGATGGGCTACCCCGGGTATGACTCCGTGTCCCGAGTGGAACGGTTTCTCCTGGGGGACTGCTCCGGCGCCGCTGGACTCTGGCGTACACCGAGCGGCGTCAGCCAATCGGATGTGCCCTTTGACAGAGTGTCGAAGGGGTCTGGAATCCGAAACTCTTGAAACAGCCGGCTCCTACCCGATCCCTAACCGAATTACCGCTTACAACAGGTAGAGGACCGCGCAAGTGACCTCGAACTTGTAACCAGTCGAGAGCCCGGAGAAATCTAGCCACAAATGGGAGTAAGGGCGCGATGGAGCCCGCCGAATTCACAACTCGGCGCCTCGTGGTAAGGGGTCGGCTTCTTACGGGTTGTTGGTGGAACTTGTTAGTGGACGTGCTGTTCCCAAGTCTCTGCGCTCGTCTCAGAGCGAAAAAACGAACAATATCGTTATACCGTCCTGGGTTGACGGGTTCGCCCTTAGTAGTTGACAACCGTCTGTGCGGCTTAACCAATGAATCTACGATTATGTGAAAATTGGGATCTAGTATTGTGAAAAATTAACTCACACCTTGTGAGTTAATTTTCACAACCAGAATGTGAATGAGTGGAATAAACTGCATAGCATACACCTGCTTTTGTAACGATCATCTATTTGTTTTTTTATTAGATTGAGATCGACTTCGATCACACATACAACGATAAGCAACACATTCTATTTGAAAACTGGGAGACATTCGCAAAGAAATCAACTCAACTCTATAAAAAAGACGTGAATCATGAAATGGTGTCCCGATTGGATGACGAGAATATAGATGCAAGTAAGTAACAAACAATAATATGTCAAATTCAATGTTCTGCTGAATTATTCTAATATATTTTTTAATTGTATCAGATGGGAGAAACTTCATACTTCTTGCATTGCTAGCCTACAAAATCAAACCGACTACGAAAGTCGATAAGACAAGAACATCAACGGCCGAGTCCATGAACGCTTTTATAATTAACGCACAGGTACGTACAAATAATAGACAACATTTTAACAAAAAAAAAACCGACTTCAAAATTTCGTGTCTGTGCTGTTGACCGTTGAGGAGTTCCCTCGTTGGAAGCCAACCCTGGGTGCCTCAGTCTTGTCTTGGTGGAACTTAGAAAGGGCTGTCGTAATTGAATGCATATACAAAATTTCGTGTCTGCGCTGTTGACCATTGAGGAGTTCCCTCGTCAGGAGCCAACCCTGGGTGCAGCAGCCATATCATGGCGGAATTCGGAAAAAGCTATCATAACTGAATGCATAGACAAAATTTCGTGTCTGTGCTGCTGACCGTTGAGGAGTTCCCCTCAACTCCTCATGGATCCCATCATCAGAACACGATTTTGAAAAAAATGGGACCAATCTGTAAGCATGTCCTTTCAAACAAAAAAAGAATTTTCCAAATCGGTTCATAAATAAGAGAGTTCTGACATAAAAAACATAAAAAATATAATCTTCAAACATAAAAAAAAATATATAAAAAAAAAAAACATACAACCGAATTGAGAACCTCCTCCTTTTTGAAGTCGGTTAATAATGTGTATTGAAGAATTTATAAAATCCTATTGTATACCAGAATGATTGTAAAATTATTCATTAACCCGTTGAGTATGATACGACCAAATCTGGTTCTGAAACAATTATCCGTTGAGTATGATACGACCAGATCTGGTTCCGCGTTTTTTCACTTCTTTGACGTTCTCATATTTATTCATAATTATCTAATTGTTTTACAAAATGATATTTCAATATTCTATATTCGAAATTTCAATGCAATCATTGTGCAGTTGTTCTTTTTATGATTGGTGTAGTAGTTTCGTAGTTATAGTACTTTATGGTCGATGTCGCCGAAAATCCTGTAAAAGAGACAGATGCATCCATGAAAATACCCATTTACTCCAAGGGTTAAACACAGGCGTATTTTTTTTACTAGAATTTTATATATATATATATATATATATATATATATATATATATATATATATATATATATATATATGTATGTATGTATGTATGTATGTATGTATGTATGTATGTATGTATGTATGTATGTATGTATGTATGTATGTATGTATGTATGTATGTATGTATGTATGTATGTATGTATGTATGTATGTATGTATGTATGTATGTATGTATGTATGTATGTATGTATGTATGTATGTATGTATGTATGTAGATATATATATATATATATATATATATATATATATATATATATATATATATATATATATATATATATATATATATATATATATATATATATATATATATATATATATATATATATATATATATATATATATATATATATATATATATATATATATATATATATATATATATATATATATATATATATATATATATATATATATATATATATAATAATATATAAAATTAGATTCATGAAAAGTTACTTATCTGGGGTCCTGGTGGACCAGAAACATTTAAACGATAGTTAATGTCCTCTTTAAATACTTAGGGCAGCAGCACCTATTTCCGCAATTGATAACCTATGATGTTCTTAGTTATTGCAGCCGAATTACTGTATGCCCTTGGATGTAATAAGTATAGGAGGATGGTTTCTGTAACAGAAATGGATGTTAGTAACTTATTTTAGAAGAAATTATATGATTGAGAATATTTCGACAGTAGTCGTATTCATCTCTATGACATTTCTATACATTTCAGGTGCCGCTGCCCTAAGTATTTAAAGAGGAAATTAACTATCGTTTAAATGTTTCTGGTCCACCAGGACCCCAGATAAGTAACTTTTCATGAATCTAATTTTATATATTATTGAAAATAATTTTAAAAAATTTACACACTTAAAATATCAATATATATATATATATATATATATATATATATATATATATATATATATATATATATATATATATATATATATATATATATATATATATATATATATATATATATATATATATATATATATATATATATATATATATATATATATATTTTGATATTTTAAGGGTGTAAATTTTTTTAAATTATTTTCAATAATATATAAAATTAGATTCATGAAAAGTTACTTATCTGGGGTCCTGGTGGACCAGAAACATTTTACCGATAGTTAATGTCCTCTTTAAATACTTAGGGCAGCAGCACCTGTTTCCGCAATTGATAATTTATGATGTTCTTAGTTATTGCAGCCGAATTACTGTATGCCCTTGGATGTAATAAGTATAGGAGGATGGTTTCTGTAACAGAAATGGATGTTAGTAACTTATTTTAGAAGAAATTATATGATTGAGAATATTTCGACACAAGTCGTATTCATCTCCATGACATTTCACATGAGAAATGTCATGGAGATGAATACGACTTGTGTCGAAATATTCTCAATCATATAATTTCTTCTAAAATAAGTTACTAACATCCATTTCTGTTACAGAAACCATCCTCCTATACTTATTACATCCAAGGGCATACAGTAATTCGGCTGCAATAACTAAGAACATCATAAATTATCAATTGCGGAAACAGGTGCTGCTGCCCTAAGTATTTAAAGAGGACATTAACTATCGGTAAAATGTTTCTGGTCCACCAGGACCCCAGATAAGTAACTTTTCATGAATCTAATTTTATATATATATATATATATATATATATATATATATATATATATATATATATATATATATATATATATATATATATATATATATATATATATGTTACAGTTAACACCCGTTTTTAGATAGAACGCGTTTTCCCTAGTTAGAACTAGTTTTTACTTAATGCCTTTGTTAAAACTAGAATTAACTAATGCTCAAAATTGAATATCAGGTAAAACTAGTTTTTACTAGACAAAACGCGTTTTTCCAAACCGGGGGAATTCCGGGGGAATCTCTTTCCAAACGCCCGCGCCGTTCGCGCGCTGTGCGCTCGCTCGATTCAGTACCGCTTTGTTTTCATTCTGATAAGCACGTATAGATTGATTCGAGCGCAATTGTCATGGCAAACTTAAATGAAGGAACGCGATGGAAAGAGGAGTTTTTAAACCAGTTATTAGCGATTCGCGATCACGAAAAAAAAGAGGACCACTTCTGTATTATGACAAAAGGAACCTACGACAATTTAGTGGACGAAATTCAAGAAGCACAATTAGCTGTTCAGAAATCTCAGAAACAGTACAGGAGACTGAAGCGATTTAAGGTAATCAATATTTGTGGAATACGAAAATTAGTGACTAGACAAGAGCCCATGAAATACTACTTGTATGTAGATGAAATTTTTGATATAATTGAAGCAGCTCATGTGGCCGTTGGTCATGGTGGTCGGGATAGACTTAAAAATGAAACTTCACGAAAATATGCGAACATAACTTTAGAAATGATAAATATTTTTCTCTCTATGTGCGAAACTTGTCAGCGTAAAAAGAGTATGAAGAAAAAAGGACTTGTTTCAAAACCCATACTACATTCTGAAATGAACAGCCGTTGCCAAGTCGATCTTATCGACATGCAAATTCAAGAAGATCGGGGATTTAAGTTTATAATGGTGTATCAGGACCATTTGACAAAATTTGTTTTGTTGCGTGCACTGAAAAGTAAGAGAGCCGTAGAGGTGGCGTATCAGTTGACTGATATATTTTTGACATTTGGTGCTCCTTGCATCTTACACTCGGATAACGGCAGAGAATTTGTAAATTCTGTCATAAATGAGCTCGTTTCATTTTGGCCGGAGTGTAAACTGGTCCATGGAAAGCCAAGACACAGTCAAAGCCAAGGATCTGTTGAAAGAGCTAACCAAGACATAGAGAAAATGTTAGCTTCATGGATGCAAGATAACGATACCACAAATTGGTCAAATGGTATTCGGTTTAGTTTATGAAAAATCGGGCGCTTCATTCCGGTATTAAACAATCACCATACAAAGCAATGTTTGGTATAGAACCACGAGTAGGTCTTATGACTTCGACTTTACCACGAGATGCTATTGAGGATATACGAGAGGAAGATGATCTCGAAAATGCGTTAAATAAAATAAATATGACGGATAATGTACAGATAATGCAAAAGCTGAGCCTGTGGCTAGTTGCAGTGGACATCGTCAGATTATAACCGGAGCCAAACAAAAAGACGCAGAAAGTTCATCCAAAACAAGTGGAGAATCGCCAATCGCACCAGAAGCCAGTGAATATGACATTGAAGCTGAAGCATCTACGACCGTAGAGCCTCTTATAATACCACCAAATGACAAAGACCTCGAAGTTGTAACAAATGTGAATCGACAAATAATGGCATCCAGAGAAACAGCACATCGAAACTTAAAAAAACAGGCCAAGAGAATGACATTGGCTTCAGATGCAATTCACGTTCCAGTAGAAATTGGTGATAATGTCATTATACAAATCCCTGATGTCGACAGAGCAAAAGCAGATCTACGTAATATAGTCGGAGTGGTTCTTCAAAAGGATGATCAGGGTTTTCACAAGATTGGAACGAAATATGGAATACTCGAGAAATTATATTGCAGGTATGTACCTATGGGTTGCTTAATTGTTTTATCATATAACTATATCGCTATTAGGTAAATGCCAACTATTTAAATGTGCTTTTCAGGTCAGAATTTGATAAGTGCAAAGAAAAATTTTTGCATGAAGAAGATGTTCCGAATACCAATTTACCTTTGAGAACTGTTGCTAAGGAAGCAGCCATAGGAACAGGCCAAGGATTTATGCGCTGCGTATGCAAGAAAGGATGTATGTCAAAAAGGTGTCTCTGCAAGAAAAATGGTTACCTTTGTAACTCAAAATGCCACGATAGTTTGTCTTGCAATAACAAGTAGATCCTCATCCTTTTCTAATTTTAAGGTTTTGATTATTTTTTATTGTATGGTAACAAATGTTCCTTAACAACTTGTTTGATTATTTTATTTACTTTTAATTAATATTGTTACCTTGGCAACTTCTTTATGTCGATGTTCCCTAAAATGTTCCTTTAGTGTAAGATTATTATTTTGTGTCCTAGATCTTTTTAATAAATATTTTTAAAGTATATCTTGTTTTCAATCCCAAATTAGTTTCTGTAGTGCTGGTTTTAACTAAGGCTCGGAGTGACAACTAGTTTTATCTGAAAATCAAAAATATCAGTGGTAAATTCTAGTTTTGACTAGGTATTTCTAGTTTTAACAAAAGCATTAAGTAAAAACTAGTTCTAACTAGGGAAAACGCGTTCTATCTAAAAACGGGTTTTAACTGTAACATATATATATATATATATATATATATATATATATATATATATATATATATATATATATATATATATATATATATATATATATATATATATATATATATATAATTTTATTTTTATTTTTCAGAAAACTTACAGCGTTTTATACTTAATACTAACACATAATATATACATCTAAGGCCAATTAAAAGTTTTCACAATTAAATCGTTATATTGAGAAACAACATAAGTCATCAATTTGGATAAAATCACTTTTTCATTAAATTCTGTTCTCTGGGTCTAGTTCCACATAATAGAGAGAAACCACACATGTCTACTCAGTAGTTGTGGAGTTATGGCGTGCGAAATATTGAGTTATTTAGAGAAACACCTTAAGTCACTGACTTGTGTTGTTTCTCCGTAAATTCGTTTGGCAACACTGTATGACAGCTGTCAGTAGAGTTCTTGTTATTTTGAGGTTATTACATTACCGTTGCATCATAGGTTGCTGTCTGTGATCGTGAGTGTTTTATCAAGAATATATACTATAAAAATGAGTACTGGAGACAGTTCTGATGATGAGCCCTCAGCCAAACGACGCAAAGAACTAAGTAAGCAACGGCGGTCAACTATAATCAAAACAGCTCGTGTCAAAGGACAGTCTTATATAAACTATATGGGGAAACGAGTAGAAGGAAAATGTGCAGCTACAGATTATGCAGATGACTGCAAGTAAGTAATTTGCTTGCTTTAAATTTGCTCTAAACTCATAATTTTAACTGATTGTATTATAATAAAAGAATTAGATTTGCACTAGGTTCCTGCTGTTCATCGTAAAATGTATGCTTTTTTTATTCAGATGCAGAAGGAAATGTTTTTCCTTAATATGTGAAGATGAAAGGATCTTAATTTATTCGAAGTTTATAAGCTTTAATACGAAAAATGAGCAGGATACGTACCTGCAGAGCCTCATTTCTACGAATCCTATCAAGAAACGACGAAACAAACCTGAATGTGAATCCACGACGCCTAAAAGAGGAGTAACGTATATATACGAGATCTCCACATCATCAGGTAAGTATCAAGTCTGCAAGGCTGCTTTCACGAAAATACACGGCGTCACCAATGAGCGTGTACGAAGACTATGTCATCTACTATCGCTAGGAAAAGCTCCGCTCGACAAAAGAGGACTAAACACACCTGGTAACGCTAAAAGTGCGATTGTTCTACAATCCATCAAGGGCCACATAGAATCTTTCCCAGCGAAGCTCTCACACTATTCGACCCGGGAAGTCCACTACTTGGATGCAAATTTGAACTTGTTATTAATGCATTCAATGTATCAAACTAAGTATCCAGATAAGCAGGTAGCATACTGTACGTATCGCAAAATATTCAAAGAGCATTTTTCTCTTCGCTTTGGTAGACCGCAAGTTGATACCTGCTGCACGTGCGAGGAACTGAACATTAAGATAAGTAGCACGTTTTTAAATGACACGGCCAAACGTGTTGCAGTAGCGGAGAAAATGGTGCACCTAAAGCGTTCTAAAAAGTTCTACGCTGAGCTGAAGAAAATAACATCAATGGTTCAATCTGATGAAAGTGGAGAGATTGGAGCAATCTGTATAGATTTTATGCAAAATCTGGAACTTCCTAGAATTCCCGTACAGGAAACCTTTTATCTAAGGCAGCTGACTGTCAATGTATGTTGTATACATAATTTAAAAAACAATACTGCCACTTTCATAGTGTACCACGAAGGGATAGGAGGGAAAAGCCCCAATTAAGTATGTTCTTTCCTGTTTAACCCTTGGAGTAAATGGGTATTTTCATGGATGCATCTGTCTCTTTTGCAGGATTTTCGGCGACATCGACCTTAAAGTACTATAACTACGAAACTACTACACCAATCATAAAAAGAACAACTGCACAATGATAGCATTGAAATTTCGAATATAGAATATTGAAATATCATTTTGTAAAACAATTAGATAATTATGAATAAATATGAGAACGTCAAAGAAGTGAAAAAAACGCGGAACCAGATCTGGTCGTATCATACTCAACGGATAATTGTTTCAGAACCAGATTTGGTCGTATCATACTCAAGGGGTTAAATTCATATCGGAACACCTAAAAAACGTCAAGCACTTACACATATTCACAGATGGATGTGGTGGACAGAACAAAAACCACACTTTGATCAGATTGTGTTCTGCACTAGTGTCACTAAAACTGTTCCAATCTGTGGAGCAATACTATCCCGTTCGAGGACATTCATTCCTCCCCTGTGACCGGGACTTCGCCGTTTTGAAAAGAAAAATCAAACGCCAGGACCGAATATTTACCATAAAAGAGTACGCTGAGTTGATACTAGCTTCTTCTACCAAAAAATCATTCACGGTCATATTGCCTACATCGAAGGATATAATCGAATATAAAAAATGGTGGCCAATATTCTATAAAAGAAATATGCTATCTGTGGAAACGATTGCCCGCAATGTGAGTAAAGAAAACAAGGTATCGTTGAAGATAAGCAAGTATTGCTACTTCCTTCATAGTATCGAAATGCCCGGTCTCCTCCAAGCTAAGCCATACATAGGTGGCTTGTTAGGTGACACTTTCATGCTACGCAATTCCAACCGCCAAGATCTCTTCCTGCCATCCAAACATGCTTATCCAAAAGGAAAAATACCTATCAACAAAAAAAAATGGCTGATTTACTAAAACTCGAGACATACTTACCACAAAAAAGGCGTGTCCAAAACTTCTACAAACAAATCTACAAATGGCCTGTTACTGACAAGGAAAGCGGGGATATTGCCGAAAATTATAATTAGTCTAGAAGAGCAATCTATAGTTTATAATTTAGTTGATTTGAGATTGCTTGAAATTAAAATAAAAGAATAAAAAAATATTGTAGTCATGACATGTTTTATTTTGCCCGTTTTTTTGAGAAACAACATATGTCATCCGACTTTAAAAATTAAAATAAAAAAAACCAGAGACCCCATTTCTTTCTTTCCTTAATAAATTTATAAAAATATGCTATATGTATCAAATCAAATTTATTCTTTATACTACCATATAAATATTTTACAGGAAACAGTTTTTTGTGTCTCCTGTAAAATTTACTTGAAGTGACTTATGTTGTTTCTCAATATAACGATTCAATTAAATTAAATCTATTGTTACAGCGCAATGAGCAATAAAACAAATGCAGGTTTAATTAAGGGGAAAGGGATAGGGAAGCCATATTATGAGTTATGTAGATGTATGATATATGATGATATATAACGTACATACATATATACATACATACACGTGCACAAACAATGAATTAATATAAATAATAGGATACGGTAATAATAAAATGTAAAAATATAGTTGATATAAATATATATATATATATATATATATATATATATATATATATAGGGTTACCGGGTAAACGGTGGGTCAGTTGGGTACAGTGGGTCACGCACATATTGACGAAAATAAGTACGATAGCGCAGACGCTTGTCCGCTCACAGACGCCTCCCTATAAGCAATCCCTGCTCCGCCAGTTCCCGCGCAGCTGCGCCCAGATGACGACGTGCTACGGCCGATTTTATCGTGACGCTCATAAAATATTTTGAAATGTGAGTTGATATTTTGTTTATAATTCCTAACTTATAATAGATATAGGTAAACTTGTATTACCATACTGTGACCTTGTTAGTACGCTGTAATATATCACATAGATGATTGACTAGCTTTGTTCTTAACAGGTTGGTTCTTGTTTGCATTTAACATAGGTCTATGGTCAAGGGTGGGTCTGATCCACTGTGTACTCAGTGGATCGCGATTCACTGTGGACTCGTTGTTGAGGCGATGCGCATGGTTCTGCTATGTTTTAATCATAACTAATATACCTACAGGAAATAGAAACAATTTACCTATTATAAAGCTAGGTATATCTTTGATGAAAATAAAATGATTTTTTTACAGAATGGGCAGAAATAAACCTAGTAGAAAAATTGGTATTCATACGGAAGATCAAATGAAAAAGGCATTAGATGCTATAAAGGCCGGAAAAAGCATCAGGCAAGCAGCGAAAGAGCATTTCATTGCTTTTTCTACTCTGCAAAGATATCATGGAAAAAAAAATCCTGACCGCCTGACGCCAAATTATTCCGTCAGGAAAATATTTAAGGCTGAACATGAGGAGGCCTTACGTGATTATTACCAAAAGTGTGCCTTAATGTTTTATGGTCTTATCACTAAAGATTGCCGCAAAATAGCTTATGATATGGCAAAAATGAACAATATACCAGTTCCTGAGAGTTGGGAAGCGAACAAAATGGCTGGCATAGATTGGTTCCGAGGGTTTCGTGAGCGATTCCCTGAGATGTCATTACGTAAACCTGAAAACTGCAGCTTGGCGCGAGCAACAGCGTTCAATAGGGAAACTGTTAAAATATTTTTCGACAACCTTCAAAATGTGCTTAGCCGCAGTCCAGCCTTTGCAGATGGCACGCGCATTTATAATTTAGATGAAACTGCTACAAGTACTGTGCAGAAAAATCCACGAGTTTTAGCTCCGAAGGGAAAAAGGAATATATGCAAAGTGTCTAGCGGTGAAAAAGGTACACTTGTCACAACGTGTAATATCATAAGTGCAGGAGGTGTTCCCCTTCCACCCGTATTGGTCTTCCCACGCAAGAATATAAATCCTCGCATGAAAGTTGGGACACCACCTGGTTCTCTTATCCTCGCCACTCCTACTGGGTGGATGAATACTGAAACGTTTGTACAGGTGATGCAGCATTTTGTGCAGAGGTCAGGATCTACGAAAGATTCTCCAACAGTTCTCATCATGGACAATCATGAATCACATCTATCGATTGAAGCACTTAATTTGGCTAAAGAGTCAGGGGTGACTGTGCTTACTTTACACCCACACACATCGGCGAAACTTCAGCCGTTAGACGTCGGCATCTATGGACCGTTTAAATCTTACTATGCATCAGCGATGGAGTCATGGATGATGCGAAATCCTGGATGTCCAGTGACCATTTACGATATTGGAACACTAGTTGGTCAAGCTTTTGAAAAGAGTATGACTCCACTTAACATAAAGCAGTCATTCAGGAAAACCGGAATATACCCGTTCGACAGAGATATATTCTCGGAGGAAGACTTCATGCCGAGCAGCGTCACTGACAGGCCTGCTGCTGAGAAACCAACAGGTATGCAGCCTACCTAACACTTATTTAAATATTTTTTTTAGTTATTTTAAGGTGTCGAACCCACATGCCAACAGTATTTTTTCCTTTCAGATTTTGAAGATACTCCAAATCCCTCTGTGATAGACGCAATTGAACAGTCGATTGTTGAATCTTCTGTTCAAATCACAAGTGATGCGTCTGTGTCTGTTACGCTATCTTCAATAGTTTGTGCTACAACTCCACCTTCCCTGTCTCATATGTGTTTGGCAGCAATAATCCACCCTGCTGATGCAATCCCAAGACAACGATCACAAGAGAACCATTCTCTTCAGTCACAATCTTCATCACCACTACCATTAGTGGCTAGACAAGACCCTGATGAAACCTCTCCCAGGTCATCACATGCCAAAGTTGCCTTATCTGTCCGGCTAGTTACACCAGATGAATTCCGAAAACCTTTAAAGGCATCTGCAAGAAACAAAAAAAGAAAGCCGAGGCGATTAGGCAAATCTCTTATTGCAACTGACACACCGGAAAAGAACGAAATTGAAAATAATAAAAAGGCAATTAAAAGGAAGAAAGTTGTGCAACCCACTGTCAAGAAAGCTATTAGAAAAGTTCTTCAAAGCGACTCGGAAGAGGATTGTGAAATTGTCTTAGATGATGACTCACCAGATGAAGGGAGCTGGTTCAGTGATGAAGATAAAGAGAATATTATTACGCAAGAGACGCTGATGAAGCCGTTGCCAAGACTGCCAAGAGAGGGAGAGTATGTTTTAGTAGAATTTGCGCTCAAAAGACAATTGTTGTACTATGTTGCTAAGATACTAGAAGAACGAAATCATACATTCGAGCTCTATGTGAGTTATTTGAGACACAAGGAAGGACGTTTTTCCATGCCAAATACTCCAGACTTGGCTTATGTCAAGGATGATAATATTAAGCTTTTATTACCAACTCCTGCGTCAAATGGTAGTACTGTTCGTCAGCAATCATATCTTACTTTTGGCATTGACCTGAGTGGTATAAATATCCGTTAAATTCAAGACATACCTAACTTGATTTCCATTTAAAGTTATTAGTATTGTCGGTTTCGGTTTTCGTTTTAAGTTTTAAGATAATCGTAGTTCTTAGGTCCGTGTGGTTTTTAAAAAAAAATAAAAATGTAATTTCTAGATTAAATTGTCTTTAATTATTTACGTATAAAAACTCCTAGACCCATTGTTAACCAGGGGGTGACCCATTGTTCACCACTCATTGTGCACAGTGGGTCATTTCTGCTCTCTTAAAAAAACCCTATTTCCTCTGCTCTACATTATCGGGGGTCAATGATTTAGTAATTTTCTGAGAGCTGATAAAATATAAAATACATCAAACTAAATTTTAAGCCGATCTGACTGATAGGTTTTGAGATATGAGCTGTTAAAAAAAAGTGACTCACTGTTTACCCGGTGACCCTATATATATATATATATATATATATATATATATATATATATATATATATATATATATATATATATATATATACATATACACATATATATATATATATACATATATATACATATATATACACACATATATATATATATATATATATATATATATATATATATATATATATATATATATATATATATATATAATATACATCACAATGTATTTATAATGTTAATGTTGCGGCCGCTAATAAAACGGCGAGCCGCCAAAAAATCTAATAATTGATTTTAAAAGGCGGAAGCTGTCGAGGCCGACGTGCAGTTTCCGTCAACCTGAAATAGGGCATAGCATCCGCGTAAATTGTCCTACAAAATGTATGAGCTTAGGTGCGGCGGGACGGACCTCGCAGACGTCGCGTCCCGGCCGAAAACACCAGCCACCGAATCGCAGAATTGATTTCGTGAATTTAGACAAAGTGTTGTAGCTGCTAAAGAAAGGGCGATCCGCCAGAAATGTAATAATTAATCTAAAAGACGAAACTGTCGAGGCCAACGCACAGTTTTTCGTCAGGATGAAATCGGGCATAGCATCCGCGTAATTTTTCCTCAAAAATGTATGGGCTTAGGTGCGACGGGACGGACCTCGCAGACGTCGCGGCACGAGCGAGGCCGTCATCGACCAAAAGCAAAAAATTAATGTTTTAAAATTAAACAGATGTGTTTTATCACACAAATACGAAGGGAAAATATAACGACAAACGGAATAAGCAGTAAAAAACAACACGGAGAAGCCCCGCTCAAGATTCCCATATCGGGCGAAAATATATTGAAGTCGCCAAAGGAAAAATCGGCAGAAAATTCTCCAAATGCGAAAAAGAATAAGCCCGAAGAGGAATGCATCGTCAAAACACCGAAAAATAGAATCACAGAAGCGAAAAGTCGGAAAAGACGGAGACGGAGAGATCGGCGAGCGCGAGGCCGAGCGCCGGCCAATCAGAGGCCGCCGGCAGAACGGGCCGCGCGCGCGCCGCCAGAGCCGGGGTATAAATATAGCCGCCGGGCGGGGAGCAAATCACTCGCTCTCCGGCCTTGGTGCCGGCAACAAGTGGCCACCCGGCCGCTTAGGGAGTCAAGGCGTCGCGCTGCTGGAAGGAAGTCGTCGCGCTGCAAGAAGAAGTCGTCGAGGAAGAAATCGTCGTGGAAGACCAGTCAAGAAGACTGACCAGCCAACCACTCGGTGTAGTGAGTTGGACCTCGCCGCTTCGGGTCGCCGGATCTTCGGGACCTCGGTCTTGGCAACGGACCGCCAGACCGCGCCATCAGCGGGAGCGACGAGAAGGACGACGCAGCGACGCAGCGACGAAGCAGCCGGGAGCCGGAGGGGAATCGCCGCAGTGGAAGGTAATTTGCTCGGTATTTCGGGGCGAGGCCAAAGAAACGTGGACGTTTTTGCCGCCGCCGAATACCGACGCGGACCGCCTGCGGGGCAAGCAGCCGAGCCACATCGGACTGCGGGAGGAGAGCGGGTACGCCGGATCACCGCGTCCGGGAACAGGCCAACGAAGCGTGTTTGCGCGCTTCGCCACGCCAAAGCCGCGGCGAAATCGTTCGCCGCGCCGCACCGACCAGCGTGTCGGTTGCGCCAGACGCCGCATCGCGCCAACCTGCGAAGTTGGACGCGACGGCGACAGCGTGCAGAGCCACGCCGGGAAGCCGCCGCGAAAGAGTCGCCGCGCCGCACCGACCAGCGTGTCGGTTGCGCCAGACGTCGCACCGCGCCAACCTGCGAAGTTGGACGCGACGGCGACAGCGTGCAGAGCCACACCGGGAAGTCGCGGGCCAAGTGGGCGCCGCGCCGCACCGACCAGCGTGTCGGTTGCGCCAGAGCCGCGTCGCGCCGGCCTGGGAGCCGGTCGCGCCGGAAGGAAGTCACCGCGCCTGAGAGCTGCCGCGCCGCACCGACCAGCGTGTCGGTTGCGCCAGATCCGCGCCGCGCCGGCCTGGGAGCCGGTCGCGCCGGAAGGAAGTCGCCGCGCCTGAGAGCTGCCGCGCCGCACCGACTAGCGTGTCGGTTGCGAGAGATCCACGCCGAGCCGCGTCGCGACGGCCTGGGAGCCGGTCGCGCCGGAACGAGCGACACACAGCCGCGCCGCGACGGCCTGGGAGCCGGTCGCGCCGGAACGAGCGACAGCCGCGCCGCGACGGCCTGGGAGCCGGTCGCGCCGGAACGAGCAACACGCAGCCACACGCCGCGCCGGGCCAAGTGGGCGCCGCGCCGCGCCGAGTACGTGCCTGCCGTCAACCGTCGTCAGCTTAAGCGCGCCGCAGCATCGCCGCGTCGCTTCAAGCCACCGACACTCCGCTTCAGTACGAGCGGCAAACACGCGGTCGGCTAAGGAAGCCACCGCCAGCAGCACGCCGCAGCACCATCGCCCGACCGCCTGTTGGACACGCGGGTCGGCCTACAAGCTGCAAGCTGCGACAGTGGTGACAAAAACTTTAATTTGTGATTGTGTGCATTATTGCGGACATTTTTACATGCCAACCTAGACGTAAGCTAGGCTAAGAATTTGTGTTTAAATTTGGTTTAATCGTCTAGCAGTATTTATGTTAAATAACATTGTTGTATTTTTACATTTTAAGGTATTTTTACATTTTAAGATAATGTCATGTTTTACCTTTGTTTAGAGTCTAGCTTTAAGTGGTGAATATATCTCGTTGTTCCAACAGATAAAAGTGCGTTTTATTGGTGCTAGAACAGGGAGAGTTAAACGGTGGTAAAAGTGCAAACTGAGGCTATCGAGGCTCGCCGCGGTGACCTGGCTGCCCGTAATAGGGCGAGCGGCGATCGAGTGGGGGGACCTCTTTTTACAGTCCTGGGTCCCCAACGACCACTGATCGGTTCCGTGCCAGTGGCATCGCAATATTGTGGCAGGTGGCCGCAATAGTTAATATACATATGAACTTTTGTAGAAAATATTATACTGACTAGAAAGCATTGTTATAGTGTAGTGGCGATTGCCACAGCCTAAGTACCCAACGGACGAAGAAATACCAATCAAACCCGAAGGCTGTTTATCGTATTTCTAATTTCTTCGAAGCAAGTATTTGAAGATAAATTAAAAATATCCAAACATTGAAAGTTGAGGTTATATGATCGAAGTGCTCTATAAAAATACATATTTTGACCATAATTGGTATTGACTCTCGGTAGATAAAATAAATCGCGAGCCCTGGTCTTATTGTTTGGGATTCGGTAGGAGATTCTGCCAACAGAATAGGGACTGTCTATTTTATTATTAATAATATTGTACAGAAAACGTATATCATATTGGAGGCGCCTATCCTCGAGTGAGTCCATGTTATGACGGTTAAGTCTCTCTGAGTAACTTTCGGAGGTTTGAAACGATTTAAAATCAAGATGTCTCATGAAGTACTTCTGGAGTCTCTCAATTTTTATAGACTGTATATTGAGGCGACCAAATGATAGATCCGTATTCGAGAATGCTGCGTACATAGGAGAAGTATAAAATCTTAAGAGTTCTTACATCGCTAAACGGTTTACACACTCGCTGGATGAATCCTAACATTTTATGAGCTTTTCCGGTAGCATAGTCAATGTGTTTATCAAACAGCAGTTTATTATCTAATACTAAACCCAGATCGCGCACCTCACTCTTTTCACTTATATATATATATATATATATATATATATATATATATATATATATATATATATATATATATATATATAGATATATATATATATATATAGATCGACGCAGCGGATGGCGGAAGCAGCGACGGCGCCGGCAGCGACTACGGCGGTGAAGCAACACAAGGTAGGACTTACACCTGTATTGCAAACCAAAACGTGCTGTTGCGCGTCGCGTCCGTAGTGGTAAGGGGCCCGAAAGGTAGTGCGCCAGTACTCGCCCTATTCGACGAAGGGTCGAGCGTCACGCTGCTGGAGGACAGCGTGGCGAAGAAAATTGGAATCCACGGAAGGCGACGACCGATCGTGCTGGAAAATATTGCAGGGCAACACCAAGGGCTGTCGCAGTTAGCGAACTTGGACATAAAGAGCGCCACGGACGGGGATTGGCATGAATTGCGGTCCGTCCAAACAATGGCCAGACTCAACGGTCCGGAGCAGGAAGTCTCCCGGAACAAATTGGAGAAGTGGCCGCACCTACAAGACCTGAAGATGCCAGAATACAAGGGCAGGACAAGATTAATAATTGGGATGGATAACTACCACCTGATAGCGCCGCGAAAGATAGTTTGGGGGCCGCCAGGATCACCCACGGCCACCCACAGCCTATTAGGATGGACGGTAAGCGGGATGGACCCGCCCGAGCGTACAGAGGAAGAACGACCTCGACGCCACGGACGAAGTAACCGAAGGGCGAGGCGAGATGTGCCCGCCGACGGACACTACGTGGGAGCGGTATTCGCAGCCGCAAGAGCTTCCACGGAGGAACGCGAGTACACCAGAGAAAACGCAGAGCCCAGCGAAGAAGGCGTCGCGTTTGGTCGTCGCCGGCAGGAGCCGCCACGGGGGGGAGAGACCCTCACGCCGCGGAAGATAGAGAGACTCGACGCTGCAAGCGAACAAGCGACATATCGCCGCCCGGTACGAGGTGGATGCGGACAAGCACGGTCCGGTCCGAAAGTGCAACCAGCAAGTCGTAGAGCCAGGAGCGCTCATGACGACAGAGAAAGAGGACGCAAACTCGAGACGGACAGCGATCCCTCCGAGAAGAACGCGACCCGGCGAAAAGTACAATCGCCCCGGAAGTCCGCCACGGCTAAGGAGCTAGCGGCGGCAAGAAGACCGGCTGCAATAAAGCCTAAAGTGGCTAATGAGCCGGCAACGACCAACGAACCGGTCAACCAGAAGTCCGCCTCATGGAAGGCGGCAACGACCAACGAACCGGTCAACCAGAAGTCCGCCTCATGGAGGGCGGCAACGGCCAACGAACCGGCCCCAAGGAAGTCCGTCCCAGAGAAGGCGGCAACGGCCAACGCACCGGCCACAAAGAAGCCGGCCGTAGTCCACAGTGCGACAACGGCCGAGGAACAAGCGACATGCTAAAGAAGCAAGCCCGACGTCCGGTCCGGAGTCGGAGGAGGGCCAAGGAGGTCCTGGCAAAGAAGCCGAAGTATTTATGGAAGAACAAATTTGTGGAATCAGGAATCGAGGAATCGTCACCGCCATACACCCAGGATGCCGGGATGGTGAGAGTAGTCGACCTCCGACAGAAAACGGCCGGATTTGCCGACGGCCCATTAGGAAAGTGGCCGTCAAATTAGAGGAAACACGGGAAGTGTCGGGGGGGAGGATGTTGCGGCCGCTAATAAAACGGCGAGCCGCCAAAAAATCTAATAATTGATTTTAAAAGGCGGAAGCTGTCGAGGCCGACGTGCAGTTTCCGTCAACCTGAAATAGGGCATAGCATCCGCGTAAATTGTCCTACAAAATGTATGAGCTTAGGTGCGGCGGGACGGACCTCGCAGACGTCGCGTCCCGGCCGAAAACACCAGCCACCGAATCGCAGAATTGATTTCGTGAATTTAGACAAAGTGTTGTAGCTGCTAAAGAAAGGGCGATCCGCCAGAAATGTAATAATTAATCTAAAAGACGAAACTGTCGAGGCCAACGCACAGTTTTTCGTCAGGATGAAATCGGGCATAGCATCCGCGTAATTTTTCCTCAAAAATGTATGGGCTTAGGTGCGACGGGACGGACCTCGCAGACGTCGCGGCACGAGCGAGGCCGTCATCGACCAAAAGCAAAAAATTAATGTTTTAAAATTAAACAGATGTGTTTTATCACACAAATACGAAGGGAAAATATAACGACAAACGGAATAAGCAGTAAAAAACAACACGGACAAGCCCCGCTCAAGATTCCCATATCGGGCGAAAATATATTGAAGTCGCCAAAGGAAAAATCGGCAGAAAATTCTCCAAATGCGAAAAAGAATAAGCCCGAAGAGGAATGCATCGTCAAAACACCGAAAAATAGAATCACAGAAGCGAAAAGTCGGAAAAGACGGAGACGGAGAGATCGGCGAGCGCGAGGCCGAGCGCCGGCCAATCAGAGGCCGCCGGCAGAACGGGCCGCGCGCGCGCCGCCAGAGCCGGGGTATAAATATAGCCGCCGGGCGGGGAGCAAATCACTCGCTCTCCGGCCTTGGTGCCGGCAACAAGTGGCCACCCGGCCGCTTAGGGAGTCAAGGCGTCGCGCTGCTGGAAGGAAGTCGTCGCGCTGCAAGAAGAAGTCGTCGAGGAAGAAATCGTCGTGGAAGACCAGTCAAGAAGACTGACCAGCCAACCACTCGGTGTAGTGAGTTGGACCTCGCCGCTTCGGGTCGCCGGATCTTCGGGACCTCGGTCTTGGCAACGGACCGCCAGACCGCGCCATCAGCGGGAGCGACGAGAAGGACGACGCAGCGACGCAGCGACGAAGCAGCCGGGAGCCGGAGGGGAATCGCCGCAGTGGAAGGTAATTTGCTCGGTATTTCGGGGCGAGGCCAAAGAAACGTGGACGTTTTTGCCGCCGCCGAATACCGACGCGGACCGCCTGCGGGGCAAGCAGCCGAGCCACATCGGACTGCGGGAGGAGAGCGGGTACGCCGGATCACCGCGTCCGGGAACAGGCCAACGAAGCGTGTTTGCGCGCTTCGCCACGCCAAAGCCGCGGCGAAATCGTTCGCCGCGCCGCACCGACCAGCGTGTCGGTTGCGCCAGACGCCGCATCGCGCCAACCTGCGAAGTTGGACGCGACGGCGACAGCGTGCAGAGCCACGCCGGGAAGCCGCCGCGAAAGAGTCGCCGCGCCGCACCGACCAGCGTGTCGGTTGCGCCAGAGCCGCGTCGCGCCGGCCTGGGAGCCGGTCGCGCCGGAAGGAAGTCACCGCGCCTGAGAGCTGCCGCGCCGCACCGACCAGCGTGTCGGTTGCGCCAGATCCGCGCCGCGCCGGCCTGGGAGCCGGTCGCGCCGGAAGGAAGTCGCCGCGCCTGAGAGCTGCCGCGCCGCACCGACTAGCGTGTCGGTTGCGAGAGATCCACGCCGAGCCGCGTCGCGACGGCCTGGGAGCCGGTCGCGCCGGAACGAGCGACACACAGCCGCGCCGCGACGGCCTGGGAGCCGGTCGCGCCGGAACGAGCGACAGCCGCGCCGCGACGGCCTGGGAGCCGGTCGCGCCGGAACGAGCAACACGCAGCCACACGCCGCGCCGGGCCAAGTGGGCGCCGCGCCGCGCCGAGTACGTGCCTGCCGTCAACCGTCGTCAGCTTAAGCGCGCCGCAGCATCGCCGCGTCGCTTCAAGCCACCGACACTCCGCTTCAGTACGAGCGGCAAACACGCGGTCGGCTAAGGAAGCCACCGCCAGCAGCACGCCGCAGCACCATCGCCCGACCGCCTGTTGGACACGCGGGTCGGCCTACAAGCTGCAAGCTGCGACAGTGGTGACAAAAACTTTAATTTGTGATTGTGTGCATTATTGCGGACATTTTTACATGCCAACCTAGACGTAAGCTAGGCTAAGAATTTGTGTTTAAATTTGGTTTAATCGTCTAGCAGTATTTATGTTAAATAACATTGTTGTATTTTTACATTTTAAGGTATTTTTACATTTTAAGATAATGTCATGTTTTACCTTTGTTTAGAGTCTAGCTTTAAGTGGTGAATATATCTCGTTGTTCCAACAGATAAAAGTGCGTTTTATTGGTGCTAGAACAGGGAGAGTTAAACGGTGGTAAAAGTGCAAACTGAGGCTATCGAGGCTCGCCGCGGTGACCTGGCTGCCCGTAATAGGGCGAGCGGCGATCGAGTGGGGGGACCTCTTTTTACAGTCCTGGGTCCCCAACGACCACTGATCGGTTCCGTGCCAGTGGCATCGCAATATTGTGGCAGGTGGCCGCAATAGTTAATATACATATGAACTTTTGTAGAAAATATTATACTGACTAGAAAGCATTGTTATAGTGTAGTGGCGATTGCCACAGCCTAAGTACCCAACGGACGAAGAAATACCAATCAAACCCGAAGGCTGTTTATCGTATTTCTAATTTCTTCGAAGCAAGTATTTGAAGATAAATTAAAAATATCCAAACATTGAAAGTTGAGGTTATATGATCGAAGTGCTCTATAAAAATACATATTTTGACCATAATTGGTATTGACTCTCGGTAGATAAAATAAATCGCGAGCCCTGGTCTTATTGTTTGGGATTCGGTAGGAGATTCTGCCAACAGAATAGGGACTGTCTATTTTATTATTAATAATATTGTACAGAAAACGTATATCATATTGGAGGCGCCTATCCTCGAGTGAGTCCATGTTATGACGGTTAAGTCTCTCTGAGTAACTTTCGGAGGTTTGAAACGATTTAAAATCAAGATGTCTCATGAAGTACTTCTGGAGTCTCTCAATTTTTATAGACTGTATATTGAGGCGACCAAATGATAGATCCGTATTCGAGAATGCTGCGTACATAGGAGAAGTATAAAATCTTAAGAGTTCTTACATCGCTAAACGGTTTACACACTCGCTGGATGAATCCTAACATTTTATGAGCTTTTCCGGTAGCATAGTCAATGTGTTTATCAAACAGCAGTTTATTATCTAATACTAAACCCAGATCGCGCACCTCACTCTTTTCACTTATATATATATATATATATATATATATATATAGATATATATATATATATATATATATATATATATATATATATATATATATATATATATATATATATATATATATATATATATATATATATATATATATATATATATATATATATATATATATATATATATATATATATATATATATATATATATATATATATATATATATATATATATATATATATATATATATATATATATATATATATATATATATATATATATATATATATATATATATATATATATATATATATATATATATATATATATATATATATATATATATATATATATATATATATATATATATATATATATATATATATATATATATATATATATATATATATATATATATATATATATATATATATATATATATATATATATATATATATATATATATATATATATATATATATATATATATATATATATATATATATATATATATATATATATATATATATATATATATATATATATATATATATATATATATATATATATATATATATATATATATATATATATATATATATATATATATATATATATATATATATATATATATATATATATATATATATATATATATATATATATATATATATATATATATATATATATATATATATATATATATATATATATATATATATATACACGCTGTCCCAAAATTCAACGATAAGCGGGCACCAGAGGGCGGACCTGCTCACGACTACTCGAGAAAAAAAAGAAAAAAAAATATATCTGAATCATTTTTGAAATTACAAAAAAAAAAAAAAAATCTTCGAAAATCGACACTCCTAATGGTATTTTTAACTATCATGACCACAATTTTTCAAATATTTCTGTTTTTTTTTTTTGGATCGGCAACCTAAGTAGCACTGCTATCCATCACAACCCTTAAAGATACCAGAATACATGTAGCTTTTACACAGAAATTAATCAAAATCATTTTTTCCCCTAAAATTGTGAAAGATTTTTACTTTCATTCTACTTTTACTCATTGTGGTGTATAAAAATAGTACCGACACTACTATGGCAAGTTTTTTAAAAAGTTGACGCAGCTAACCAAGATTCTAAAATGGTATAATACTCTACGAAAACTAGCCACAAAAAAATGCCAATAATTTTTTTAAACATGAACCGATTTTTTTTATTTTTGATAGTAATCACTTTACTATGTTCCAAAAAAGAGTTTTTGTTTCAAGTTCTTAGAATTTTAAAACACTTTGACAGCCAATCACGACCCTGGGTCGTGACGCATAGTTTTGCTCTGTACGCCGATCACGACCCTAGAGCGTGATGGATATTCCTTGATTTTATTCTAAAAACACAACCCTGTATCGTGATTGGCATTTGTTACACTGTGTCGCTGCATTCTTTAGCTACACACACATACACGATTCACGCACACACGGCCCGCAACGGCGCGCATTCGCGTACGAAGATTATACTTTAGAGAGAGATAGATGATGTTCTTTGAAATAACAATAGGGCAGGTATACAAGTCAGTACGCTCCGGTCCTTTGTTTACTGTGCACCTCTTAAGTATTCAATTGATGTGGCTCTCGTACTAACGACTTTTGGCTTCGCTTTTTTGGACTGGTGATCTGCAAATTGAACTGACCTGGCATTATTTTGGACTGTGATTGTGTATTTTGTGAATTGGTGTTTTGGTGTATTTTGGACTGTTTAGCGTTTATCATGCCGCTACCGTACACACCGTTGGAATACGCTAATATGCATTTAATTTATGGAGAATGCCGAACCAATGCTAATGCTGCTAGTAGATTGTATCGAGAAAGGTATCCAAATGCTCAAAGATACCCGGATTATCGAGTATTTATTCATGTGCATCAAGCGTTTGCAGAGGGACGTTTACCATCTGACAGGAGAAACGCTGGAAGACCTAGATTGGAACGCGATGAAGAAGTTCTCAATGAAATAGAAAACGATTCAACTACCTCAGTACGTGCCATAGAACTAGCTACGGGAATCCCAAAAAGTTGTGCACATCGAATTCTAAAACGTTACAGGCTTCACCCATATCACTACAGGCGTGTGCAGACGTTATTACCGCGGGACTATCCACTACGGATCGCATTTTGCCGTGTGATGCTGCAAAAGCACAGGGAAGATCCCCAATTCTTAAATAAAGTTCTATGGTCAGATGAATCAACCATTTAAATCTTCACAACTTACATAGTTGGAGCAATGAAAATCCGCACCTGATGAGACAAGACAAATCCCAGTATCAATTCAAGGTTAACTTATGGACGGGCATATTAAATGGAAAAGTAATTGGGCCCATTGAGTTACAAGGAAACTTAGATGGCAATAGTTATTTGAACTTTTTACAAAACGACTTGCCAGAATTATTAGAAGACGTGCCTTTACGTGATTTACAAAACATGTGGTTTCAAAATGATGGTTGCCCAGCTCACTGGATACTCTTGGTTCAAGTATTCTCGCACAAGACGGGCATAGTGAGCTGGGCAACCATCATTTTGAAACCACATGTTTTGTAAATCACGTAAAGGCACGTCTTCTAATAATTCTGGCAAGTCGTTTTGTAAAAAGTTCAAATAACTATTGCCATCTAAGTTTCCTTGTAACTCAATGGGCCCAATTACTTTTCCATTTAATATGCCCGTCCATAAGTTAACCTTGAATTGAATAACCTTGAATACATACATACATACATACATACATACATACATACATACATACGTACGTACGTACGTACGTGTATGTATGTATGTATGTATGTATGTATGTATGTATGTATGTATGTATGTATGTATGTATGTATGTATGTATGTATGTATGTATGTATGTATGTATTTTTTTTTTGATTGAGTATTAGAGCATAAAAGCTTACATTTGGTAGGTACTAGATTCCGTGAAGTTCTACTAAGTTACAAAAGTACAAGAGCACAAAAGTCTATTGATTTTACAAGGAAAGTAGATCTCAAGATTTTATATTTTTTATTTTCTGTTTCTTATTCCACACTTTATGTTTCTAGAATTATAATAATATGTTTTGTATGTAATTCATGTAATGCGAAAAAGAATAATAAAGATTTCTTAAAATTTCTTAGATGATTTAGTTCATTAGTGGCCGCTTTAAAAATAGGCTTCATAACTTTTAATGTTGGTTTTGGTTATGGATTTTTTAATAAATATATTTTGTAAAGAAACAATAAATTACTGATATTATTTCTATATCACATGTCATTACCATCCTCAGCTAATATTACCTTCCAGGCTAGTGTCATTACCATCCCTTGACGTATCATTACCTTCTTGGCAAATTTCATTACCATCCCGATCGTCATTACCCTCCGCCCATTTATTAGTAAAGTACACTATGTACCAAAGTGCCTCCCACATAAATGTCTTTACTAGGAGGTCCTAATTATATTAAATATCAATAAATCTGAAATTCAAGAAAACAAAATTTGCTCCGCGGAATCGCCTGTTTTGCACGAAAGGACGGAATGACCCTAATAGTATTTCCTTATAAGCGCCTACCAGAAAAGCTTGCAAGCACTGTACCCCCGGAGTGGGGCATAGGACGAAGCGATAGTGGTTGGATGACGGCTGACATATTCCACGACTTCATTTCTGATATATTTTCCCCATATTTGACCAAGCACAATATTAAAAGACCAGTAATTCTGTTCATTGATGGCCACAAGAGTCATATAACTCTGCAGCTGAGTTACTTGTGTAAAGAGCACAAGATTGAATTGGTAGCTCTTTATCCCAATACAACAAGAATAACGCAACCTGCTGATGTGAGTGTTTTTGGACCGATTAAAAAGAAGTGGAAAAAAGCTGTACGCCAGTTTCAGGCGGAAAATATCGGAGAAGTCGTAACGAAGCAGACATTTTCATTTATTCTAAAAAATGTTGTGGACGAAATAAAACCCGAAAATTTGATTCAAGGATTCAAAGCTTGCGGTTTGTATCCCTTTGATGAGGATGCAATCGATTACTCGAAATGTTTATCGAAGAAAGAAGACATGATACAGTGTTCAAAGGAAAATAACGTAATGTCGTATGAGGATTTCAAGGGAATAGTCGGCGTTGAAAATATACACAAAATGGAGTCTCTTCAGTCCACGGCCGGTTATGTCAATGACGAATTCATTATTTTACATAACTTGTGGAAATTCTTTAAAACTGACTTTTGTTTTAACTCAGAAAGTGGGACAAGAAGCATAAATTTGATAAATCATCGGGAAACAAATTTAGATATACAGGATGTAAAAGAAGACAAATATCGAGGTTTCATGTACAAGCGATAATTTCACAAACCTTAAAATCTCCATTACTCCAACCAAAAATCGGGATTTTTTAAATCAACCGTCAACTTCTGGTTCATCCAGCATTTCAAAACCAGATTTTTTTAAAAGAAAAGCAGATTCCATAGAGAACTTTTTTCAAAAAGCACCAGAAAATAAAAGAAAATTCATTAGAAATGATGAAAAGTTGCCTTTTGTGATACTTCTGATAATTTCAGAAAGTGTATTGAGAAAAAACTGTTAGAAAAACAAAAAAAAGAGGTCGAGAAAAATGAAAAGAGAGCAACTCGCCTTCGAGCGAAAGCAAAAACAAGCCACAAATAAACAAAGGAGTTATTTAAAAAAAGAAAACTCCTAAAAAATCTAAGATTGTTGAAGGAACCAATCAATCTGTCAGTGAAACACCTGGAATATCTGGAACCAAATCTAGCATAGATAAAAGTAATAACATTACAATTATTTCTAACGAAGAAGTAGATATTTGCCAAAAATGTAAAGGGATCGTCGTGAAACGCAAAGCATTAATTTGCGATTTATGTAACTATTCATACCACAGATCATGTATTCCCAAAAAGCATAAAGTGAACCTGCCAGAGGAAGAAGACTTAGGTGACTTCATGTGTCACAAATGTTATAAGTTGGATGACGACTCGGATGATCCAACTTCTGAAGATTCTCTGGATGTCGAAGAGCTATTGAAGGAAATTAATTCTCATAATCACTAAAGTAATTTTTGTCATTTGTTTAAACATAAATTTTAAATAATTTAAAAAAAACTCGTTTGGTTATATTATTTAATTATTACTTTAAAAAATATATAGGAGGTACCTAGGTACCTACCCATTTGTTTAAAATCCTATATTTTACTAAAATAGGTAATCATAAATACCATGGCCAATAACTGTCATAAAGTGGCCAATTACTATAAAAAAGTGGCCGATTACTGTCGCATTTCGTTTTTTTTTTTTAATAATAAATATATATATGAAATATTATTATAATTGAGATAAACCTTTCAATAACTAATCAAAAAAATAAACAAGATTAGGCCTAAAAATTTACAAAGAAATATTTCAATGAGATAGAGAGTAATGAGTGAAAAAGTGGATAGAAAGAGCTTAAATGGCCAATAACTATAGCGCTTCCCCTATGGTATAAGTTTTATGATCTCATATAGTTGTCTACTTTATGAAGATTTAATTTTGTTAGGAGAAAAGTTTTTGTTGATTTATTTTTATTTTTGATAATTTTAATTTTAGATTCCTATATTATTTAAAAATACGCCAAAAAGCTCCTGTGTAGTTTGGATGACTAAAAAAATTATAAATAAACATTTCTTTTATTATTATTTGTGATTTTTAGTTCTTTATACTCTTTATTAAATCATAAAATATTTAAAAGAAAGCCATAGATTTTATAAAACATGTTTAGTTTGGTGGATACTGGCTGACCCCAGGTGACCAACCCTGTTACAAAAATTGAGCGCGACCTACAGCGGTTTAACCACAAACGCCACTTCCGTAGGCAAATTACTTTTCGACAGTAAAGTTAAGGGAGTCAGCTCGGTCAAGAAGATTGGACGCAACAAAGTTGAAATCACCTTTCAAACGGGCGGATACGCAAGCTCTTTTACGGCCTTGCCGTGTTTAAAATCATGTAAGTTTTCAGCCTTCATCCCTGCATGTGTACACCATTTTCCGAACTAGACTCGTTAAGAGAATAGACTCGTCTTTGACAGACGACGAACTTTTAGAGGGCTTCAACCAGTGCAACCCGATCAGGGTGCACAAGATAAGACGCCTAAACTACAGAGACAGGTCGAATGAGGTGCCCGTATGGAAGCCCTCCCGTGCAGTAGTATTAACCTTTGAGGGTCAGTTTCTCCCTGAGAAAGTCTTCCTATTTTACAATTCTCTGCCAGTAGAGGCTTATTCTCTTCCAGTGCTCCAAAGCCTTAATTTCAGTGCTCCAGTGCTCCAATGCCTTTATGGATTTAATTTTGTTAGAAGAAAAGTGTTGGTTGATGTTTTATTTTTTAATAATTTTCTCAGTACCCTAATGTATCTCAGTACACTAATGGTAACTTTAAGCCCATTGTTTTTTGATTTTTTTATGGTATGGTATAAGTTTTATGATTGTCTACTTTATGAAGATTTAATTTTGTTAGGAGAAAAGTTTTTGATTTATTTTTTATTTTTAATAATGTTTATTTTAGATTCCTATTAAAAATATGCCAAAAAGCTCCTGTGTAGTTTTGATGACTAAAAAAATATAAATAAACATTTCTTTTATTAATGTGGATATTTTTATACATAAGTACCGTCGTGTGGGGTTAATTTGCTCCCGAACTACATACCTACTTTGCCCCAAATGTGTATTTAGTTGAATACCGCCATTATTTCTTTAAACGGATAAATATGTTTAAGGTGTTTGCATTTTCTTGAACTTTATTACACTGGCAACATTTTTTTGTCCCATCACTACACTTGACTACATTGTCTATAACAATTTGCAGCTGTTTTCTTGTTGTAGCGCGAAATGCATGACAAGGTACTCTCAAAATTTCAAGTATTCATCTAGTTGTGGGAACTGCATGGAGGTAAGTGTGCTTTTGTTCTATCCTGTACATAGTTTTTAATAACATATTACTTAATCATAATCGAAGTCGCAAGCGTTTTTTATTATTCGCTAGATTAAAAAAGTGAGGTTACTTTTCTCCGATTTGGGGACACTTTGCTCCGTGGGGCAAAGTCGCCCCCAAGGCAAATTTGTTGTTTCAGTATAAAAATCTACTGGAGCAAAGTCTACTCCCCATACTAATTTGTTATTCAAAGATAATATTTGTAAAGGCTAATGTAAAGGCACAAGTTCTAAGTTTATTAAAAACTGAATTATTTACAGATATGCCACGAACGTACAAGAGGACTCCAGGCAGCAGGCGCTATAGAGACTATACTGACGCGACCCTTGCAGTATGTTTGCAAGAACTGACAAATGGACAGATAACTCAACGTGCAGCCGAAAAAAAATACAGCTTTCCTCGTCGTACCCTCCTAAATAAACTGAAGTCTTATCACAACAAGAAGCCGGGTCATCAGACTATATTCAGCCTAGATGAAGAGAATTCATTTGTGACTTGTATGATGCGATTCAGCGACTACGGATTCCCGGTCGATACATTCGACCTAAGAATGATAGTCAAATCATACCTAAGCAAATGTGGAAGGACAGTCAAGAACTTCAAAAACAATACACCGGGGATAGACTGGGCCAGATCCTTTTTGAAGCGTCACCCGGAAGTTGTCCAGCGTTTTGCCAACAACATAAGAAGAGAGAGGGCTGCTGTGAACGAAGAAGTGCTACGTAGCTACATTGAAAATTTAAGTGAAGTAATCAAAGATGTTCCACCCCAAAATATTTGGAACTTTGATGAAAGCAACTTAGTAGACAACCCAGGTTTGAAAAAAGTTATGGTAAAAAGAGGCACAAAATACCCTGAGATGATAAAAAATTCCTCGAAAACTTCGATTTCCCTGATGTTTTGTGGGAACGCTCTCGGAGAGTTACTTCCGCCTTATGTTCTATACCGCTCTACTTGCCTGTGGAACACGTGGACCGAAAATGGGCCAGCCAATTGTCGCTATGGAAACAATTCTAGCGGATGGTTCGACTTTGTAGCATTTACCGATTGGTTCGAGGGCTTATTGTTGCCAAGACTGAAAAAACTTTCCGGTAAAAAGGTTGTCATCTGCGATAATTTATCCACACATATAACTGTAGATGTACTAAAACTATGTCAAGATCATGACATTGAATATGTGTGCCTACCTCCTAACAGTACGCATATTTCGCAGCCACTTGATGTGGCGTTCTTTCATCCCATGAAAGTTGCATGGCGAAAAATACTTTCAGAGTGGAAAGAGACAGCTGAGGGCACGAGATGCACAGTGTTACAAAAACAGCATTTTCCTATGCTTTTGAAAAGGCTCATAGACGCATTGGAACCAAACAAGAAGGAAAATCTTATGGCAGGTTTTAAAAAATGTGGCATAGTCCCAATAAACGTCAATGAAGTTCTTTCCAGGCTTCCTGCTCGGCCAGGTAATAGTCAGGTCGTCGAATCCTCATTTACAGAATTTCTGAAAAAAACAAGGAGTTTATTGACAATGACCAAAGCAAGGAACACCCGAAAAAATTTAATGTTCAGCCTGGAAAAAGCGTCACCGGTGAAGTGGAAACCCTACTCACACAAGGTCCATCCACTTCGAAACAACAGACTTCTCGCAAGAAGACAAGGCCAATGGACAATGCTGACAATCTTGCATCAAGTGATGATGAAAGTATTAAAATTTCTCTAAGAGACTCCTCTGACCTCGATGACAATTTCCTTGATGATGACCTCGATGACAATTTCCTTGAGGAAAATGCAGAACCTGTGAGCATTCCTGTAATTCCAAGAAAAATTGGACAGCACGTTATTTTTATGTACGAAGGGGAAAAATTCCCAGGGAAAATTCTGGGATTTAATAAATCAGGGGCCACTATTTCGGCAATGGTGCGATCCAAGAAATCGTGGAAATGGCCAGAAAAACCTGATTGCCTTTTTTATCCATGGTTAGACATCAAAGAGCCGATAAAAGAACCAAAAATCATTTCTAAGAGAGGGTTCTTTGAAATACCGGAGCTAGGAAACTTGTGGGGATTTTAATTATTATTGTAAAGAGAATTCAATAAACGTTTTTGTGAGTTAAAGGTTTTTTTTCCTTTACTATAATAAAAAAAAATATTTTCTTAGTAAAAATATTATCTCTACATGTGCTAACAGTACCATGACTCAATGACAAATAATTTGAGACCATATGGGAGAGGTTTCTTTACGCCAGCGTTTTATTATCTAGGTAAAACTACGTCCAGAAATTCGTGGGGCAAAATACCCCCACCAAAGGGTAGACATTGCTCCAAAATATAAAAAAATATAAATGTATATATTTGAAATATAAATGTATAAATGTATACACGATCGAGAATTGTATAGATAGACTCACCCTTCAAGTCATAGATCAATACATAAATTAGTAAACGGATCAAATTCGCCTGAAAATGAGATTCCCAAAATAAACTTTTTGAAATGGAGCAAAGAAAACCCACACGACGGTACCTAATTAATATGATTGTGCGGTCAATGATCAATAATCAATATGATCATGTGTATCAAAACAAACTAGTGGTATTTTGTACTAACAATCTCCAATGAAACATTGTTTTTTGTATGCAGGGAACATGCAACAACTCGCTGTTAAGAGGGTATGGGCGGAGGTTACAAACACTTTGAATGGAATGGGAGGAGTCCGAAAGATACATTTTTTAAAGTATTACTCCTGTCTGGGATGTTTGAGCATTAAATGCTGTTATGAATAAAAATATATTGAGTTTAATTCTGACGTTCCAATCGATTACATCGATAATAATCCTTAAGGTGCCCGTTATGCCCCGGTCTCCCTACTCTTAACTATTTATTAAATCATAAAATACTTAAAAGAAAGCCATAGATTGTATAAACAACATGTTTAGTTTTGGGGATACTGGCTGACCCCAGGCAGGCGCAGATCTATGGGGGCGGGGGGGGCGGAGGGGGCGACCGCCCCCCCAACGAGGATTGAAAATAAATATATCCCGCTACTGGACAATGTCATAAACAACCTCAAAAATCGACTGCCACCCGAAACCTTAATGGTTTTTAATTTAAACATTATAATGCCATCGGTAATAATAAAAAACGATAGCGATCACTCAAATGTAGTAGCAGATCTTGTTAGAGAGCATAAGAGTCTCCTAGGAGTTCATGCGACAGGAGTTCTGGGAGAATACAAGATCTGGAAAGAAAGTTTTATAAGGGAAAAGAGAAATAAACCCGCTTATTCTGAACCAAAAAATATTCTAGATGTTCTAGATCTGGCCAACGAATTCATCTACCCTGGCATACATCGCCTCATCCTTATCATGGCCTCCTTGCCCGTAAGTGTGGCGACTGCCGAAAGAAGTTTTTCAACTCTGAGGCGACTAAAAACCTGGCTACGATCCACGATGGTAGAGGATAGGTTAACAGGGTTGGCACTCCTGCATATTCATTTTGACATTTCAGTAGACAAAGAGAAGATAACTGAAAGTTTTGCAAAGAAAAAACACCGGAAACTGCAATTTGTAATTTAATTCTGTGTTATGCACTATTATGTATCATTTGTTCATTTAGAAGTAAAATAAAAATGTACGAGTGTATTCATTATTTCTTTTCCTTTTTTATAATCCTTAGTTACTTAATTACCTATCTCTATTCAGCATATTGGATGCCCTAAATTCACACTATAATTTATTTTAACTATCTATAGACAGAAACCCACCCCCACTGTCCGCCCCCCCAAAACAAGACGTAGATCCGCGCCTGCCACAGGTAACCAACCCTGTTACAAAAATTGAGCGCGACCTACGGCGGGTTAATGCAGGATCTGCAATTTGAAAAATCTTGTGCTTTTGAGGGACAAAGGAATTCCTATAGATGATGCAAAACTGTTTGAAGAGTTCTGCCTGATTAAGAATTTTTTAAACACAAAGTTTTTAGTTTTCTATAACCTCGATAGAATACAAACAAAATTAGCCAAAATGTGTGGCGTTTTATCCTATAACCACTCGAAAAAATGCATAAACTTCGCGATGTGTCATAGGTGGAACGACAACGAAAATTGGAGAATGCAAAATGAAACACGAATTACGAGAGCGGATCTACTGAATACTAAGCGGAGCGATGCGAAAACAGTTGAACAAGTTATAAAACTACCAGGAACGACCTACGATTACGTAGAATATCGACAATTTACGAAAATCTAGAACCCTAACAGCGAATTCGATGATATCGCTTATATTTGAATAGCACACAATTTGGAAAAGGAACAACGCAGGATTGCTTTTGTCTAAGGAATCGAACAAACTGCGAAAAGAAACATCTGAATATCGATTCGCCTACGAGCAAACACCCCCATCCCACTAAACACCCAACACCAGTCCGCAAGGCCACTGATAATACTTTTTTCTTCTTTTGTTTGTTGTTTGTTTGTTTGATGGATAATATTTCATAATATAAATACGCGAGGCATGCCCGTTAAATCTTCATACAAAAAAATCAACCAATAGAAATCGCTCCGAATTTCATGTTTCATTTTTGTTTTTGGTCGCTCTATGTTCTATGGAGGCCTTCATACCACCGATAGAGGCCGATTGAAGGTACAAAAACCGACATTAGGTCAACATAATTCTTTTATAATGTTTTGGTTAGTAAATAATGTTAGCATTAGGCACTTATTAAAAAAATACCGGAACGAAAACGAAGCTAGTTAATCGAACGCCTAGATCAGTAATTACGTAAAAATAAACGATAATCCGAGCGATAGAAGAGATATAAACACGATGTTGTGAGAGAGGAGTGATGTATGGCAGCTGCGGCCAAGGAAGATGGCGAAAAACGCCTAGAGCAGTTGTCGATTATACAAAAAGAGGCGCCACGGGGACGCGATGCGTTGTGACCCGGAATCTGTTCGATTTTACGAATGGTGGTGAGACCGGTAGTGTTCTACTATCTTCTCTGTTCGAAATTGGTGCGTGAACTGTTCGTTTTATTACTTCGACTGTATATTTATGAAAAATTTATCTAAGTACATGCCTTCTCACTGGGCGTCTTGTAAAAATCATGTACTGAACAAAACATTTATCAATTAAGATATCTTGCTATCGTTTTCTAGGTGTTTGATTTTATAAAAAAATATCCAGTAATTTATCGAACACAACGTTCTCCTCTTATATAATACTATGCCTAAATAGACTAACTTTAGTAATTGTAAAAGCATCCTTTGTCTATTGTTTTGTTAATTATGGTTACATTTGAGCACATATGAAATAAGCACAATGAAATATGAAACTTATGAAATATATGATATAACACTTGTAGTACGGTAATGCTTATAATTTTAGAGATTTAAAATATGACTTGAAAAACTGATATTTTTTTAAACAAGTAAAATTTGTTAATTTTTCTATTTTTGATGTCACTAGTTGGTTTCTGTTTATAATGTCACATGTATAAATATGCATTATCAAGACATATCTCTACTCACAAAATTAAGTGCTTACATATTTATTATTATATTTAAGTTAAAACTTTGGAATATATTGATTCATTAGTCATTTTAGTGTTTCGCCAGCGTCAAGCGTGGAATTCGGTTATAACGATATTTTTATTTAGCACTTCAATGTCACTCGGGTCCTTCCCTGAAATCATCATTGAAAATTTTCCTGGTAATTTGACTAGATTCTGTTATTAGTAAAATATTTTATTGGTATTGACCTAATTTTTAACCCTTATTTTTAAAAATTCATACAGGAAACATCATTTGATCTCATGAACACATCAATTTTGGTATTTTATATAACATAGCAGCGCTGAAAGCAAATAAAATGTCAAAATGAAATTGGTTTCATTGCCCATAAAGGTACATCGGCAGAAATCGAAATATCTCTGTTTTGATTCCGATAAAGTTAAAGTAATTTTGGTCGGCCTCTAATTTCGCAGCTGTCAAAATCATGCCCGTTAATATTCATACAAAATAATCACCCAATAAAAATCTCTCCGAATCAACGTTTCATTTTTGTTTTTGGTCGCTCTATGTTCTATGGAGACCTTCATTCCGCCAATAGAGGCCGATCGAAGGTACAAAACCGCCATTTTAATAGCTTTTTATTTAGGACAACATAATTCTTTTATAATGTTTTGGTTAGTAAATAATGTTAGCATTAGTATCAAATTATAAAAAACAAATTACCAGAACGAAATCGAAGCTAGTTAATCGAACACCTAGATCCGTAATTATGTAAAAATAAACGATAATCCGAGCGATAGAAGAGATATAAACACGATGTTATGAGAGAGGAGTGATGTATGGCAGTTAGAGCAGCTGCGACCAAAGGAGTTATAAAAAAATATCCAGTAATTTACCGATCACAACGTTCTCCTCTTATATGTGGTGTTTTTACTGCACGGGCATTTTTTAGTAGGTGACTCAGTACAACAAAGTAAGCAACTTTTGATAAAAAAAATCTGGAAAAAACTTAAAAAACCTTTTTTACTTTTTTAAGTATGAAAAGCTGTGATCACGATTCGCTATCTAGCGGTAAGTAAAATGTCGCTAATATTGTTTATATACGCTATATTACCTGCCGCTAGATGGCACAACGCGCTTAAACGCTTCTCAAGCCTTTATTCACCAGTCAACTTCTTCAAATTTTTAAATTTAAAAAAAAAAACAAAAAACATTTTTTTCCAAAAGATTTTTTTTTTGTTTTTCTAAAAAAATATATCAAAAGTTGCTTACTTCGTTGTACTGACTCATCGCCTAAAAAATGCCCGTGCAGTAAAAACACTTATGTATGTGTGTGTATTATACTATGTTTAAATAGACTAACTTTAGTAATTGTAAAAGCATCCTTTGCCGTTTTGTTAATTATGGCTCATTTGCGCTCATTATGTGCACATAGATACAAACTTCTGAAATATATGATATATCGCTTGTAGTACGGCAATGCTTATAATTTTAGAGATTTAAAATGTAACTTGTAAAACTGTTAATTTTTTATACCGGTAAAATTGGTAATATTTTCTATTTTAATGTCACTGGTTGGTTTCTGTTTTTAATGTCACATGCATTATCAAGACATAATGCCTACTCACAAAATTAGGTGATAACATATTTATTATCATATTTCAGGTAAAACTTTGGGATATATTGATTAGTCATGTTAGTGTTTCGCCAGCGTCAAGCGTATGCTCAGGATCAGGATTCGGTTATGACGATATTTTTATTTAGCATTTCAATGTCACTTGGGTCCTTCCCTGAAATCATTATGGAAATTTTCCCTGGTAATTTGTTTAGATTCTGGTATTAGTATAATATTTGATTGGTATTGACCTAATTTTTATTCCTTATTTTTCAAAATTCATACAGGAAACATCATTTAATTTTGATCTCATAAACACATGTAACTTCAATTTTGGTATTTTATAACATAGCGGCGCTGAAATCAAATAAAATGCCAAAATGTTTTTTTTTTTGCCCAGTTAATTCGGCAGAAATTGAAATATCTCTGTTTTGATTCCGATAAAGGTAAAGTAATTTTGGTCGGCCTCTAATTTCGCAGCTGTCAAAATGTTCCAAAGTGCGATGCGTCACTGCTGTTTGTTTTTGTTGATTATTTTTATCTTACCAGTGATCTTACCGTTAAGCGGGTGATCCATTGGCGAGCCGACGGTATAAAGGTATAAACTGTTGGCTTGTTGGCTCGTTAGCTCGTGTGGGTGATCCATTGTCGTACCAAACAGTCGACTTTCGATCGCCGGTAAGCTATGGCGTGTTCCCAGTCGGAGTTACTCTGTTACTTAGGCATACTTTTACATGAAGGACAACCAAAGAAAAAGAAGAGACGCCACAAAGTGTGGGTTAAAAAGTGGCTGCAAGAGACATCGCTAATGTCATGTAAATTTAGTGGCAGAACTTATTGGTGAACCAAATGATTATCGAAATTATATGAGGATGTCCGAGGAAGTGTTTATAGAGCTGCTGGGTTTGGTGTCCCCTTTGATAAAAAGACAAGATACAGTTTTCCGTGTACCAATTTCACCATATGAACGCTTATGTGCAACTCTCCGTTTCCTGGCAGCTGGTGGATCACAAACTGGTCTACAATACTCTACAATAATTTCCAGGCAGACTTTGGGACGCATTATTCCAGAAACATGTAAAGCTATATATGAGACTTTGAGACAAGAACACCTGAAGGTATTTATTAAAACAGTTACTTATTATAATTAAAGTATATTTATTTATTAAACCAAAGTAAATACAAGTAAGTAGTTTGAATCAAAGGTAATCATCCCTTTCATCCTTTTCATTCAAAATGTAATCATCTTTATTGCTCTGTGAAAGTCTGGAGGAAGTTTTGTACAGTTGATTGCGTACGTGCATTATAGTCTAATACTGTAGAAGTCTGGAGACCATGTTCTGTATTTAACGCTATAGTTTCAGGTTGGGTTAATAATTGTGAGTAGCTGAAATTATTATTATTAGTTACAATATTATTTGGTGTAATAGGATAATTTGAATGCCCACTCACAGGCTGAGAATAAGTAGCCTGACTGGCTAAGGGAGCACTGTAAGGATTAGGTCGTTCGATAACAGTCGTTGTTCTGCCAACAGTTCCAGTAATACAGGAGTCAAACGTGAGATGTTTTAGTGTTCCATAGTACAGAGTGTCATTGATTATCTTTTCCGCGTGAATCCTCTGGTCAGCGTCCATAGCCCTTAATTTATTGGCTATATTTTTTCCCACAACATCAAAGTCGTCTTCGGTGTGTTCCAGTTTTTTAGCTATTTTGGCCATAATTTTTTCTCTTTGTTCTTGTTCATTTGGTTTTTTGGTTTTGGTTGGCTGTGATCTTGTTCTCGGAGATGGCTCAGAAGGAGATGCAACTCCCAAAGAGGATACTGACGAAGGCGCCATTATCTAAAAAAAATACATATCAAATTAGGAAATGGCAATTTTTAGATGTAATTATTGCATGGTAGACGTAAAATTAATTAAAATAATTGTAATTTTGCTTGTTACAGTTTCCTAGCACGGAAGAGGAGATGAAAGTAATAGCAAATGAATTAAAAAACAAATGGCAATTTCCAAATTGTCTTGGTGCTGTAGATGGAAAGCACATTGCCATCATACCACCCACAGGCGCTGGGTCAGACTACTATAACTACAAAGGGTTCCACAGTGTTGTCCTGATGGCGATTGCTAATGCAAACTACGAGTTTATTTACGTGGACGTGGGCACTAATGGACGGATCTCTGATGGAGGAGTAATAAGAAATACTGAATTTTTCAAAAGATTAGACGCAGGATCTCTTAAAATACCTCCTCCAGAAAAACCATGCACAGAGGCAGACGAATTACCCTTCGTTTACATAGGCGATGAGGCTTTTTCTTTACGAACTGACTTCTTAAAACCATACCCGCAACGCGATCTAGACAATTCAAAAAGAATTTACAACTATCGAATTTGTAGAGCACGTCGAATCATTGAAAACGCATTTGGAATATTAGCTGCTAGATTCCAAATATTCCGTGCCCCTATAAATATGAAACCAGAACACATAAATATTGTGGTATTGGCTTGCTGTGCACTGCATAATTACCTAAGGCGCAAGATAACACCTACGTATACAAGACCTGGAGAAATTGACATAGAAAATAACATAGCTGGAACAATTGAAACAGGGCTTCGTCCGAATAATTATCTTACCCCACTGGCATCATCATCTAGAAATATTCCTAACCATGCAAAGAAAGTGCGAGAAGACTTCGAAAAATATTTTAACACATATGGTGCAGTCGAATGGCAGGGGCGTATGACAAATTTGTGAAAACCTTAATAAATAAAATAGGTTATACATATAAACAATCAAAAATGGACTTTTACTTTTAGAAAAATTAACAGTTCAGTGTATAAATACCTCAGATTCTGATGTCGTCATCGTTATATTAGAATCATCTCCAGTATAATAGGTATTAATTTCATCTAGAGTTGAAACGGATGAAGTACCTTAAATATGAAATGAAAATAATTAGTATTTAAAAAGTATGATGTATGGTGAAACTAATTACCACCGTAAACTGGTCTATTATATTATATATTATATTATAAACTCCATTATAAGTAATAAAATAATAATATGTGCAAATAAATAAATTGGAAGGTAGATACTAACTTTCTATTTGGTCATTCAGGAATTCCAATTCGGCATAATACCATAGCTTGGGTATGTAAACGTCATTGGCTCCTGATCCAGTCTTCATACTATCTTGGACTTTTTTTCTTTCCTTCCTATGAGATGCTCGCAGAGATTGTATAAATTTTTTTACATCGGCAATTGTGCTCGTTGGATCATGTTTTTGGTGGATCTCCAGAAGTTTATCGTACGCAAGCGATTTTAATACTTTATTTTTGTAGTCCCTGTTAGTGTACATCCACAGACACTCCTGTTCCTTAAAACAATTAATTATTTCCAGTACTAACTCGCGACGATACGAACGTAAATCGGCCATTTTACCGCCACCGGTTGTCGCCGTGCGTGACGACCGCTCGCTGTCGCAACATGAAAAAAACTGTCGGCGCGCAGGCTCGGCTGATCCACTGACGGTTTATTATACCGCGGTCTAGGATTTCAAGCATGCACGAAGAGCCAACGGTCCAAACCGCGGTCTTTTAAAACCGCAGTTTTATAGGTGATCCATTGACAATCTATACCTCCGGCTCGCTGGCTCGCTGGCGAGCCAGAGGTATAGACCGCAAATGGATCACCACCTTTAGAGGGCCGCCATCTTTGAAGGCGGGAAGTGCGAAAAATAATTACATCCGTGTTTATTAATTATTTCCACGAAATATCATCGAGAAAGACGTGAAAATGGAGAGCTCGTCAGACGGGCCGACGAAATCATCGGGAAAACGCATGAAAACTAGTCCAATAGACGAAAATGCGACGTCGAAAAAAAAAGGTGGGAACGCCGAAGACTACAAGGCTTTTACGAAATTGGATCATATACGGCTTTACCAAGAGAGTTCAGGAGCAGCGGAATTTATTGTTTATGTTAAGAGTTCTAACGAAGACAGACCGATTGGGCGACTAAATATGCTATCATTGGGAAACATATTCAGTCGATTTGTAAAGGGAGTCAAACGTCTCAAAACAGTGACGCGAAACAAGTTAGCTGTTGTATTTGAAACACCACACATGGCCAATCAATTTGTGACCAACACAAAATTTCTGGATGAACAACAGTTTCTGGCTTCTATACCTGCATCAGCCGTTCAAAAAGTGGGAATAATAAAGTATGTTCCAGTTGATATTACCAATCAAAAATTAGTTGAAGAATTAACATCATCTATAGACATTATATCCATTCGAAGATTTATGAAGAAAATCAGATCCGAAGACGGAAGCTTCACATTGTCACCTCTGCAGACGGTGGCCATCACATTTTCGTCAAATATTTTACCAGATCATGTTGATCTTAAATTATGGAGATTCCCAGTTCAACAATACATAGCTCCAGTGAAGCAATGTTTCAACTGCCTTAAATTCGGGCACATGGCAAGATCCTGCAGGAATGCGACGAGATGCTCAATTTGCGCGGGTAATCATACTTACAAAGAATGCAGCAACAGTGAAGATGTTACATGCGCTAATTGCTCCGAACGACACATAGCCATCTCAACAGAATGTCCGATAAGAAAACAGAAAATAGAAGAAAACAAAAAACAAATCTCGCAACACCAAAATTATCAGGGTCAGATAAGTGAAAAAAATTATCCTTCATTAAAAAGCTATTCCGCCACTTTAACTGATAGGAAAATTACAACCACAAATAACACAAACGTACAAAGAACCACCAACATAGCAAATAAAGAAAAATCATTCATAGATCTGATTAACAATGACATGTTTTTAAACAGTATTGTAGAGACAATTTTAAAAATATTAACTCAAAAAACAAAAGAACCGACAAATTGCCAAAATATTAAAGAACTTTTAATTCAATCTTTTAATAAACACAACTCTACTTCACATAATGGATAACTTACGAATTATGCAATGGAACATTCGAAGCGTCAAAGCTAACCACTTAAGTTTACAGCATTTTTTACACACAAATAATGTATATATAGTCCTCCTGAAGGAGACTTGGCTTAAGACCAAAGATAAAATGTCTTTCAAAGGCTTCAAATTTGAACGTCGGGACTCTGATTATGAACACGGGGGAGTAGGTATATTAATAGCAAACAGAATACCATATGATACATTGAGCACATTCTCAGAACAATCAATTCAAAATTTAGCAATTAGGGTGCCTGACCCGGCTTTGGCCACTTTAAGAAAATTTTCAAGTTCTGATATGGACTACTAAAGTAATTATTTATAGAATCTGTTTTTTTTCACAGATATAGCAAAAACCACTATCTGTCTTTTAGAAATGTTTATAACTTTATGAAAAATATATGCCAAAAAAAATAATAAAACCCTCTAAAAAAAAAACGAGAAATGTATTAGTTTTGGCCACTTTTCCCCAGTTTTGGTCACGTATTTGTCCCAGTTTTGGCCATTTAAATTAATATTAGATTAAATATTTTTTATACGTACAAATAAAATACTGTTTCAAAGAATACAAAGTTTATTGAAAATTTTAGCGAACATTAAATCCAGACATATTTATTTCAAATATATAAAAGGAATTTTGCCTTTTTGTTGCTCCTGTGAATAGCGGAGGTGGAAGGATCATTTTAATGTCAGTTACAGCAACAGATGCAAGATCTGGGACCTGTGGCATGATGAACTGGTTACCAGTCTTATATTTTCGGAGATAACTTATTTGAAGTTCGTTACTTTCGTCTTTTGGGCCTATTATTCTTCCCACATAGTATAGTGGCCTTTTAGTGTCTTTAAACTCGACGAGAACATAATCTCCTTCTTCTGGAGGTCGCTGCAATTCTTCAAAGGCAGAGGGTCTTGGCTGTGGAATCCAGTCCTCGCCATCCGATGTGTCTGAGTCATTATGTTCTTCCGACGAGTCTGATGTTGTTTCCAAGACTGTCTTTTTAGTTTGAATAGCCTTCCTTTTTCTTTCTTCCGTTCTATTTTGCTTCTCTTTTTCTTTAGCGTCTTTTTCATTTTCCTTGGCCGTCATTATTTCCTTCCACTTATCTGACGTTAAAACAGATGGTACATATTCTCTTTTTCGTTTTAACGTAGTCGTTTTCTTCTCAGGCCACATCACACAGTTTCTAACAAGATCCATTGCTTGAGTTGGACTTTGTACAACGTTTATTGCAACGACCTTTGACGTCGAAGCAGGTGTATCTGGAAACTCTGCATTTTGAGGTGTTGATGATGGGGATTCTATGATAAGGACATCGGGAGTTACTGTCGCTGCTACTGTTGCATTAGGGTAGGCTTGAATCACGTGTCCAGCTTGCGTTAAATGATTGCTCGCCTTTGATAGGGCTTTGTCTGAAGGCATAGTATTATCATCGTCTTTGCAGGCCAACCACACCTTGTACAACATCGATGCTTCAGGACAACCTTCCCAGTCCAATCCAGCATTGTAAGTTTCACGGAAATCTTCAAGAATCTTTGGTTCGATTTTGCCTTCTATGTATTCCAGATAATTTGACTCCACTAAACGCACCTGGTTCGCTTCATCTTTGTTAGTTTGTTTAGTAGTAGATATTATTCTTTTGTAGTCTACAAAATCTGCACCAAACGGATATATGCCACAAGTTTTGAAGCCAGCCTTCACATTGTCAGTTAACTTGTTATCATTAATGATAATGTTATGCAAAGCAGTCGGGAGGTTGAATTTAGTTATTTCTTCCCCGTCATGATCTACTCGCCACCTTCGAATGTACTTTATCCATCCCTGCTTCAGAGGATAAAACACTGCTACGTCTAATGGCTGAAGCATATGAGTGGTGTTAGGGACTAAAGATACAACAATGATACCGTTGTCTCTACATAGTTTACTGAGGTGTAGTGTAAGATGGGATTTGGGGCCGTCTAAGAATAAGATTACTGGAAGTGTAATGTTCTTTGTTTTCAGGTAAGGCAAGAACACGTTTCCAATGTATTCATAGAACGCTTCTGAGGTCATCCATCCTTTGTCAGTTTTTCCAATCGACCAACCACTTGGTGCATTTTGGGCTATTTCTTGGTTCATCCTTTTATATTTATATAAGGTTAGCGGTGGAGCTAGTTCTCCGAGAGCATTCACCGTGAACAACGTAGTAATGTTCTCCTTATCACTATTTTTGGACGTCTCATACACATGTTTCCCTTTAGGGGCTAGTATAAGTCCTCCTTTAGGGGCTAAAAAGAACGATGTCTCATCACAGTTCCAAACACGCTCGGGATCTTCAAGAATTTTGCACCCTTCAGGACCCAGCAACTCGACAACTTCAGCAAACCAATCTCTTATTTTCTCTTCGGTGATCAAAGCTCGCGCCCTGTTTATGTATTCAGCATGTTTTCTGCTCAAGTCAGGATGCCTTCTCATAAAAGCATCGAACCAAGATCTGCCAGGTCGATCGTTTACGAATGGGTTTATTATATTACCTTCAGTGACTATCTTTCGTACAGATTCCAACAAATTATCCTTATTAATCGGAAATCCCGCACGAGCACAATCTTTAATCCACACGACGAGTGAGTGTTCGATGTCTGCTCCGAGGACTGCTTGAGGCCCCACGTGGCCTGAAGTTAATGGTGATCGACCAGCTAGCTTATTCCGTAGAGTAGTTCTCGGCGCGTTAAAGTTCCTAGTTGCTTTTGCCACTTTCATACCTCCGCGTATTGCCTCCAGAGCGGAATCCACTTTGGAGGGTGAGTATCCGAAAAACTTCTTTTTTTCGCGGATGCCGCATTCTTTGTTGTGTGTAGAGGCCATGGCTTTTTACCTACCACAGAAAACCACATATAATAAGTAAATGGCCAAAACTAATACATACAACATTAGTTTTGGCCAGCTGATGGCCAAAACTAATGTTCTATGGGAGTCAGTTTTGGCCATATTGGTGGCCAAAACTGATGCATTTGCTCAGATTTATGTACTAGTAATGGCCACGCAATAAAAATATGAAAAGAACATACATTTCTACAAACTAACCTTAAAATTGAATTTGCATATTGTTAATTAATAAGACGAACATATGTCCAAAGAAAATAACACGATGATGTTTGAAATATATTCGGATTACTAACCTTAGGCGTCTTAACGTTTTGCATAAGTATCTCGCCAAAATATGCCGCAACTCCCTTTGACACTAGTCAAACAAAGGAATACCTGGAACCAGTGTTGGATTTCGTACGATAATAATCGTATTTGTACTATAATTTCACTAGTCGTACGATATACGATCCAATTGGCTGGATCGTACGCTAAAATACGACCCTTTTTACTCCCAAAAAAAATTATTTTGTAATTTTGCCGAAAATAAAATTTCGAGTTGGCAACAATATCCCAGAATTAACGTGAGCATTTTATACAAAGGTTTATATTCCGGGAAATCCCAACTCATCAATGTTCCTGGTCTATATCTATGGTACGGGTGTTACTGTGTTAGATTTTTAAAATCAGTGCAAAGCGTGCATAGTGTAGCGTGAAAGCAGTGAGTGTCAGTGACTGGGAGTTTTCAGTGAGTAAGTTTTACCGGTTCACAATAGATACCGCGTGAAATGTTCGCGGACGGGAGCGCGGAAAAACGAAAGGACGATGACCCATCGGATATGGAGGAAGAGAACCCCGGTGTTTCCACACCAAAGAAGGTGCGTTTAGCTAGGGGTGATTTGATTAAAAAAAAGGAAAAACATAGACCGCAAAAATATAGAAAGGAATGGGAGGCTGACCCTCGATTTAGCAAATGGCTCTCCAATGACCCTGACGATGATTTTAAAGCAAGATGCAAAGCATGCAATTCATCCATCACTGCGGAGAAAACAGTATTAATAAAGCATTCTCAAGGACAGAAGCATGCCGAAAAATTAACTTTAATTCGTGGGTCAAAACCTATTTCTACTCTTTTCTTTGCGAATCCATCTACGGAAAATAGTACAACTAAGATGGCAAAAATTGCTGAAATTAAATTGTCTGCTTATTTCGCGGAACACAACATAGCTTTCAATGCTTCAGATCACTTGGGTGCTGTTTTGAAAGACTGCTTTCCAGACTCGAAAATAGCCAAAGAAACCAACTTAAATAGGAAAAAAAATGCAAAAGCAATTTGTCAGGCTATCGCACCCAGCTACAAAGAAATTCTTGGAAAAAAATTAAAAGACTCAAAATTCAGCATAATGACGGATGAGTCCACAGACATATCTACAACTAAATCTTCGTGCGTTGTGGTCAGATTCTACGATGAAGAAGCCGGAAAAATAGTATCCAAATTTTGGAATCTGCACGAGATTTTCAGCGGCCATGACCTTACAACAGCCAACGAAGGAGCTACAGCTCAAAACATATACACAAAATTGATAGAATCATTTACAAATCAGGGCATACCACTAAAAAATATTGTCGGGTTTGGGTCAGATGGGTGCAATGTAATGATGGGATCAGATAATTCTGTGGCAAGCAGATTTAAACGAGACTGTCCAGGAATAATAATAATGAAGTGTACTTGCCACTCAGCACATCTTTGTGCAAGCGCAGCATGCCAAAAGTTGCCGAATAGATGCGAAGAACTTGCTCGGTCAATATTTAAATTTTTGAAAATGAGCTCTAAGCGATCGGCGCAATTACAACAATTTCAAACATTTTTAAAACTGAAACCTCAAAAAATGTTGCACCCGTCTCAAACAAGATGGCTCTCCGTGGTTCAAGTGGTAGAAAGAGTGCTGACACACTGGGAAGCTCTAAAATTGTTCTTCACAGACATGGCTTTATCAGAACGTCTGATTTCGGGGCAAATAATACTGGACCTCCTAAGCGATCCTTACATGAAGATATATTATGATTTCTTGACCAAATTTATTGCCAAAATTTACGCAATTCAATCGCTATTTTCAGTCAGCCGAAGTCGTGGTTACTGAACTAGACACAAAAATAAAAGAAATGTACAAAGATTTTGTCCTATGTTTCATGGAGAGAAAATACGTCAATGAAACGGATCTATGCGATATACAGCCGGACAATACACTCAAACACTTGAAAGAAGAACAGATCTACTTTGGAATTGCAGTGGCTTCAAAAATAAATAACGCTGAAATCAAAACAGACCCAATCAAACGAGCAGAATTCATATCTAGATGTAAAGCTTTTCTCGTTGAAGCTGCTCTACAAATAAAAAAAAGGTGGGACTTTGGAAATACAACACTAACAAAAATCGCCATGCTAAGTCCAAAAAATGCCCTAAGTCAAATAGTTCGAGAACATAACCCCACAATTTTGCCGGTAGTCACTGCATTTCCTAGAGTTACAAATTTAAATAATCACACTTATCTACAAATCCTAGATGATCAATGGCGTAGGCTACCTTTGGCTGAACTTCCAGATCACATAAGGCTAGAAAAGAAAGTTGACGTATTCTGGAGTCAACTGCGCGGGTGGTGCGACATAACAGATCACAAGCCTTTCCTCGAAATTTCTCAGTTTGCACTGGATTGCTTGGTTCTACCACACGCAAATGCTGACTGCGAAAGGATCTTCAGCAAGGTCAACTTGGCGAAAACCAAAACCCGCAACAAACTGACAACGCAAACTATCGACGCATTGCTGCTGTCGTCCGACGCCATAAAGGAAAGCAAAAATAACAATTGTACAAGTTTCAAACCATCTGAGGACATGTTAAGAAGGTTTACGGCAAAAGATCTAGCCAGTGATAATTTAGAAGATGTCGCAGAATTAGTAATTAACATTCAAGTATAAAATAAGTGACTAAGATTAACATTTTTATTCTAAATTATTCGAGTGATACTGATTAATGAAAAATATTTAACCAGCACATCTGAAGTATTAAAGTAATATACGATAGACTAGGAGTATGCCTTAATGTCTTTTTCTGTACGAAAAATCTTCATTCTGTTCATCGTACGATAATTTCCGTTTAAATACGATCCTTTTCACTATTCTGTGCGATAATTTTTGGTCAGCTTGAATCCAACACTGCCTGGAACCGTAGTTTGTCATACTGTATTTGACTGTCACATTTCTGACACCTTATTTTAAGCCAATTACATTTTGAAATGGCCAAAACCGGTGCAGTGGCCACTACTGGGTCCGTCACCCTGCAATAAATTTACCTAATAGTCAATTAAATATACTCAATGTTTATTGCCCTCCTAATTCGGAACCAACATTTCATATTAATAAATTTAACAACATATTAGATAAATTGCCAGAACCATTATTTGTTTCTGGTGATTTTAACGCAAACAACTTGGCGTGGGGCTCCAACAGCAACAATCAAAGAGGTATATATATATTTGATGCCATGGATAAAAGATCTTTATTTATGTTAAACACTGCAGAAAAAACAACGGTAGGTCATTGTACGAGTAGACCAAATGCTTTAGACCTATCATTTATATCTAATGACTTAGCAGATAGTAGTGAGTGGGAAGTCTTCGACGATCCCATGGGTAGTGATCATTTACCTACTTTCACCTATATTTCTCTAACGCCTACTCCAGATATCTTGAATAATGACAATGCTGTCACACCGCTCTTTCAATATCAGTTAAATCACAGACGAATTTATTGGGAAAAATATCAATTAGAAACATCAAAACGATTAAATTCTTTTCTATTCTCTGAAAATTTCATTGATGATTATAACAAATTTTACAGCATAATCATTGACAGTGCAAATAATTCAATACTGAATAAAACAACAAAACGTGGATCTTTAATAACCCACGAAGGCATTGAACGATCAACGCCAATTAATAGAAGAGTCCCTCTACCTTGGTGGAATTCCAAATGCGATGAAGTTGTATATAATGCTAAGTTAGCATATAAAAATTATGTCAAATACAGTTCCACTGAAAATTTCATAATATATAAAAAAATCACAGCTATAAAGAAAATCACATTACAACAGGAAAGAAAATCCAGTTGGATTGAATTATGTAATTCATTCAATAGATACACGCCAATCTCGAAAATATGGAGTTTTATTAAACGTTTCAGTAAGAAAAAAATCAACACCAAACAAAATACATCGGAACCGACATGGATGAATGATTTTCTTAATAAACTAGCTCCAACTACTGCTAATCAGAACTTTCCTGATATATCTAATATAGCAGATAATGCTCATAATTTACATCTTGCCGATACATTTAAGTTCTCCGAATTAGATGCTGTTTTAAAAAAGAGACGTGACTCAGCAACAGGTTTAGATTTTATCTCATATTCAATGATTAAACAACTGGATATTAAGTGCAAAATAATATTTCTCAAGATAATCAATAATCTTTGGGTAAATCAACTTTTACCAGAATCTTGGAAAATTTCCTATGTGATACCATTATTGAAGCCAGGCAAAAGTAAAACATCTGCAGATTCATATAGACCTGTAGCCTTATCATCATGCATAGGGAAAATTTGTGAGGCAATTATTAAATTACGACTAGAGTATTTCATTGAGAAAAATGGATTACTCCCTGAGAATCAGTACGGATTTCGTAAAGGTAAGAGCGCTCAACAAAGTATCGCTCACTTACAATCTGACATATTCCATGTCAAAGAAACAAATCAAAGTCTCATGAGTGTTTTCTTAGATATTCGTGGGGCCTTTGACAACGTTGATCACCTTCAACTGATTAAAATTTTAATCAGATTACAACTACCCAAGGAAATCATAATTTGGATATTTCATTTCATTAACGACAGACTGATATATGTAAAAATAAATAATAAATACTACGGTCCTAGAAGAACCTATAAAGGAACTATACAGGGTGGCATTCTTTCCCCTCTGCTGTATATAATATATCAACATGCCATTAATTTTCACATGGATAGTAATGTCAAAAATCTTCAATTTCCAGACGATATAGTCATCTATGGAATAGGAAGAGATATAGGTCTTTTAACGAATAAAATTAACCAAACGCTCATTAATGTAGGAAATTTTCTAGACCACCAAAATCTGGAAATTAATACCAGCAAGAGTTCATTTATGATATTTAATAAAACATTGAATAATAAGGTATATTCCTTGATGTATAAAACTAAAGAGATTTCTCATGTACAATGTCAAAAATTTCTAGGAGTAACTTTTGATGAAAAATTAAATTGGATAGCTCATGTTAATATAATCGAAGCTAGAGCTCAAAAAGCCTTAAACATTTTAAAACCCTTAGTCTGTAATAATTGGGGAGCAGACCCCAAAATTGTTAAACTACTATACAAATCAATAGTTAGAAGCCACTTGGACTATAGTTGTATTTATTATGCTTATGCTAAACCCTATCTTTTAAAAAAATTAGATGTGATACAAAATAAAGCACTGCGACTGATCACAGGGGCCATGATGTCCACGCCAATAAATTCGCTAGAAATCGAGGCGGGAATTTCGCCGCTTTGCATTAGGAGATCCTACTATTGCCAGAGATTTCTTGTAAAACAATTATCCATCCTCAATAATCCCCTAATCAAGGAACTTGAGAATTTACCATCTCAAGAACGACAATTCTCAACGACACATCCACATGACAGTTCTGTCAAAACAATATTATTATTAGACCAGTATTGCGATATAAAAAAATGTTTCATAAAAGATAAAGTTGAGCTCTCACAATCTCCAATATGGCCATGTTTTAAGGGTCAATACGATAGCAAAATTATGCAAATAAATCCCTTTATATCACAATATCAACATATTGCAGAATTCTACAATGACATCGACAACCACTTTCCCGAGTACATACAATTATATACTGATGGATCTAAAATTAGGAATCAAGTTGGCTGCAGCATTTTTGGTCCGAAGGAAAATTTAAAAACATTTATAAAACTACCTGATATGCTTTCAATATTTTCAGCAGAGGCTTTTGCAATTAAACAATGCATTAAATATATAGAAATTAAAGAAAAAAGAAAATATATAATAATTACAGACGCAAGAAGCGTATTAGAATCGCTTGCTTCATCATCCATAGAAGCAAACGTAAATTATCTTATTTATGATATTAAAGAACTTTTATTTAAATTAAAACAAAAAGGCTATACAATACAGCTAATGTGGACTCCGGCACACTTTAACATCTATGGCAATGAACAAGCCGATAAAATGGCAAAAATTTCGGCTACAACAAATGTCTCAAAATATCCCTGCAGTATACCTTACAGCGATTATTATCCGGAAATAAAACAAAAGACGATCAAAGAATGGAACTTAATATGGAAAGAAACAAAGTTAACTAAGGGGAAATGGATGGGAGAAATACAAAAAACTATCAATATGAAAAGTTGGTTTGAAAAAATTGCATGCCGTAATAGACATTTTACAGTAATTGTGTGTCGCCTTCGATTAGGACACGGTCAGTTCAACCAACACTTAAATAAAATAAACTTATCTGACACAGACATTTGCAGACATTGTAATCAAAACAGCGAGACCATACAGCATCTTATTTTAGAATGTTCGACATTTAATATAGAAAGGCTTATTCTAATCCATGAACTTCAGGAAATCTACAAACGGAAGCCAATACCGATAGATATCCAAACACTTTTAACTAATATATTGACATATCAAGCGATATATAAATATGTTTTATCAACATTCGAATTTATTTAAAAAAAACTGTTAGAATTAAACATAACAAATTAACATAATGTGTAAACAAGCAATGAAATGTATAATTTAAGAACTAAATTTATGTTAATGTTATAAGTTATTATTTGTAAATCATTGAACGAAACAATGTATATACCTATTTTAATGTTATGATAATAAGTGTGTAATGTGAATATAAACTGTATGCGTAATATGTTTAGGTGTAATGGATTTATGTTCAACACCTGTCCGATTTTGGACAAAAAAAAAAAAAATCTTACCGTTATTTTGAGCTTTTATCCTCTCATATTCAACAGTTATAGTTCTTTTGCGTGGGTTTTATTTGTTAAAATATATAAAACTTTTGTTGGTTGTGTTAACAGACAAGTTACGCCGCATAGATAGATTAACGCTTCGCAACCGATGTTTCAAACGCTTTCAGCGTTTTAATAGTGACCAAACTCAACGCTTGAGCACGGAACAGCTTTCCAAATTATATGTGCCATATAAATCTCGAAAAACGGTTAATTTCAGAAAACAAGTTGCCGTTTCACTGCATCCCATTTTAGGCTATAGTCAAAATTTCAGTGCGATTTTCTGCAATCGTTTATGCTAGTAAGTCAACAATCGAGTACCTATTAGATGTATTTTTTTAAAAACAATAATTTGATTTGGTATGACAGGAGAGACTTTTTATAAACTTCAACAAACGTTTACATATGCACAGGTGCGTATCTAGCGGGGGGGGGGGGGGGGGCAAGGGGGTACATATGTCCCCGGGCGCCACAGCTTAGGGGGCGCCAAAATGAGGATGAATTTAAACTAACTTTTGTATTTTAATTGTATAAAAATGAATGTATTTTAAAACGTGGGATGTTAAACGAAAAATTAAAAATCTTGAATGTTCAAAAAATTTGTGACATTACAACCCTGGTTTTTACGTTTTAAACAAACAACTCAACAAGAAATATCAGTACGGTTTTTACGTTAAAAAAACCCTAATACCAAAGCGGTCTATCAGGGGGGGAGAATTCCCGCTACCCCAGTAGAAACCCCAAACAACGACACGGCTAAAACGACACCGGACCTTGCTTGCCCTATCTGCGGGAAACAATATAAACGATTAGCATGGTTAAATAAACACATTGCTGGGCACGATGATAGCGACGCTGCACGTCAGTGTCTTAAACCGTCGCAAGGAGTCACGGACAGAGTTGAACCTCACATGTCCCTTGACTCCACATCTGCCCGCAGTTTGTCACCCGACCGGTCTCCTCTACCCGCGCAAATCGTATCCTTCCCTCCTCTAAAATTCCCTTCACTTGCGAAAGAGGACTGGGAATTTCATAATGATAATTTAACTTCTATTCTTGACCACTCTGTGAACCGTAATGCCCCTGCCAGCGTCCAGCTGTCATCCTTCCAGGTGGCGGTCCATGAATACTTCTCGGGTGTTTACCCAAAATCTACCCATGTCGACCCGGTTCACAGAGAAAACGCATTTAAGGCAAAGCTCCGTAGGCAAAAGCGGCTACTTCGTCGCCAGTTACGTGAAGCCAAGAAAGCCGGGGATAAAGCCCTCTGCCACAACTTCTCGCGCGCGTACCGCTCTATACTAAAACTCATACAGAGCGTAGCAACGCAAAACGACAAACGCAAGGCAGCATTTCTCAAATCCAAAGAGGAAGCCCGGTTCGACAAAAACCGTTTTAACTACAGCAAAACGGTTTTGTCTGCCGCCAAGGGAAAAATCCAAATCCCGGAAGATATGGCCACGGAATACTTTTCGACCACGTATGAGGACCCAATGCGGCTCCATAATTACAGCCCTCCGCCGGGCATTACACCTCCGCCCCTGCCTACGGTAGCTTTTGCTTCTCAACCTCCATCACTAGATGAGATTCTTAATCAAGTAAAGAGGAAGCCGTCGGGCTCTACTCCGGGTCCCGATGGTATTCCCTATTTAGTATACAAAAAATGCCCCTGCCTTCTGCAATATTTAGGATCCATCTTCCGAAATATATGGAATAGCGGTGTAGTCCCACAGAATTTTGGCCGAGCGACAGTCATCTTAATTCCGAAGGTCCCAGTTTGCACCGGACCAAAGGACGCTCGGCCCATTGCTCTCACAGACACTGTGGCCAAAATCTTTTTTAGCATAGTCCACACGAGGATGAGCGAATTCATGCACCGGAATGAGTACCTTGGAGTATCAGTTCAAAAAGGCTTCATGCGCGGCGTCTCGGGCTGCCTCGAGCACAACTCTCTCCTGGCTGCTGCCATCAAGGATGCGAGACAGCACGAACGCCAAATCAATGTATGCTGGCTCGACCTAGAGAATGCCTTTGGGTCAGTCCGACACAGTCTCCTCCACTTTGCACTCCGCTGGTACAACTTCCCACCAGTCGTGCGTGACATTGTAGCCTCCTACTACAACTGTCTGACTTTCCATGTTAAAACGCAAGAATGGACTACCCGCTCTATACCATATTCAATTGGACTATTTCAGGGCTGTTGCCTCTCCCCGACGATTTTTAATATAGTTTTTAATATACTTCTGGAAAGCCTGAGCCAGTTTGACAGGAAGTGGGGCTACCGTTTTAAAACAGACGGCCAATACACCTCGTCGTGCCTCGCTTTTGCCGACGACCTAACTTTCATCACCAGAAGCCCCAAGCAGCTTTCCCTGCTATTACAGAAAGTGGAGCTTTTCTGCGACTGGTCAGGCTGTATAAAAGTGAAGCCCTCCAAATGTTTTTGCCTTGGACTCGCCCGCATGGGCACAAAATTTACATCCTATGACCCCAAATTGGTCTATAAGGGCTCTAATATCTCCCTTATAGACCCAAACAATCATTTCAAATTCCTCGGCAGAAAAATCACCCATCAGGGAAAAGACGTCTCGGGCGATCATGTTATAGAGCATTTCAAAAGTTGCCTGGCGAAAATAGATGCCTTGCTAATTTCTGGCCCTCGTAAGGCCTGGATCTATGACAATTATCTAACGTCACATTTGTCATGGCCCTTTCTTATTTACGATTTTACCAAAACCCAACTGTCCCGTCTAGATGCACTGGTGACAGCTAGTTTAAAATCCTGGCTGTCCTTAGCCAAACCAGCTGACCCCTCGACTCTCTTCAGGTCCAAACAAAATTTTGGGCTAGCGCTTAAACTGCCCTCTCTGCTCTACGCCAACTCCAGAATAACCAAAAATTCGATTCTGTGCAATTCCAAAGATCCGGCAATATCGAAGCACGTAATAAGTGGCTGTAGTGATTCAAATGAACTACAAGCCCGCGTAGACTTCCACAAAAGGTTCCTTACTGGAATCAGCCAGAATGGCACTGGTCTGGGGTATGGCAGTACAACCACGAGCGACGTGGACTTGAAGAAGTCTCTTTTGCGGGGAGATTACGACAGCAAGAGTATGGCTCATGCTATTGGCCTTCAATGCCAGAATGACTGGACAACAATTGGTGACTTTTGCATTCCGCCTCCAATGCACTGGAAGGTAATGCTCTATGACTGGACGCCAGAGATGCTGAAATTTTATTTGAATGCCTTTCAGCATACACTTCCAGACCCCAGTAACCTCGCTCGTTGGAGCTTTGCCGAGGATAGTTCTTGTCCCCTCTGTAGCAATACCCCTTGCACAGCTAGACACATTCTAGCTGGCTGCAAGGTGGCCTTAGATCAAGGACGGTACACTTACCGCCATGACAAAGTTCTCGCTGTTATTCGCGAGGTAATTAGTTTCTCAGTGGCTCGTGCCAACAAGGGTTTGACAGTATCCTCCAAACCCCCAATACAGTTTGTGCGGGATGGCTCTAAAGGCAAAAAACATTTAACTACAAAACCTTTCTCAATAATCGAGAAAGCTACAGATTGGACTCTGGAGGTTGATTCGGTCTCTAAGCAGTATAAATTCCCTGAAAGTCTCGGATGCACAGCCCTCCGTCCAGATATAACTCTTTACTCTCTATCTCGGAAGGTGGCTCTTATTGTAGAATTAACTGTTCCATGGGAATCAAATATCCCAAAAGACCACGAGTACAAATTAAATAAATACCATGATCTTGCAAATGCCGTAACCCGGAACGGCTTCACTGTTCACCTTCACGCGGTGGAAGTTGGCGCTCGTGGCCTGCCAGCTAAATCTCTATTTCACCTCTTTAAAGATCTTGGCCTTTCCAGAAAAATAATCAACTCTTTCTTAGAAAAATTATCTAAAACTGCGATTTGCGCATCTCAAATTCTATGGCTTCGAAGGGGGAGTGAATGGGTGGCAAGGTGAACGCTCACATGTGGCAAGACAGCTGTCCTAAACCTACCACAGCCGGTTCGTAAGTCCGGAATCCACTGCTCACCCCCCAGAAGTGTAAAAAATAGTATTATGATGGGCCCGACTCCGGTCGGTGAATTCCATGGCAGCTCCGTTTGTATTTATTATTTTAGATTTCTGCTAGACGTAAAAAGTCTTGTGGCTGAGACAAACATCGATTCACTTCATCAAAATTGTTTAGATTTTGGAAATTTCTACTACACCGACGTCAATGGTCATGAATTGTTCACAGAAATCGGAGACTGCAAAATGCTGCTCAATACCCGGACTGAAATTCTACCACAAACTCATTTAGACCTTCTTGGTTTTATTGTATCATATGGAGATGACGTGTTTCCCAATACGCATATTTCACTGCAAATTCTTTTAACAATTGCTGTTTCAATTGCAAGTTGTGAGCGGTCTTTCAGCAAACTAAAGCTTGTGCAAAGTGATCTTGCACTCCTTAGCATCGAAAGACAAACCCTTGATTCTATTAATTTTGACAACGTAATTGATGGGGGGCGCCAGTTTTGCATGCGGCAGTCTTGCACAAATGTCACTTTTGACAGTTCCAAATCTGTTGAGGGCAGATTTGCAGGAGGCAACCTTGCAGGCGGCAACCTTGCAGGCGGCATTTTTGCAGACGGCATTCTTGCAGAAAGCAAACTTGCATACAAACCCGAAGTTAGCAACGTTTGAGAATGGCGCATTAGGACATGATTACATGAATAAAATAATTTTATATTATTTTACAAACCAAAAATAAACCAGTAAAGCGGTCATATGTTATTAATTTTAAATTTAGAAAAAGAAGTAGCAAATTATCATGTCAGGGTAAATTAAAGTGGTGAATATTTTTACCTCTCCACATTTAATTACCGGCATCCTTGTAGTGGATGATTCAGTACATCAAACTAAACATTAAAAAAAATGTTTTAAGTTTTTCTGTTAGGTTAGGTTAGGTTAGGTTTTTCTTTCCCTAAAATCGAAGTGACATTAATTACCGGCATCCTTGTAGTGGATGATTCAGTACATCAAACTAAACATTTAAAAAAATGTTTTAAGTTTTTCTGTTAGGTTAGGTTAGGTTTTCCTTTCCCTAAAATCGAAAGTTGATTGCTGAGATCCGCGATAGAGAGGACACTCAAAGAAGTGGACTGGTTTCCGTACCCTGACATATGAAAACGCGGCTTTTGTCGATTTCTACTCTGGTAACACTAAATTTTAAATACGATGTTTTGCTTCTAACTTCATTTTCTGCAAAAATGCCGTCTGCAAAAATGCCGACCCTCGAAACGTCAATTTGCAAAACTGCCTTCTGCAAGATTGCCTTCTGCAAAACTGCCGCCTGCAAGAATGCCGTCTGCAAGATTGCCGTCTGCAAATCTGCCTTCTGCAAGTTTGATGGGACCCTAATTGATGAGTTTGCGACAGTCAAATCGAGTAAGATCAATTTATAGTAGAAATCTATTTCATGTATACTACACATACACACTCACGGACCAGTACAATAAATATGTATAGAATTTAGTTTTTTTTTTTAGTATTTAGTAATTTTAACAATTAATTAGTATTTATTTTAGTATTTATTAAATAAATTGTTTCAATTCATAAAAATAATTTTTGTTTTTATTCTATTTATGAACCATATATTATGGAACGCCGATTTGGTAAAAACTAAAGTCCTATTATCCCATTACAATTTTATTGTATTTAGAAAAAAATGAATTGCAATGGGATATTAGGACTTTAGTTTTTGTTGAATAACTAGATTTTATACTTTATGGTTCTTTAATAAAGTGGCAACTCTGCGAACTAGTCGGCGCGAAACGCTAGCTGTCGCAAGTGTGTGTCAAGCAACTATTTCCATAGAAGAAATTCGTTTTCTTTCGTGTTTTGTCCCTGCGTACATCCAACAATAACTTTAACAGGTTATGGGCCCAGGACAACGCCTGCAAAACACGCCGCTCGATCGTATGTCGATCATTGATTTTTTCGCGAATTAGTTTCGTTTAAAAATGGCGGAAATGGTTGCCGGAAGCGTGGCGCCGAACAAGTTTGACGGGAAAAACTTCCGACAATGGAAGTTCCAAATAAGCTGCGTACTGCGTGCACGAGGCCTGAATAGGATTGTGGATGGATCCATAACAAGACCACCGAAAGCCGAGGAACAAGAATCTTGGGACAGAAAAGACGCAACAGCCATGTGCGTCTTGACAGCAGCAATGGAACTTTCGCAAATCATGCTTATCGAAAACTGCGTCACATCAAAAGAAGTAATGGATAAACTATTTACCATTTATGACCAGAAAACGGAAACAAACAAGATGATAGTCCACGAACGGTTCCATAATTATAAAATGGAACAGAACGATTCAATCGCCCAACACATAGCCAAAGTGGAGAGCCTGGCTCAACAAATTAAAGATAGTGGTGACATAAGCGACGCCGCTATAATGACTAAAATCTTCGGAAGTCTTCCTTCCAAATTCAGGAATGTAAGACAAGCGTGGCTGTCGCTTGACGAAAAGCGACAAACGATCGCTAATCTCACCGCTAGATTACTCGACGAGGAAGCAAACCTCACAGTCAATGAGGAGTCGGACGTTGCATTAGCTGTGACGAGAGCTATAGTTGCACCCAGCTCCGGAGAACAGCGAACGAAGAATCCGCATTACAAAAGTAAGCCGAAAGTAACGTGTTACAATTGCTTGAAAAAAGGCCACTTCGCACGCGACTGCCGTGCACCAAAAAAGGAAAGGAGTCGTCCAAAACAAGGAGAAGGCAACAGTAGGCAAGAGCAACAGGGAAACGTTACTGCCTACAGCACTGAAGAAGATGATGTCCCACAGGTGATCAACAGTGAAGACAAGTGGATTATGGACAGTGGAGCGTCAGCTCACATGACATACAGGAAAGACTTCTTCTCAACTTTCGAAGACCTGAATGACAACACAACGGTGCTATTCGGAAACAACGACAAGTTGAAGATCGAAGGAAAGGGCATTGTTAAAGTGAAGAAACTCGTTAACAAAAAGTGGTATGACTCTATCATAACAAACGTGTTGTATGTTCCGGGATTAAAGAAGAATCTATTCGCTGAAGGAGTTGTAACAAGAAAAGGGATAACAACCTTTATCGATTGTTATTTCGCACAGTTATTAGCCATGAGGCCAACGTTGTGGAGAATCTACAAAAGTTACACGAACGCCTTGGACATATCAATGTGAAAACAATAAAGGAAATGATAGCAAAAGGTTTAGTATTGGATGTCAAAATAGATGACGCAACCAAGTTCTTCTGTGAAGCTTGTATGTTTGGAAAGCAGAAGCGGAAACCATTCTCCTCGAACGCTAGAAGAGATTGTCTTCCGGGAGAATACATACATAGCGATGTATGCGGCCCTATGTCCGAAGAATCCGTCAAAGGTGCGAGATACTTTGTGCTTTTCAAAGATGATGCCTCCAACTATCGAGTGGTTTTCTTTATAAAACACAAATCAGATGTACTGCAATCCTTCAAAGAATATTCAGCGTTCTTGAAGAATAAGTTCGGAAGAAATCCACAAGTGCTACACACTGATAACGGCAAAGAATACTGCAACGACGATTTCAAATCATATTTGTCATCGAATGGCATACGACTCGAGACAACGGCACCTTATACACAGGAACAAAATGGTCGCTCGGAACGGGACATGAGAACGATTGTTGAAAGTGCACGTTCAATGATACATGCTAAACAGTTGCCTGCCTATTTATGGGCAGAGGCAGTAAACACCAGTGTTTATGTTTTGAACAGAACACCGTCAAGCGTTACACCGACATCGACTCCATATGAGATTTGGACGGGCAAGAAGCCAACACTTGCGCATATCAGAACGTTTGGATCAGAAGCCTTCGTACACGTGCCAAAAAAACAACGAACAAAACTTTCCTCAAAAAGTAAGAAGATGATAATGGTCGGATATGATGGCAATTCCACAAACTATCGTCTTTTCGATTCGGAAACCAAGAAAATAACTATCTCAAGGAGCGTGGAGTTCAATGAGAAAGCGACTGTTAAAATTGCTGAAAATGAATCTATAATGTTCTCATTCGGTAACTATGATTCAGAAGAAAAAGAAAGATGTGATGAAGAAGAAGAAAATGAAGAAATTCCAGACGAAAACGAAATGCCAATGGGAGCCTACAACCTTCGCAGTAGAGGGAATCTCAAGATACCAAAGCGGTACGAAGTGAATGCAACAGAATTGTATGTACCGGAGACCTACAAAGAAGCTATGGAGAGTGAAGAAGCGCACCACTGGAAATCAGCAATTGAAGAAGAAATGGACGCACTGAGGAAGAATGAAACCTGGGAAGAAGTCATATTGCCACCAAACAAGAAAGCCATCGACTCAAGATGGGTATTTAGGCTAAAACGAACACCAGAAGGAATGCCACGCTTCAAAGCAAGGCTATGTGCCGCCAAGGGATTTGCCCAAAGAGAAGGTATTGATTACAATGAAACATTTTCTCCAACGACAAGATATGATTCTGTCAGGGTGCTATTAGCAATAGCCGCACAACGCGATTATGAAATAATGCAATTCGATGTGAAGACAGCATTCTTGCATGGATTACTAGATGAAGAAATCTATATGACTCCAGCCAGCGGAACATCCGCTAAACCAAACCATGTATTCAAACTGAAGAAATCTATATATGGATTAAAGCAAGCACCTAGGTGCTGGAATAAGAAATTTAATGAATTTCTACAAAACATAGGGTTGGCCCAAAGTGATGCAGACAAGTGTGTATACCGCGGCATATTAAATGGGTCCAAAGTGTTACTGGCATTGTACGTTGACGACGGATTGCTGATGACAGAGGATAAAGGCACAATGCAGAATGTACTGAAATATTTGGAATCAAAATTCGAAATCACCATCTGTGAGCCGAATATTTTTGTCGGTTTACAGATCAGCCGAGACCGAGTAAAACGGAAAATATTTCTAATTCAAAAAGTTTACATTGAAGGGATTATAAGTAAATTTAACCTCGAAGATGCTACGACGAATAGTGTTCCAGCAGACCCACAAACACGCCTACAATCGTGCGATGCAGAAGACATCGAACCAAGTGTACCTTATCGTGAAGCAGTAGGTTCGCTAATGTTTGCTGCGATAGTTAGCAGACCAGATATTGCATATACAGTGGGAGTTGTCAGCCGCTTCCTATCAAAGCATAACAACACGCATTGGAATGCGGTCAAAAGAATAATCAGATATCTGAAGGAGACAAAAGAATATGGATTGGTATATGGAAACGACGCTCAGACGCTCATCGGATATTCAGATTCCGATTATGCAGGAGATCTGGATACGAGACGTTCGACATCAGGATATATATTCATGATGAACGGTGGACCAGTGACTTGGAGCAGTCAGCGTCAACATTCTGTTGCAGTTTCAACAACTGAGGCAGAGTATATGGCAGCAGCGCTAGCAGCGAAGGAGAGCACATGGATCAGAAGCCTGCTAGAAGACATATTCGAACCTGTAAAAGTTCCATCCTTACTACAAGTCGACAACCAAAGTGCTATTCGTTTGGTTAAAAACCCTGAATTCCACAAACGAACGAAGCACATTGACATTAGGTATCACTTCATACGTGAGAAGTGCGAAGATCGTGTTCTTAAAGTGAACTACGTGCCGACAGACCGTCAACTCGCCGACATCATGACGAAAGCTCTACCTAAACAACGTTTTCAACAGTTGTGCAGAGAAATAAGCATTGTGAAAGTGTAAACCACATTAGAATATAAGAAAATTCTGAAAAATGTCTCATTTTTAGGTTATGTTATGATTTCGTTCTGTGCTGTCAGTTTGACGTCTGTCTGTCGGGTCCGGGGGGCGCCAGTTTTGCATGCGGCAATTTTGCACAAATGTCACTTTTGACAGGTCCAAATTTGTTGAGGGCAGATTTGCAGGAGGCAACCTTGCAGGAAGCAACCTTGCAGGCGGCAGCCTTCAGTACAGTTTTTAAGTTTTTCTGTTAGGTTAGGTTAGGTTAGGTTTTTCTTTCCCTAAAATCGAAGCGACATTAATTACCGGCATCCTTGTAGTGGATGACTTTTATACATCAAACTAAACATTAAAAAAAATGTTTTAAGTTTTTCTGTTAGGTTAGGTTAGGTCATTTTGACATTTGCAAAACTGCCTTCTGCAAGATTGCCTTCTGCAAAACTGCCGCCTGCAAGAATGCCGTCTGCAAGATTGCCGTCTGCAAATTTGCCTTCTGCAAGTTTGATGGGACCCGTCGGGTCAACTCTGCGAACTAGTCGGCGCGAAACGCTAGCTGTCGCAAGTGTGTGTCAAGCAACTATTTCCGTAGACTTCTACTAACACTCTGGTGCGGGTCGGACGCGTTTGTCGTGATCGTCCTCGTTCTCGTGGTGTATGTGTTTGTGCCGTCTGTGAAATTGTGGGTTGCGATATTTGTGAGTAACATATATATTATTTGTAAACGCCATTACGGTGAAGCTCTAATTTCACAGAGTGATGCGACCGCCTGCGTACACTCCTTATCCCACCACGGAGGTGAAGCTGGAGTCGACGTGCGTCCCGTCGTCGAGGGAATGTGTCTCCGAGCGCACTCAGAAATGCATTCAACAAATGCGTCGTAGCATTCATCCTCATGTCCCTGTATAATAGGAGGAAGCGTTGTAGCAGCAACCTCAAGGTCTCTCAGGAAAAAGCCAAATTTGTCAGATGACCGATCCACTCTGAAAAGGGACCGTCGGCAGAGGAGGTTACGTCGAGAGAGTTCCTGATCAATTTCTATACAAATAGGAAAGTGGTCGCTACCCAGTGGGTCGGGGAGGGTGCGCCAGGAGGATATCAGAGCAAGCGACGGCGAGCAAAGTGAAAGGTCAACGGCAGAGGGCCTCTCATTGGGTCCGGTCACTAAGGTGGGTATTCCATCGTTGATTATGCAAAGGCGATGAGCATCCATCATCTCCAAGAGGGCAGAACCACGTCGGTCAGAAACCGCGCAACCCCACACTCCTGAGTGAGCATTAAAATCTCCCAGGATGAAAACTGGACATTTAAAGGATGAGAGCAATGAATCCCACCAGCTGTTTCTGACGACTATACAAGGTGGGATGTATATAGAGATGAACACTATCCCGTTGGCTTTCACCGCCGTAACCTGTGCATTAGGGCCCGGTGAGGGCACAGGAACTACTGTGAATTGAACAGAGTTCTTTATGGCAATGAGACAGCCTCCGTGACCATCTCTTCGATCCGAGCGCACGCAGGAAAAGCCAGGAATATTGAACACGACGGATGTACTAAGCCAAGTTTCGCTTAGTGCTGCGATATCCACATTGAGAACGTCAAGGAGATTCATGAATTCGGCTTTCTTTCCGAGGATTGATCTGCAGTTCCATTGGATTATTACACCCATATTATTACAGGTATATTAATATGTTATAATACAAAGTATTAGGAAAGGTAAAAAAAAAATTAAATGAGATATAGGTAAAATTAAGACAGATAGATTTTTTAAGAGGAATTTGAACCAGGAATATTGAACACGACGGATGTACTAAGCCAAGTTTCGCTTAGTGCTGCGATATCCACATTGAGAACGTCAAGGAGATTCATGAATTCGGCTTTCTTTCCGAGGATTGATCTGCAGTTCCATTGGATTATTACACCCATATTATTACAGGTATATTAATATGTTATAATACAAAGTATTAGGAAAGGTAAAAAAAAAATTAAATGAGATATAGGTAAAATTAAGACAGATAGATTTTTTAAGAGGAATTGAAAAGCCAGGAATATTGAACACGACGGATGTACTAAGCCAAGTTTCGCTTAGTGCTGCGATATCCACATTGAGAACGTCAAGGAGATTCATGAATTCGGCTTTCTTTCCGAGGATTGATCTGCAGTTCCATTGGATTATTACACCCATATTATTACAGGTATATTAATATGTTATAATACAAAGTATTAGGAAAGGTAAAAAAAAAATTAAATGAGATATAGGTAAAATTAAGACAGATAGATTTTTTAAGAGGAATTAAAGAGAAGTAACTATCAAGTGATAGTTACTCGCATACAATGACGGAGGCGGCGGGAGACCCGCCGCTTCGCACTTCAAATGCTTCAAGAGCGTCATCTAGAACGGTGACAAGTGTAGAAACCGTGCTTGTAGCTGAGGAGAACTCGGGCCCGGAGGCGGACTGCAGTGCCTGCAGTTGTTGTTGGGTCGCTCGAATAATAGATGCGATGCTAGCGGCGGGGCTTCGGTGCGGGTTATCCAAACACACGCCATTTCCGCTGGGGGAGGAGAAATTATCCCAGGCATACCTGGGGCTGCTAATGCTCGCTATAGGCGGAGAGCGAATTTTTCTTTTTTTGGTACCTCTGGATTGTTGAGACCGAGGAGGGTCCACAACGACAATCCGAGGGCGGTAAGCAGGCCTTTCGATAACGGGTTTCGGGGCAGGTTGGTAGGAAGATGCTACAGTTGAGAAAAGGGGCTTTCTATTGACCCTAGAAGCGGCATCGAAATATGATACATTTTCCGTCGACATCAGATGTTTAATTTTCTTTTGTCTTAGGTATTCTTCGCAGCCGATATTGTTTGCACAATGTGAGGGAGATTTACAATTTGCGCATTCCACGGTCTCTGACTTGCAGTCCGCTCCGGAATGCCCGCCAGCACAGCGGAAGCAACGTGGAGTTCTCGCTCGGCAAGTATTTCGGCTATGCCCGAATCGGCAACAATTCAGGCACTGAAGAACTGGTAAGGCGTACGGCTCAACTACTAAGGAGTTATAAAAAAGATAAACCTTTTCGGGGAGAATCTGGCCTTCAAAGGTAACAACAACCGTGCGGGAGGGTTTCCAAACGGACTCGCCGTTCGACTTATCCCTATAGTTTAGGCGTCGAATTTTACGAACTTTGATCGAGTTGCTTGCATTAAAGCCCTCGATCAACTCGTCATCAGTAAGGGAGGTTTCGATACCTTTGATCAAACCAGCGCGGAATGTGGTATACGCTGGAATGAACGCATTGTAATTATGTTGGGCTAAAAGAGTAAGAGAGGTGAAAGCGAGAGCAAGTTTGATGGGACCCGTCGGGTCCCATCAAACTTGCAGAAGGCAAATTTGCAGACGGCAATCTTGCAGACGGCATTCTTGCAGGCGGCAGTTTTGCAGAAGGCAATCTTGCAGAAGGCAGTTTTGCAAATGTCAAAATGACCTAACCTAACCTAACAGAAAAACTTAAAACATTTTTTTTAATGTTTAGGTTGATGTATAAAAGTCATCCACTACAAGGATGCCGGTAATTAATGTCACTTCGATTTTAGGGAAAGAAAAACCTAACCTAACCTAACAGAAAAACTTAAAAACTGTACTGAAGGTTGCCGCCTGCAAGGTTGCCGCCTGCAAGGTTGCCTCCTGCAAATCTGCCCTCAACGAATTTGGAACTGTCAAAAGTGACATTTGTGCAAAATTGCCGCATGCAAAACTGGCGCCCCCCTGTCTTGTCTGGGGGGCGCCAGTTTTGCATGCGGCAAACTTGCACAAATGTCACTTTTGACAGTTCCAAATTTGTTGAGGGCAGATTTGCAGGAAGCAACCTTGCAGGCGGCAACCTTGCAGGCGGCAACCTTCATTACAGTTTTTAAGTTTTTCTGTTAGGTTAGGTTAGGTTAGGTTTTTCTTTCCCTAAAATCGAAGTGACATTAATTACCGGCATCCCTTGTAGTGGATGACTTTTATACATCAAACTAAACATTAAAAAAAATGTTTTAAGTTTTTCTGTTAGGTTAGGTTAGGTCAGTTTGACATTTGCAAAACTGCCTTCTGCAAGATTGCCTTCTGCAAAACTGCCGCCTGCAAGAATGCCGTTTGCAAGATTGCCGTCTGCAAATTTGCCTTCTGCAAGTTTGATGGGACCCGTCTTGTCTGACAAATAATGTTAATGTTGCAACACTTGAAAATATTAAGACTAAAAATATACTAGAAGAAATATTAAGGGAAAAGTTAAGATGCTTTCCCACTTAAAAATAAAGTATGCAATCAGTGGGAGTGTTGAATAACTAGATTTTATACTTTATGGTTCTTTAATAAAGTGGCAACTCTGCGAACTAGTCGGCGCGAAACGCTAGCTGTCGCAAGTGTGTGTCAAGCAACTATTTCCGTAGACTTCTACTAACACTCTGGTGCGGGTCGGACGCGTTTGTCGTGATCGTCCTCGTTCTCGTGGTGTATGTGTTTGTGCCGTCTGTGAAATTGTGGGTTGCGATATTTGTGAGTAACATATATATTATTTGTAAACGCCATTACGGTGAAGCTCTAATTTCACAGAGTGAGCGGCTTTTTGTTCCTTTTTTTGTGACTACCCCCTGTTAGTTTTTTCTTTTAATTTTATTTTCCCGTGACAAGTATGCGTAATAAAAAGCTGGTTTAGTCGGCGCGATGGAATTAGGATCTGGGGGACCGGTGCGCCCCGGCACACCGGTCCCATCCCTGGGTTTCATTCCAGAAACTAATCCCTGTTCTCCTATGTCCTCTGACGCTATGGATGCGTCGTTAAGCGTCGCATCGGTGGTGGAAGTAAATACCATTCCTCTTCCTAAACCCTCTCCCTCTCCGCCACCTCCGCCCAATAGATACCTTGATGGTGCCAAAGGCCCATATATAGCATACCTTCAATATTCCCCGCCAGAAAACACCGAGGAGGAGCTCGGTGCTGCTAGAGGCAATATCAATCCCATTGCCATTGGCAAACTTTTATTTGACTTTAAAGTAGCAGGTATTCTAAATATTAAAAAAATTGGACGCAACCGCATAGAGGTTGCTTTTAGGACAGGAAAAGATGCAAACGCTTTCACCTCTCTTACTCTTTTAGCCCAACATAATTACAATGCGTTCATTCCAGCGTATACCACATTCCGCGCTGGTTTGATCAAAGGTATCGAAACCTCCCTTACTGATGACGAGTTGATCGAGGGCTTTAATGCAAGCAACTCGATCAAAGTTCGTAAAATTCGACGCCTAAACTATAGGGATAAGTCGAACGGCGAGTCCGTTTGGAAACCCTCCCGCACGGTTGTTGTTACCTTTGAAGGCCAGATTCTCCCCGAAAAGGTTTATCTTTTTTATAACTCCTTAGTAGTTGAGCCGTACGCCTTACCAGTTCTTCAGTGCCTGAATTGTTGCCGATTCGGGCATAGCCGAAATACTTGCCGAGCGAGAACTCCACGTTGCTTCCGCTGTGCTGGCGGGCATTCCGGAGCGGACTGCAAGTCAGAGACCGTGGAATGCGCAAATTGTAAATCTCCCTCACATTGTGCAAACAATATCGGCTGCGAAGAATACCTAAGACAAAAGAAAATTAAACATCTGATGTCGACGGAAAATGTATCATATTTCGATGCCGCTTCTAGGGTCAATAGAAAGCCCCTTTTCTCAACTGTAGCATCTTCCTACCAACCTGCCCCGAAACCCGTTATCGAAAGGCCTGCTTACCGCCCTCGGATTGTCGTTGTGGACCCTCCTCGGTCTCAACAATCCAGAGGTACCAAAAAAAGAAAAATTCGCTCTCCGCCTATAGCGAGCATTAGCAGCCCCAGGTATGCCTGGGATAATTTCTCCTCCCCCAGCGGAAATGGCGTGTGTTTGGATAACCCGCACCGAAGCCCCGCCGCTAGCATCGCATCTATTATTCGAGCGACCCAACAACAACTGCAGGCACTGCAGTCCGCCTCCGGGCCCGAGTTCTCCTCAGCTACAAGCACGGTTTCTACACTTGTCACCGTTCTAGATGACGCTCTTGAAGCATTTGAAGTGCGAAGCGGCGGGTCTCCCGCCGCCTCCGTCATTGTATGCGAGTAACTATCACTTGATAGTTACTTCTCTTTAATTCCTCTTAAAAAATCTATCTGTCTTAATTTTACCTATATCTCATTTAATTTTTTTTTTACCTTTCCTAATACTTTGTATTATAACATATTAATATACCTGTAATAATATGGGTGTAATAATCCAATGGAACTGCAGATCAATCCTCGGAAAGAAAGCCGAATTCATGAATCTCCTTGACGTTCTCAATGTGGATATCGCAGCACTAAGCGAAACTTGGCTTAGTACATCCGTCGTGTTCAATATTCCTGGCTTTTCAATTCCTCTTAAAAAATCTATCTGTCTTAATTTTACCTATATCTCATTTAATTTTTTTTTTACCTTTCCTAATACTTTGTATTATAACATATTAATATACCTGTAATAATATGGGTGTAATAATCCAATGGAACTGCAGATCAATCCTCGGAAAGAAAGCCGAATTCATGAATCTCCTTGACGTTCTCAATGTGGATATCGCAGCACTAAGCGAAACTTGGCTTAGTACATCCGTCGTGTTCAATATTCCTGGCTTTTCAATTCCTCTTAAAAAATCTATCTGTCTTAATTTTACCTATATCTCATTTAATTTTTTTTTTACCTTTCCTAATACTTTGTATTATAACATATTAATATACCTGTAATAATATGGGTGTAATAATCCAATGGAACTGCAGATCAATCCTCGGAAAGAAAGCCGAATTCATGAATCTCCTTGACGTTCTCAATGTGGATATCGCAGCACTAAGCGAAACTTGGCTTAGTACATCCGTCGTGTTCAATATTCCTGGCTTTTCAATTCCTCTTAAAAAATCTATCTGTCTTAATTTTACCTATATCTCATTTAATTTTTTTTTTACCTTTCCTAATACTTTGTATTATAACATATTAATATACCTGTAATAATATGGGTGTAATAATCCAATGGAACTGCAGATCAATCCTCGGAAAGAAAGCCGAATTCATGAATCTCCTTGACGTTCTCAATGTGGATATCGCAGCACTAAGCGAAACTTGGCTTAGTACATCCGTCGTGTTCAATATTCCTGGTTCAAATTCCTCTTAAAAAATCTATCTGTCTTAATTTTACCTATATCTCATTTAATTTTTTTTTTACCTTTCCTAATACTTTGTATTATAACATATTAATATACCTGTAATAATATGGGTGTAATAATCCAATGGAACTGCAGATCAATCCTCGGAAAGAAAGCCGAATTCATGAATCTCCTTGACGTTCTCAATGTGGATATCGCAGCACTAAGCGAAACTTGGCTTAGTACATCCGTCGTGTTCAATATTCCTGGCTTTTCCTGCGTGCGCTCGGATCGAAGAGATGGTCACGGAGGCTGTCTCATTGCCATAAAGAACTCTGTTCAATTCACAGTAGTTCCTGTGCCCTCACCGGGCCCTAATGCACAGGTTACGGCGGTGAAAGCCAACGGGATAGTGTTCATCTCTATATACATCCCACCTTGTATAGTCGTCAGAAACAGCTGGTGGGATTCATTGCTCTCATCCTTTAAATGTCCAGTTTTCATCCTGGGAGATTTTAATGCTCACTCAGGAGTGTGGGGTTGCGCGGTTTCTGACCGACGTGGTTCTGCCCTCTTGGAGATGATGGATGCTCATCGCCTTTGCATAATCAACGATGGAATACCCACCTTAGTGACCGGACCCAATGAGAGGCCCTCTGCCGTTGACCTTTCACTTTGCTCGCCGTCGCTTGCTCTGATATCCTCCTGGCGCACCCTCCCCGACCCACTGGGTAGCGACCACTTTCCTATTTGTATAGAAATTGATCAGGAACTCTCTCGACGTAACCTCCTCTGCCGACGGTCCCTTTTCAGAGTGGATCGGTCATCTGACAAATTTGGCTTTTTCCTGAGAGACCTTGAGGTTGCTGCTACAACGCTTCCTCCTATTATACAGGGACATGAGGATGAATGCTACGACGCATTTGTTGAATGCATTTCTGAGTGCGCTCGGAGACACATTCCCTCGACGACGGGACGCACGTCGACTCCAGCTTCACCTCCGTGGTGGGATAAGGAGTGTACGCAGGCGGTCGCATCCCGGAAATTTTCCTTCCAGACGTATCGGCGTAACCTATCTTCTGTAACGTGGAATGAGTACAAGAAGTCAGCCACCGAATGCAAGCGGCTCCTAAAACGCAAGAAGAGAGAAGGCTGGAGCCGCTTCTGCACCAGTCTCTCTCCCAATACACCCGCCTCCTCTGTATGGGCGATGGTGAAGCGATTCAGAAAGGGACTAAATCAACAACATAATAACGCCATTCCGGACCATGAGCTGGAAGACTTTTCTGACAACCTAGCCCCGCCCCATTGCCCCAACAGTAATGAGATTCTTTCTCCTCCGCTGAGTAAAGACAGGTGCCCTCTTTTCGACACTCTCTCTTTGGAAGGTCAGTTCATACCCGAGGAACTTCAGGCAACTCTTCGCCAGCTAAAGGACAGCTCGCCCGGAGAGGATTTAATCCCATACTCGTTTCTATCCAGTGCCCCGCAGCCTGTCACCGATTATCTTGTGCAACTGCTCAACGTATTTTTTAATATGGGAAGACCTCCTTCAGCATGGAGGAGCCAGATCATTATTCCTATTCCTAAGCCTTCTACCGATCCGTCGACCCCCGCTTCTGCACGATCATATCGGCCTATCGCACTGTCCTCGACGCTCTGTAAAATTTGTGAGCATTTACTGAAGAATCGCCTGGAATGGTACCTCGAGTCGTCCCGGAAAATGTCCAAGTCCCAATTCGGGTTCCGCAGTGGCCGGGGGACTTTGGACAATATAGGCATCCTTACTACGGATATCCGCCTGGCGCAGATAAGAAAGGAGTATCTGGTCGCTGTATTCCTGGATATTAAGTCTGCTTACGATAATGTCCAAGTTCCGATTCTTCAATGCAGGCTCACCAAGATGGGGGTGCCTGCTAATATGGTGCGATTTATCTGCAATATACTCAGAGAAAGGCGGTTGACTATTCAATCGCCTTATATATCGCTCAACCGCACAGTATTCAAGGGCCTCCCTCAAGGTAGCGTCTTGTCTCCGTTGCTATACAACGTGTACACAAACGATCTCGAAAGGACGGTTGTGCAGTATTGCCGAATTCTGCAATATGCTGATGATGTGGTGCTGTACCAATCGTCGCCCTCGCTCGAGACGGCAATAGTTAGGGTATCAAAGGCCCTTGAGTCCTTGGACTCATACCTCACCGATTCGGGGCTGGAGATCTCCCCATCGAAAAGTACGGCGGTGATTTTCTCAAGGCGTAGAATTCCTCCTAACTTACGTATTGGGTATAATAACATATCTATCCCGCTCAGATCTCAAGCGACCTTCCTGGGTGTTACCGTCGATAGTAAGCTACTTTGGACTCCTTACATCGATAGAGTGTCCACCCGAGGAGAAAAAAACCTTAATATCATAAAAGCAACGTGCGGGGTTTGGTGGGGATCCCACCCTACTACCCTTAGACTCCTCTATAACGCACTTGTAAGGTCTCAAATCGATTATGCTACTTTTGTCACATATCCTCTCTCCAAAGCGTGTCAGTCGAAATTGAATACCCCACAATATAAAGGACTGCGCCTGATTCTTGGAGCTATGAAGAGCTCTCCTACCAATGCCCTTCAGGTCGAGGCTTCAGAGGCCCCAGTAGATATGAGGTGCCAGAGCCTCGCCGATAGGTTTTACCTTAAGCGCCTGGCAATGATCTCACATCCGCTGGTGCCCAAACTTACGATTCTGTCATCGTTATTGAGCACCGCCTCCACTCCAGCAGCCAAACTCCCCCTCCTATACATATTGAAAAACAAAATGTTCAAATATGACCCTTTATATCGAAAACTCTTCAATAAAATGTATTCGAGGTTAAGAAATGATATTCGCGCAGCTAAAAGAAAATTCTACTCTCAAAAAATATTTTCCTCACGAAATAAAGTAAAAACAGCATGGTCCATTATAAACGATGAAACCGGAAAATTGAGAAAAGGATTTAGCGCATCATTATCCATTGAAATAAATAAAAAACTCGAAACAAATGCTCTGGTTTTGAGCAACGTATTCAATAACTTCTTTATCAATAAACCTTTAAGTCTGGCATCTGCAATTCAGACCCCAATTACAACAGCATATGAAAAGTTGAAATTAATGAAAAAAAAATATAATTCGATATTCCTGAAACCCACATCTGAGATGGAAATAGCCAAATTTATAAACTCATTGAAAAATAAAAAATCCACTGGGATAGACAATTTTCCAGTTGATATACTAAAGAAATCCAGTGATATTTTATCTAAACCCCTCAGTATATTATTTAATATGTCGTTAAGTAATGGTGTCTTTCCTGAATGCTATAAAATGGCAAAAATAGTACCGGTCTTTAAAAAAGGTGATATACATAATATCGAAAACTATCGACCCATATCTTTATTGACCGTATTCTCTAAGGTTCTAGAAAAAATAATAGAAGTCAGGATACGTGAGTTTTTGAAGAAAAATAATATTTTGAGCAACACACAATTTGGTTTTATGAAAAAGAAATCGACCCAACAGGCAATGTTGAAGTGTTGCAATCAAATACATACATGTCTAAATATGAAAAGGTATTCGGCTGCCATTTTTTGTGACCTCAGTCGAGCCTTTGATTGCGTCCAAACCGATCTTCTACTTGCAAAATTAGACTATTATGGCATCCGAGGTACGGCAAATAACCTATTCAAGACTTATCTGCAAAACAGAATGCAAAAAGTAGAAATAGCCAATATTGGCAGACGATACTAGCGCTGTAGTTGAAGCTGACAACATAAATACGCTCACTGCCAATCTCAATACATCTCTTGGTGAACTTGATGATTGGTTTAATGCGAACAAGATGTCTCTAAATATGTCTAAAACTGTTATTTTAAATTTTAATAGCAAGACATCATCTATAAAAGTTAACTACCCGGTTGAACTTGCGGAATCAGTTAAATTCCTCGGACTACATCTGGATGAAAAGATGTCATGGAATCTACATATAGAGCATGTTAAGTCAAAACTTTCGTCAGCCTGCTATGCTCTATTACGCATCAGAAATTGTTTGGAGAGAACTGAAGTAATATCGGCCTATTACGCGCTAGTTGAGTCACACCTGCGCTATGGTATTCTTTTATGGGGTAATGCAGCACACATCAACAGTGTATTCACTCTCCAGAAAAGAGCCATACGTGCGATAGTAGGTATTGGTCCACGGCAGTCATGTCGTGAACACTTCCAAAAACTAGGGATATTGACCGTATATGCGATTTTTGCTCAAGAAGCTCTTTGCGAATTCTATTGCAATAAGAGCTCGGCCATATCCCACGAGGAAGTACATCGGCATGACACCAGGAATAAAACCCTGTATCTCCAACCGTTCGTAGCACGTACTGCCAAGTTCCAGGCGACTAGTCGATACTTAGGCCTCAAACTTTTCAATAAATTGCCCGAAAGATTAAAAGAAATTAAAAACATCGATATTTTCAAGAGATCCATCCGAGTCTATCTGCTTAAAATCAACATGTATGCCCATAACGACTTCTTAAAATATTTTGAAAATACATAGCATCGTATCTACCCATTTAATCTAATACATATTATTTACCGTTAATTGTTTTGTTGTAAACTGTTATCATATAGTCTATGTTTTCGTAAATTTAAAACTATATATTGTATATCATCTCTTGTCTAAATTGAGTAACTAATTTAAGATTAATTACTGTCATTCCTACACAATTGTATGGTTGTATTGGAAATAAATACCTTTTACTTTTACTTTTTTTTTTTTTTATGCAAGAGCCATCGGTGGCTAAACCGTCAGTCCGACATCATACACCGGTACACGATCCCGCTCAACTTCTGTCTATCACTAGAGGAAAGGCTTGCTGTTCCTCGAATATTCCACCAATCTGTTCTAATGAAAAAGAAACCCGGTGAATATCAGCCTGATAATGGTCCTCTCTTCAACGAGCTCATTGATAGGAATTGGCCAGGGTGGAATTATATATTCACAGACGGCTCTAAAGCAGACGATGGCTGCTATGTTGGCGCCGCAGTCTTCCATATGAACAGCGATAACCACATTCTCATACGACTTCCAAGCATAGCCTCGATCTACACGGCAGAGAGTATCGCCATACTGAAGGCGCTACAACTTATCGAGTCGTCTGATTTAAAATTTACTATAATCTTCACCGACTCGTTAAGCCTTATCCAAAAACTTGGATTCCCTTCTCTCAACAACAAGCCATCCCACATTGAGAACGAAATTCGACAGAGATATTGTAGTTTGGAGACGGCTGGTTTTCGTGTGATTCTCTGCTGGATACCTGGTCACACGGGGATAAGAGGTAACGAGAGGGCGGACGAGCTTGCGAACACTGCCAGAACTTTCGGTGGTGCTGCCGAGTGCCGCCTACCACTCTCGGACCTCTTCCCTGTTATAGATAAAAAGCTCACTAACAAATGGGCTCGGAGGTGGCAAGAGTCCTCATTGGTCAAAGGTAAGAGATACTCTCAAATCCAAACAGAAATAAGGACCAAACCCTGGTTCCACCACCTACCTTTCACCCGTAAGGAAATCTCCACCCTCTGCAGGATGCGCATCGGTCATTGCTGCACTCCCGCTCACCTCAACCGAATAAATGTCCTCCCTTCTCCTCAGTGCGACTGCGGTCATGCGTTTTGCACTCTGGACCATCTCTTCTTTAATTGTCCCATTGTTAATAACTATCCTAACTTCATTTCGGACCTCTTAAATCTCAAAATTCAGCTCCCTATTAGCATAGACTTTTTATTATCTCTCAACACCCCCAATGTCTACAAAATCATCTGTAAATTTATTAAACTCAACAGTATGTCCCTTTAATAATCATTAATGAATGTTCCTCCATAGAGTGTTTGTGTGTTAAACGTATATATGTATTTCACTATATCTATTATTATTCGATTTTGTGTTCCCGACGGAGTGATGTCTTAATTGTTTCAGTGACGTCCACTAACACAAAAAAGTTTCCTGCTATTTCAACGGCACACTTGGCAGAAATCACCCTCTTTGGGTGGAGGAGCCATCAAACAAAAAAGAAGAAGAAGAAGAAGAACTATTTCCGTAGAAGAAATTCGTTTTCTTTCGTGTTTTGTCCCTGCGTACATCCAACAATAACTTTAACAGTTTTTACCAAATCGGCGTTCCATAATATAAACTGAAAATAAAATAAAATTTGGGGACTCCGGCCCGAGTGAGTCTCCAGACTAGCGATACGAGAAGGGGCGCAGATTTTGTGTCTTGTCCCCGGGCGCAAATTACCCTAGCTACGCCACTGCATATGCAACAGCAACAATAAAAATCTACCAGCTTAAAATTGTAAGTATTAAAATTATCGTCAAAAAATCATAAAATATAGTGAATTTTAATAATTACTAATTTTGAATTTTAGGTCAGTGCGCTTGGTAGAAGACCTGACAATGACGAGTTGTTCCATTTTTTGAAGATCTCACCAACATGAATGATGCGGAAATTTTCAAGAAAGAAATTTAACACAAGATCTTTCGACAATGTGGTGGCCTCGTCAAAGCTCGTCATGCTTTGGAAGATAGATGGTGGATATTGAACATTTGTAGAAGCGCAAATATTTAAAATTAAATGATTTACACAATATAATAGTTTTTATAACATTAATTGGGTATAGTGAAAACCTGCGTGTGCATTGCCTTACGTGGGAATAAATGACGCTCAAGCCTAACAGCTCATCTAGATGCAGGCCTTAGTTGACCTAGTTAGATGAGTTTTAGGCAGGTGCCAAACACGATGTGACGGTTTCTCTGAACTGTTTGTTTGATTCTTGAACTTGTTTGGTATAATTAGTCGTAACCATTGTAATAAGTACTTATAAATAAATAAATTAAAAAAAAAAAACGAGCTGTCATCTTCTATTCTTGCATAAGAACTTTGGCCGATGTACTATAGATTACCGTCTGACTAGTTCCCTAGGAAGACTTTGAGATTCGTTCTTTTGTTTTGTAAGTTTTTCGGCTTCATTAGGAATATTGTTTGTTAATTAGGATTTAAGATGTCTTCTTCAGTATGGTTCTTAGTATGGTTCTTGCGATTATTTCTATCGACAACATGCCGTATTTTTCGGCAGGTTTTACTTGGCTTCTTGGTTTTGATTTATGGCGGTGTTTTATGGTTTGGTTAGTTCAGTCCAGCTTTTTGTCAGATTGCCTGCTTGTTTTTGCCTTTTGGTTTCGTCATTTAGAATTCTAGAATAAGGTGTAGGAGGATATTCAAAGGAAAATGTTGTACCTATCATAAAAGATGAAAGCGTTTTTTGGTGGCTTTTATATTGTTAATGAATCTGTCGGGCTAACCAGGTACAATGAGAGGAATGTACTGAGATATTCGCTATCTGGCTAACTCTACTGGTTGAGAGGGCGGAAAACCTATTGTGTATTAATGACATTAATGTCGTTCCTAATTAAATCTTTTAAGAATAAGTGTATTCTGTCTCTTAGAACTATTTGTGCTCGGAACTCACAAATGGTTTGTGAGTTCCGAGTACTCACATTGTCCTCACAATGGTGTAATTCACATAATGTGTTCAAAGCAGGCTTAGGAATAAGAATCTGTCATAATAAAAAAAAAGGATGAGTTGTGCCCTGGGTTGTTAATGACCCACTGTACAAATGATTTGGACTTTAGTCGAATGAATAAAGAAAGGGGTGAATTTCCAAAGATATTTCTTTTATTTATGTAAAAAAAAACCTTTATTTTCTCCATCTTTTTCAATGGTAGTGATAAATTACAAAGCACTTATAGAGCTAAATCAGTAAAGGTATGTCCCCACTCGTGCGCGTTCGTCTTCATCTTGCGTCATCACTTTCATTTTCATCTTGCGTCTAGCGCATGCTTTATTGGATGCCTCAAGACGCATGCAGCTATACATCTACACTTATGCGCTTTTGCCTATTCAATTGCGATCACTGATAGTACCCGGTTGAGATTACGATGAACTAGTGTGAGCTTGTAGTAATCATAGCTTCTAACAAAATACGAATCATCTTTAGGCTCAGTAAAGTGTTTAGGTAATAAGACTTGGCATTTCTTTTCTGTCACATAAAACCAGTTTGTTACATTCATCCAATAGTTGTTATATAAACCTCCTGGTGTGAACATTATTTATTTATTTATTTCATTTCATAAACAAATTAACATTACCTACGTATACAGTTAAGACCATTTTTTTAAATTTTATAGTAAACTTAAAATTCGTAATTTAAATTCTAAGCTGGGCATTGACGGTCAGTCTAGGCGTAAAACTGTGGCGTCACCCAAATGGTTTTATGCCAACTAAATTTGCCCATTCACTGGCGTCACTCCAGTGCGTCAGTTCTCGACCGGCCCGGCCGCATGAAGGACGTGTTTTCTCTTTGCGGACGTCCACGGATAAAAATGGAATCTGATTTCGAAGAAGAAACATTACTTATTACTGCGGCTGCTGTTTGTTGTCATATACTATCAAGAAAACGAAAAAGAAAGCAATGGATGAAAAAATGGCTAAAAAAAAGGAGACAATTCACGCACGTCAATTTGTTAAATGAGCTATCGTTAGAACCGAGTGACTGGCGAAACTATTTAAGGATGGACGAAACGACATATTTCAAGCTTCTAGAACTTGTAACTCCATATATTGCTAAACTAGATACTAATATGAGACAAGCTATAAGCCCTCATGAGAGATTGACTGCCACTCTTCGCTTCTTAGCATCGGGAATGAGTTACGAAGAATTAAAATTTCCAACTGCAATATCTTCACAGCGTCTAGGAGTCATTATTCCAGAAACATGTAAAGCAATACTCAGTGTGTTAAAGGATTACATGAAGGTACTAATGTTAATCTAAATTTTATGATAGTGTACTAGAAATTATTCCCGTCAGCGCGATATCTGTGTCGTCATGAGTGCTGACATAATTTATATTATCGAAATAAGCCCCGCCATCATTACATTACTGTGTTATATAACTAAAATAAAATTTCGACAACAGTTACCTAAGTAGGTTCTTTAATTTAATACAATCTCCAATTAAACATGCACATACAATTAAATAAGATGTTTACAGTAGTTCAAATAGTTATAAGTAAATCGAAATTAAAAAAAAAACTTTTTAGACACGTTTATTTACCAGCTCTAGGCTTGAAAAGCAAATAATTTTTCATTTTAGTGTAATCACCTTCTGCGACAATAGGTGTTGAGTTCTGAGAGTCCTGCTGATCCAAATAATCTATAATGTCATCAGCGTTATTACAAAAATTTTCATTTGTTGCTGAGGACTGTTGAAGCGGTTGATCTGGAGGCTGATAGGGCAATTCTATCAGAATGGATTGTGATTGATTTTGTGTGGATGGTGATCGTAAAGGTATGAAATAGGGTGATGAAGATTGGGTGGACGTTGATCGAGATGGTCTTTCTAAATATGGTGACTGAGATTGGACGGACGGTGATTGTAAATGCATATAATCCGTTACTATGCGGGATGTGGTATTAAGATTGTTGAATTCGGCATAAAAGATAGCGTCATTGATAATTTTCTGACAGTACTTAGCAGCGTCATTGTGCATTGTTCTCAACTTCTCAGCGACATGTTCGCCATAAGCACTAAAAGGTGGTTTTGATTTTGTAACAGATGAGTTTATTCTGTTAGAAATCTTTGCAACGCAGATGATGATAATAAAATTAGAAATTTATTTGTTCGTTGTATTTTTATATTATTATTAAAATTAAAGCACGAGATATACATACATTCCTGCAGCATTACAAAAATAATCGTGTTTGGACCAGTAGCAAAAAATAAAGCACACTGCAGCATCTTGGTCACTACTTCAACACCGCATAACTAGGCCTAACACTGTACTAAGCAGGCGTACCAGACAATATTTTACCTGTGCATACGTTTAGTTAAAATAAAAAAAAAAAAAAAAAGATCAAATTAGATATTCATAAGTATTATAAAAAAAACATTCAATCAAAAATTTTGAAATATCATTATGAAAAATAGATTAAAGAAGGAATTACAATTAAATAAATAGTTTAAAACAGTTAAAAATATGTCAAATTAATAAATATATGAATTACATTTCCTAAATTAACTTAAGAGATTGTTAAATAATCTAGAGAGTGTTAAAATATTAAAATGTAATGAATATTAAAAATAAAATCGTAGTGAATATTAAGCTATTCGAAATTTAAATTCTAAACGTCAACATATATTTTTAAAATTTTCTCAACAATAAATAATAATTAAATAATTAATTTAGTGAACATGTGCAATTCAGCGGTTAAGTAACCCGACCAGGTTGCCACAAGCCTAGGAAATGGAAATATTTTCCTGAAAGTGTGGAGCTCGCCAAGACGTGTGGCCGACGTGGCGGGTATCGGGCTAAATACCTCTAATCATGATGAACAGTACAACCTTACCACGGTCCCCAGTCCCCAGCAGCCCCACTAGCCCGAGCCACGGCAGCGGTTAACTAAACTATACAGCCTAAACCAACATCTAACCAATAACCACATATTTATTACAAAAAAACATTAGGTAGGTACACCAAATCACGAGCAAAACCACAAATCAGGAAGAACATGGAAAGAAACAAAAAATATCTTCAAAGCTATACATACCTTGTTGTGTTCCTTATTAAAAGCACTCCTAATAGAATTAATTTTTTTTGTAACGCTGTCCAAATTAGCGGTACTATCAATTTTTTTTAAAATTGAAAGCAAATCTTCTACAGCTTTCCGTCGATCATGTTTATTTTTATAATTATTGTCCGTTATTTTCCATAAACATTCAGAACTTTTATATTTTTCGATGCAATCTATAATTATATAACACGGCCAGATGACGACGCCGCCATGATGAAAACAAAAGATCACATCATGAAAACAAAAGAACAAGCTCGATCACCTCGGGCGCTGCGAACGAACTGACGCGTTGGATTGCAGATTGTGCATTCACGGTCAGTTTGGCGCGTCGCGCCAGTTGGATTATGGTAGCCACGGAAAATATCGGTGGAGCGTCGTCAGTTAAAACTCTGGAGTGACGATTCGACATTCACGATCAAATTTTGGATGGACGCCAGTTCAACTGACGCGAAAAACTGACCGTCAATGCCCAGCTTAAGTGTCAACATATATTTTGAAATTTTCTCAACAATAAATAATAATTAAATAATAAATTTAGTGAATATAGTGTAATTCGGCGGTTAAGTAACCCGACCAGGTTGCCACAAGCCTAGGAAATGGAAATATTTTCCTGAAAGTGTGGAGCTCGCCAGGACGTGTGGCCGACGTGGCAAGTATCGGGCTAAATACCTCCAATCACGATGAACAGTACAACCTTATGACATCAAGGAGACAGCTGGACCTGTCTGGATGAGGGAAACGGACAAGCGATCCGGATGGAGAGTGATTGGAGAGGAGTATGTCCATTGGTGGGCGAATGCGTGCTGATGAAGAAGAAGAAGAAACTTACAGATAGTAAATACATACAAGTATTTTTAAAACATATTTAAACAAAACAAATTTACTACCCTATGAGTAGTTTACAATGCTTGCATTACAAATTAATATAGAAATAACATGAACAAGTTGATAGTGGAAAAAAGTAATAAGACTAATAATAATATAAGAGTAAGAAAAGTAATAATAAGGTAAGTTGTTAATAAGGTAAGTTGTTAATAAGGTAAGTTCTAGAAAGGGTTATATAAAGCAAAAAATAAAAGTATGAATAATTTGATAATAATATTTATAATAAATAATATGATATGATATAATAGTATGGTATATAATAGTCATATAATACAGTACACTAGGATGGCAGTTGGTGAAATCGTAAGAAGTAGGAGATAGGCTAGGTATGATTGAATCTTTAATTAAATTAATGACGCTACCGGCGGCTCGTCGATCGACCATGAAGCCGAAGCCAGCCTCTCGTTTGTCGCCGCTGGTATAAAATAGCATCATCGTCTCGTCGATTGTCGGCGGATCAATCGTCATATTCCCAATCTCATGAGTCGAAATTCCGATAATGCAGCATTCCATCTCGTCATCGAGTCTCATTGGTATGGTATATTTAGTAATTAGTCAAAATGCACAATCGATTGGCATCGCCAACCGGTGCGCAAACCGTCCAGTGGCGCCGGGATGCAATCCCGCCGGGAGAAACCGGTCCACCAGCTCTGAGGCCTGAGACACAAGAGTCTTACCCGGGGTAGCCTTCCACTTGAGGAGGCTTCTGAGGAGCTGAATCGTGAGTTGAGCCGATCCGAGAACAAAATGGATCTTGTGGCCCAAGCTGCACGAAACCAAGCTACCACCGAAAGTGATATATTATTACAGTAGCGGTAAGTATTTCTGGCTTTTTCTAGTTTGCAATTTTTTTAATTCTTTTGGGGTAATTGCTTCCACGAACAGCACTATTTTTTCAGGTTTATGTGACTGCTTTATCAAGCAAACCAAATACTACATTCAATTAGAAAGCGTTCTTGGGGCACCCGAAAAGGCATTACACCATATGGGTCGCCGGATCATAAAACCGACCTCAGCGGTTTTTCCAATATTCAAATAACCTAATGTATTCGTTCATACTCTCAATAATTGTGGTCTTAATTGATTTTATTGCTATCTGTTATTTTTAATTTTGAACTAATTTCATAAACAGTAGCGAGCACAGAAATCTTTCCAGACTGAAAATATCAGTTTTTTTAAATAATATTTTTTTTATTGTGAGTTCTTGGTAGTTTTTAAGTCCAAATTATAAAGCAACACTGTTTAAAGATGATATACAAGAAAAAGTGCCTATTTAGTGACCAAAAAATTTTGATTTCATTATTTTATAGTTAATTTGTAGTTTTCGATTTTTTCGCACAAAAATGAAAAATGCTCATATAATTTTAATAAACACATATTTATTTGAAATAAAATTACATGGGTACTTAACACTAACAAATATCAAAAACAAAAAAAACAGTACTTTGTTGTTCCTCCTTTTTTTTATTACTGCTTCAATACGTTTTGGCATGGATTTCACCAAAAATTTTGTATGTAGTCTTGGAAAAAAAAATCAAACCACACTTTTTCGATGATGTTTTTAAGGTTTTCCTTTGACGAAGGCTCTAGTTTATTTATTTCGATTGCCGTTTAATGCCACAAGTTCTCGATAGGGTTCAGGTCAGGACTATATCCGGACTAATCCAGTGTTGGAATTCCATGAATTTTCATATATTCTTTGACCTAAAAATTATTTTAACAGTGCTATATTTTTAAAATATTTTTTTTTCAACATTATAATCCCAGTGCCAGAAAAAAATAATACTTGCAGTTTTTGATCGGTGGCACGGTGCAGAGTCATCTTGGAAAATGCACTCAGAAATATAGGAATAGTGCATTTCAATTGACGGGAATAAATACTCTTCCAATTTTTTTTTTGTAAACTTCTGCATTCACAGTTTCTCTTATGGATGCTTATTGCCCCACTCCATAAAAGGAGAAACATCCCCAGACCATTTGTCCAGCACGATGCTTCACTGTTGGTCTAAGACACTCATCGCTTAAACGTTCTCCAGATCTTCGTCTCACGTACTGAATTCCATCCGAACCAAATAAATTAAATTTACTCTCATCAAAGAAAATAACTCGTAGCCAATCGATTTCAGTCCAAGTTTTATATTTTTTAGCCCATTCTAAGCGGGCAATGTGCATTTTTTTACTCAGTAGTGGTTTTTTTGCAGGCCTCCTGGCAAAAAAGCCGGTCCCCCGGAGTCTTCCGCGTACGGTGTGAACACCCACTTCAGAACCACCAGCCTTTATGAACTCTGTCCTTGTATCCACTGCACTTTTGAATCGATTCTGCAAACAGATTCGCTTCAGCAGTCGATCCTCAGCATGTATTGTCTTTTTTTATGCCCAGTACCTTTTTTTGCTCTAGACTTGCAAAATCTTTATTTTTTTTATACAATCTAACACTGCAGTGTGACTGCATCCAACCTGAACTGCTATAGCTCTGGAACTCACTTTTTGCATCGCCAAAGTTAAAATTGTATTTTTTTGTAAAACGCTTATTTGCTTAAATTTTGCCATAATTCACAAAAATATTAATACTTGATGTCAACGCGTTGAAAGTCACAATCAAACTGATCTCATTATTTGAGTAAGAAAATTCAGGTAGAAAAAAAATAGGTGGGGGTAATTAGTTATTAGAACTAATTTATACCTGCACTAGCCCTTTCTAATAGGTGGAAAGATTTCAGTGCTCGCTACTGTATTTGTTTGCGAATTACAATTTTTGACCTCTGTTTTAACGCCATCTATTCTTTCTCAAGAATACTATTTCAAACAAATTCATGGCGCGCTTCTGCGCACGCTCCATAGAGGGCAGTAAATTGTAAATTATTACATATTTTAATTTTATATATTACGCGATACATAATTGGCTAGGCAGATGGCGCAGTTTGCGATCTGCTGCGATCTCCGCGTTGCCGCTTGATCTGCGGGTTAAGTCAATCCTCGACAAGGTCTATACGTTGAGACGGGGAAGACGATAAAAGAACGGGAAAAGGAAACGAAAGTAGGTGAACATTTTCCTTTGGCGTATGGGCAACTACTTCCCTACTTTTGTAATCGTTGTTTATTTGGCATGACTGCTTACAAAGACTGGCAACTTAGAAAAGTGCATGTTTAGAGTATCCTGTCAATAATCGCGTCAGTGCATCAATAGCTTGGTTCACGAAGGGAGGTATGAATTCAGTAAAGTGAGCCGGTAAGCTCATTTATGTGGCATGTACTGAAAGTACGCAGAATCAGTTTAAGCAATCTTCGAGGTAGGTAGATCATCGAGTGATCCACGAAGGGCACTGTCATGAAAGGAAATCCACGGCCGCATGGGGATATTCTCACCTAGGTATCTATAAAAAACGGTTAATTCCAATTCGGTCAGTTCTTGGAAAGGAAGTTGGTTGTGGGAGAGCAAAGGTAAGAAGCTGATAGTCTTATAATATAGTTGTGCATATAACGTTCCTATAATATCAAAGTGCTCATATTTCGTATTACATTATGTGCTTGTGCTTATATTATCACTCTGACCCTGGGGCCACACTAACGGAAAATGCCATTAATTATCGCAAAGATGGGCGTTTAACGTTGGTGGCCACGACTTATTGCAATAATTTTACAACGGCATTAACATTGTCCTTTGACATTAGTCGATAGCTCGGGTGGTGGTACATCAAAAAGATTTAACGCGAGAGTTAATGCGTTGAAGCGGCCAAACTACACATTCGGTAATGATAAAATATGTTATCATACAATAAAAATATACACTCATGAAATACAGTGTAGCAGCGTCAACGTCCATCTTATTTGAAATTCAGGAAACATTAAGCGCTCGAAATCCAGCCTTTGCGCGCAAAAAACGCCAAAATTTTTTGTTTGATTTTGTAAATAAATACTGACAATATCGTTTTTTCATGAATTCTCTCTTGTTATCTAGTAATTAATCTTGGTAGTCTTGTATATTATATACTTATTTGATATATATGGGGGTCGGCCGAAACGGTAACGCTCGGATCTGTCAAGCGACGCAAAATGCCTCCGACGTCCGACGGGTACCAATTTTATTGCCGAGAATGGGCATCGACATTAAACGTTGAAGTGTGGCCCCTCAATTTAACGCATTAATAATTAACGCAATATTTATCGCGATGATGGGCATTGACGTTTCCCGTTAGTGAGATTATTAACGTTATTTGCCAAATGCACATTTATATTTCAAGACATAATCGATGCACAAAAACAATTTGTTTTCTCTGTTTTTTAGTTATCCGTCATTGTGGTCCTCAGAAGAGAGAAGTACGACCAAGATGTACTAAGAATCTGTAAAACATTGAAAATTCATTAAATGTTGTGTACTTATGCAACTAAATTTTAAAAGGCACATTATAATAAGGTACCGTCAACCACGGCATCTTTACCTTTCCTTGTTAACTTCTACAACCGAAGTGTATGAATCAAAATCAATTTTATTATAAGTTACAATTACTAGGTATTTCATAGACCCGTTGGTAGTTTTGTGATGAGCCAGTGGTTAAATTTTATTAAAGAATATTTTTTTGAAACTGTTGGTAGCAGCCCTGGGTGAAAAATTAAGTTAGTATGAAAATTTCATTGAAATCCGTGTCATCTTTACCTACCAGCCATTGTTGCCCAGTGTATAGCACTTTTGTTTACATAACCCACGTATACAATTGAAGAACTAATAGAGGAATAGAATCTTTACCGTTTTCAGATTTAGAGGCTTCATTGTACGAAGAAATACCGTATAGGTAAAGTTGCTATTTTGTTGTCCCTTTACCTGAACCATGTTTTTGGTGCTACTTCAGTTATTTTGCAATTAAAAGTCGCAATGAATTTATATAAAACTACAGACAAGTACTACATCTATCGATTAAAAATCATAGGCATAAGTGGTTTGGTTTTCGATTTATAAATTTTTTCTTTAAAATTATGGTAAAGATGCCGTAGTTGACGGTAATTAATTTAATATGATCACAAAATATACAAAAATGTTAGATTATAAATTTAGTTTGTGTCGCTCCTTACTAGGCAGGGCTTTTTTCTAAGAAAAACACCGATAAAAATGATTATGAATATGAATTACTTCCAAACAAAATTTTAAGATTAAAATAAGGTAAAATTTTAAATATGGGCGCCGGCAGCAGGGTGCAAGGGGGTGCACTTGCACCCCTCTGTCAGGAAAGAAAATATATATAGTAGATTAAGATTTTTTAAATTGTTTTTTTTTTTTTAAATTTGGATTAGGTTTAAATTTGTTGTCAATACATTTGTGTCCTCTACTCTTTTCCTATGAACACTGAGCATGCACAGGCCGGTTAGCCTTGCGTCTCCCATCGTTGACCGATTCCACGTCTTGGCACGTTGTAGCGTGCTAAATGTAATAGTTAAACCAATTTTGATTGCCTCACATACCGCTGTGGTGTGGTGAAATGGTGGCTTGAGCAATCAAATCGGCATATTCAACAAGGTATTCACTTAAAGCCGCATTACTTGCTTCATTTGGCTTCAACATCTCGTACTACTTGTTGAAGCCAAATGAAGTAGTTTTTGTTGTTTTCTGCTTATTAGACATTCTTGCAAATACATGTCACATCAGCTGCACAGGGCCCGTTAGCGTCCTGATTCCGGATGCACTCAGAGGTGTCAACTACAACGCACAAACCTGTCACCTCAAGGCAGTTTTAACGATATTTGATCGTTCTGTCTTCCGAGATGTTAGCGTAGAAGACTCGAGACAAAATCGTCCACTGTCTAGTTACGCCACTCGCCCGTAAGAGGCCAACGCCTAACCGCGATAAGCCGGGTGTGCACCCAGCGGGCCGACACTCGCACCCATACTTCCAGTTACGGCCAGATATCACCGGCCTCCTGACTGGTTACGGGTTTGAGGTCGTTTACGCAGCCCTCTTCCTTATATAGCGGTGATTCTGTGTCTACCGATCTATATCCATTGCCCGGCTGTTCACCCGGTATCGAGCAACTGATCGGTCGTTTTAAGAGCAATTGCCGTAAGGTTAACAACCACCCCACTCTATAGGATACAGAGCCGTTTCCAGACTCTTCCGGTTATCTGTCGGAATTCACATTCGATTGGCTGACAACGCACGGTGCGCAAACCATCTAGGAGCCCCCGAAGGACGATTTCCAGGGGAACTGGCCCGCAGGCGCAGAGTCCTACCCGCGCTCGCACTTCTCCTTGGAGGCTACTGGATGGGTGCTGGTCTGTGAGTTGGGCCAACCCTAACTCGTGGGTCATAATGGCCTAACTGCACTTGAGGATATACAGGAGGATATCAACCGCCTGTCATACTACTGCGAACTTAATAAACTCTCTCTAATAAACTCTGGGTGGCCACGCATGCCAATAGGCGATTTTCGTATTATCGGTATTATATCCGTATTTACTCAATTATCAGCTCTATTTCTTCTTCCACTGCGGTAAATGCCTGTCATTAAACTTCGAAATTTGTTCCAACTTGACTGGGCTATATGCCAATAGTACTCTATAGGCAACTATTATATTATGCCGAGCGCTATGTGGCATTTATGTTACAAAAGTGCGCAGAGAAGATGCACCAGAAGATATAAGAGAATGTAATGTATTGAAAATAATATTTGGTTACTTCGAGGGCAGATACAATCAAGAGCCCGTAGGGCACACATATACCATTCCTATATTTTAATACATATAATTATTGTGCCTGTTTAACAGGCATACGCATTATTGGAAGTTGTGCTCATATAATTTCATTAATATGGTATCTGGGTCTTGGGCGATATGGACCATTCGACCAATTTCCGTCCGTAGCGTCCAATGTAGCGTCTCTAACCCCGTTGTCACCGGTTCTCTTCGTTTTTTCGAATTTAAGCAACGGCGGGCGCGGTCAATACTAGGATGGGTGACCGCCTGAGTGTTTGGCTGCGTGATGCTACAAATGCCCACCTATAAGATGGTACCAATAGGCAACAAGGCGGGTTCATAGAAAAGGCATATGCCTTGTGAATAGCCTTGTGGATAAAGAAAATATATATATATATATATATATATATATATATATATATATATATATATATATATATATATATATATATATATATATATATATATATATATATATATATATATATATATATATATATATATATATATATATATATATATATATATATATATATATATATATATATATATATATATATATATATATATATATATATATATATATATATATATATAAATAGGATAGAAATTAATTTACCGCGTGAAGTTTGTAGCATCCAACGTTTCGGCGACGTTGCAGCCGCCGTTGACTAGGGTAGACTGCATTGTCTAGGATAGACTATGGCGGCTGCAACGTCACCGAAACGTTAAATACTACAAACTTCACGAGGTAAATTCATTTCTATCCTATTTATAATGTCAAACAACCGCAATATATTCGATTTCATATTCAACCAATTTATTTAAATTTTTCAATTTATTTTATTGTGATTGTGGTGTAGTAACATGGAGTTTTACAATTATTCAGTGCCGCATTTTAGGCGTACAATTTATTTTTTTACATCATGATCGCAAGATCCTCCAGCGTTACATTTAGAAGATATAACTATCGATTAATAGTCACAATGAGAGTTCATGCAAATACTATTAACCTGTTAACCAGGGAAGTGCCTTTTTAACATTATGTAGTCGGGCATTTGCCCGCCAAATCGCGGCGTAACGCGGGTATTTAAAAAAATTTTGATAGATCGGGTACCGCCGACAATAGATAACGCACAACCCTCAACCGTTTAGAGCCCCTTGTTTTTACAATTTTCCCGCGCCTTACCGCTTTCCGCAATAGAACGAGTAAACTCGTCTCCCGCATTTTACTATAAAAAGGGGTATGACAAGTTTACTCGTTTCCCGCAAACAATGTATTAATTACGCAACATACAACGGGCGCGGACTTTTTAGTATAGACCTGTTATTACGTCACGCCCGCGTGACATAATTTATTATTATATATTTTTTTATCAATGCTTAAAATTAATTAAACGATTTTTTCCTCAACAATCCACAGAATTTAAATCCAGCCCGATTTTTTTTTCAGTGTGCGGTTCTATGAGCGTCTATAGTCCACAAATTCTCTGGAAATAATACGCACGCAATTCATGTCAATATGATGACTCGCATATTCAAGGGTACAACATATATTTCGATCAAGGGTACAACATATACTTGATTTTTACGTTTACGTTTGACGTCATGCTCGGTTAACAGGTTAAATTTGTATGTTTTGAAATGCTAAGGGTATAAGAATTTTTATTAGAAATAATGCATTCTCCTCAACATTCATGGCTTGATCTGTCAATAGTTATTTATGAAATAATGCCATGCACACTGCCTTGTACTCCTGAGCACCACCCACCTTCTTTGTTGTATAATGGTCGTAACAATTTAAGTCAAGGTTTTTTTACATATACATTAAAATAATTAATGAATTGTTCAGTAATATAAAACACTTATATAAAACACTTACCGTGATGAATAATGGCAATTGAACAATAATGAACTTGTACCCAGTCAGTTGGAGAGGTTGCTGTGAACTATTGAAAGAAAACATAATTAATCATAATAGTAATAATATTAATCATAATAATAAGGAGATGGAATTCGCCAATGTAATAAAGTGCTTTTACGTTTTTTTTTTTTTTACCTTGGTTTTACTTCTTACAAGCTTTTATTTACCTTGCAATGTTTATCAGTATGTTTGTATAGGTCAAATATTGCAAGCAGAATTAAAACCACTTCCTCTTATCCTATGATTTTGAAATTTTACGTGTTGGTTCAGTTCTGATGACAATGCATTTTTATGGTGAGAATGACCGGATTCTCTACACAGGATTGGCTCTCAGCGAGGGGACTCCTTAACGGTCAACAGCACAGACATGCAATTTTGTATACCCATTTAATTATGATAGCCCGTTATAAGTTCCATCATGGTATGACTGCTGAGCCCAGGGTTCGCTCCCTACGAGGGGACTCCTCAACGGTCAACAGCACAGACACGAAATTTTGTATAAGCATTCAATTATGATAGCCCGTTCTATGTTCTACTATGATACGGCTTTTGCACCCAGGGTTGGCTCGGGATGGAGCATTTTAATAAAAGCTTGTTTTTAAAAATGTGCTTTTACTATTAACTTATTTTTTTTCATTGGTTAAGGTTTACAGTTTACTGGTATATTAGGCATTTAGGAAACGGTGAAAAGTATCACAGAGAATGGCTACTCTATTCAGTTTCCAATAACGCTGAGTTTTGCTTATGTTGTAAGCTTTTAAGAATCAAAACAAAATAACAAAGTTTGTGAGGGAATTAAAGACTGGCAACATTTAACTTTATATTTAAATACACGAGAAAATTCTGTTAGTGTCAATAATTATGGAAAAAGGGTTGACCTGAATCAGTCTTTAAAAAATATAACCACTATCGACAGCATGCAGTAAAAACTATTTAGGAAGCGTGAGAAACCTGCCGCAGGACTCCGACAGCTGCTCACGATGGCGTCGCAGGGCAGCCCTGCGACGCCACACTCTAAGAGCCGGGTCAGTGGGCCCGACTATCGCGAAGCTTAGTGTACCACGCAGCTAATCTGAATTACCATACTGCTGGTTTTTGAAGTATAGTCTAATAATTATATAAATACTTTTTATCTTCTACCATAAAATGAGTTTTTAATAAAAATACAACTATTTTAACTTTAAAACCATTGGTCTGAGACATATGATTAAGTAGAATAGATGCCATAAGATGGTTACATAACGATTAACCATAGATTTATGATACTTTATACGAATTAACAAACATCTTTTGACCAAAAAGCAAAATGTCTAGCAGAAATAATATCTACGTTTTCATTTGTTTGCTTAATGTATGTATGGCATGATGTATTGACAAAAGTCAACTTTGTTAGTAAAATTCTACGGTACACTATTATGAATATCCAGATCGCTTTAGATGCTTTATCAGAATTAGAAAAAATCTGGTCAAAAGACGAACTGATACAATTTTTAAATAGTTGTAAATAATGCCAAAAATTTGAAATAGAAACTCAGTTTGAAACTTGTAGACCCTAAAACTTTTGACTATAAACATGAAAACTAGGCAGTATGGCTCAGAAACCTCTTCCAAGGTTAATGTCTATTTTTACATTTTAGACCAAGCTCTAATGACAGCGAAAGAAAGGTTTTTATTTGTTATTTAGTCACGAAAACATATTTAGTTTTTTGTTTAAACTCAGCAATTTTCAATCAACTTATAATTAACTGTGTACAGGAAAAAAAATCTGCTGTGCTAAGATAATTTGTGCGAGAAAATTATACCATGTCAGTCTCTTTTCAAAGATTTTGACAAAGATGTGACAAAAATTATGGATTTTATATTTTTAAGTAATTTAATGACTAAATATCCAAGTAATATCACAATATCATACAAATTTTGATAGCAATGCCAGTCACAGTAGCAAGCGCAAAAAGATATTTTCAAAATAAAAAATAATAAAAAAATACTTGCGTTTAACAATGAGTCAGGAAACATTTCTAATTTGGCTGTGATATGAGAAGAGAACATCTTAGAATATATAATAACACTCACGACATTATTAACGAATTTTTAAAAAGAAAAGATAGAAGAGTTGATATTTTATAACTCTGTTCAGATTTTTATACAGAGTGATTTTTTGTTTTAATCTTAATTTTACTAATGTTTTAAATATCAAAACCGAGACAAGCATAAAAACGAGAGAATAATAGCAAGCAACATTTAGGTAATTATACTTAAAACCATAATATTTAATCTTATAATTTAAATAAGTAATTATATGTAATATAATGAGTTTTCTTTTTGTATAATACTTTTTTCTAAATAGTAGCGAAGTGGTTCACTCATTTACAAAATTAAAAAAGCTTCATGGGTTTTGCACACAAACGCTCGCCATATTCGGCGCAGCAATGCCTACAGGTATGATTATGCCAATGGTTTTTGATTGGACAATCGTAGATTTCCCCCATCAGTTCTTCTTCATTTGATGATATGATTATTAATAGGTTTTTAATATTTTAGATCGAAACAGTTCTCGATCTAGCGATGGTCTTACTTCCTGCTGCGATGACATCTTATCTTTTTTAAATTTATTAAAAACCACCCTCTGTAACCATAAAAATCTCTTCAATGCATGATACATAAATGCTCCAAGCATCCCCAGATACTATCGCACTACTTGCCACATTCTCCAATCTAAACCTTCACGCATTTCTCATTAGTGAGACAATACATAAACCTTCGTTGCCGTCTTACTTGTATCACCGTCCCAGCTATCAGCTTAGTCGTAATGATAGAGTCGGCCGTAGATATGGTGAACTTGGAATATATTTACTTTCGGATATTAGAATAATGGTCCAATATGGTCTCCCTATTATCAGGTCCATATTAACAGACTTCAAAGTATCCAAAATAAGTTCGTTCGATATTTAAATTTCAAGACGAAAAGTTATTGTAATACTACTAATGAGGCGGCCTTGATGGACGAAATTATCGGCTGAAAGGGAAGTTTTTAAAATAGAACGTTGTAGAGGCTGAATGAGCTTCGTGGAAGGTTATTTAGACGTCGTATGTTAGTTAGAGTCAATAGCAGTTAACTTCAATAGACTGGGGAACAGCTCATAAATTTCAACGAATTATTTAACGCGAAGTCCAGGGCCTTTGTCGACGGAGACAAAGAAACGTTCCTTTCCCGAAACCATTCATCACTGTTATTTATCGCCATGGTTGAAGCGGCTTGCTCGCCCGCCTAGTGTGTGTGGGCCGCTAATGAAACAGTTGACATCCCTAATTTTTATATATATGTATATATAATAAGTTACATAGATGATAAGTTAGCGCGTAAAATCTATCATTGTAATTGTAACAAGAATATCGTCGCGGTCCGTCGTTAAACACCTTTAGGTATATCGGTTTTCACGCGCATTGTATAGCTCGGCGGAAGGTCGGAAAGAGAAAGACTGTGCGTGACGTAGCACGGCATCTCCCTCTCTCTGCGAAGTGGAGGATTTCGCGTCGGTGATATACGCTGATTGGTCGGTGAGCGGGAGGTATCCACGCAGCGACCAATCAGATAAGCTGCACGAGCGTCGCGACGTCGGGCTCAGGGGGATGATAGATCGTCGCGGCAGTTGCTTACGAGATCGGCTACAGTGGACGCGATAGCGCGCTTAACCGGTTTCCTTAATTTTCTCACTCTCCAGCTTTACGCATTAGCTGTGACACGCGCGTTTAAACGTTTAACTTATAACTGAGCGTTCGCGCGGTAATCTTACGATAGTCATAGTGATCTACCTTTTTATAATTAATTATAAGTGCGTTGGCGAACGAAGAACAATTAATGTACTTCTTTAAAGTTCAATAAATTAATTTCGTGCCAATATAAAGTGACTTATTTCAAGTGCCCGCTTAAACTCCTCTGTGAAGGTATCAGTACACGTCTGCGAGCTTCGAGGAATCGCCTGAGCCCCGCTCTCAATTCGACCTTCGGACCGGAGGTCAAACATCCCTAAGGACACGGGGTCTGGTAATAATTTACATATCTATTACAGTCCACATCAAGTTACCTGACCCGCAGAAATAATCTGCTATAATCGCGTATCGGGTAGGACGCTCACTCCAAAAAAGCTTTGTGTCCAGCCAGATATCGCGACCATAGTGGTCTTCTTCGAGCCGGATCGGAAAAAAATTAGATCGACCTGGTCGAAGACGAATTGAGAGTGCTGGAAAATTGTCAGTGAAATGGAGTCGCCAAACGAGCTCGCGAGACCGTCGAGACCAGCTTCCAGAGCGTGGTCGGGAAGCTCTCAACGCAGCGAACGTCTTCTAGAAATAAGAGCGGCGGCGGAAGAGCTCAGGAAAATAACAAAAGAAAGAGCAAGAGTAGCCGCAAAACTGAAGAAAATGCAGTTGGAAGCTCAGACGCGACAGGTTGACGCCGAGGAGGAACTCGAGCTACTGGATGCGGAGAGTCAACATGCCAGGAGACTGCTGGATGTTATTTCGGAAACGATCGGATCCGAAGACGGCGCCGGAAGCTGGACAAGAGAACGACTGAATAATGAGTTCGAGGATGCAGCTGGGCGGACATCTCAATGGGCGGCGTACCACACGCCGGCAGCAATGGGACCTGGAAGAGAGGCGCGCGGCGCGGCGACGAGCAGCGAAGCGGATGCAGTCGGCGCGGCAAGCAACGCAGCGCGAGAGGCGTGCGGCGCGGCGACGAGCGGCGAAGCGGGTGCGGTCAGCGCGGGAATCGTCGTGGCACGCGCGGAGCGCGCGGCATGCGAGGCGCGCGCTGAAACGGTGCCGGTAGACGCTGCGGTACAGGCTGCCAAGGAGCTGGACAACTGCACAAGCGGCGGCGCTGTGAGCGGAGCGAGCAAGTAGATTGTAAATAAGGTATGTCAATTGGTTTCTATGGCTGCTTCAAAACCACACTACAATAAAGATTTACCTGCTTTTACGGGGGAGCCGCTTCATTTTATAGCTTTCAAGGCGATTTTCAACCAATCTACTGAGGTGATGCGCTTAGACGAAGCGCAGAACCTTTTAAGACTGCAAACTGCGCTCAAAGGAAGAGCGAGGGAGGCTGTCGCAGGGTTACTTTTTTGTCCCTCTAATGTACCGGGAATTATGAGAACGCTGGAAGCTTTATTCGGGAACCCTAACTTGGTTATTCAGCGGACGTTAGGAGAGATTAGAAAGATAAAGGAGTTGTCGGACAGCTTAGAGACAGATGACCTGATGAGGTTTGCTTGTCAGATAAATAATTTCGTGGCCACTGTAAAAGCCGAATTGAGCACCTTTTTAACCCTGACTTGTTAGCGTCCTTGGTTTCCAAATTGCCGAGAAACCTACTGATGCTGCGGTTGAATGATACAGGTAGGAATGAAAGTGAAGGGCCGGTTTTGGTATATTTCGCCTCCTAGCTAGAAAATTTAGCTATCAGGGCACAAGATGCCGGAGTAGGTACGATCGAGCCCATCAAGCGCAGTCAGATAGGCAACCGCGAGAGGAGATTCAAGGAGAATAATACAAAAGTGTCCCCGGTGCTCGGGAAACCATTTTCTAAATAAATGCGAAGAATTCCGCAAGTTATCTGTAGATGGCCGATGGGAGGCTGTGAAGGAGCTGAAACGTTGTTTCAAATGTCTAGGGTCCAATCACGGACGTAGGAATTGCACCGCGTACAAAAAATTCCCGAGATCGAAATACCATTTTATGTTAACGAACGCCTCGACAGATGCACGGCAGGACGAGAACACCTCTCCAGTAAGCAATAGTGGCGCAATCGTGGCTAACACGGTGGGAGCGAATAGAGTTTTATTACAAGTAATACCGGTCACCTTGTTCGGTTCTCAAGGTAAACAAAAGGTCGTGTTCGCGCTGTTGGATGCTGGGTCCACGGTAAGTCTGATAGACAGGCAAGTAGCGGAGGAAATAGGTATACGTGGGCCGAAACAGCCGCTGCAGGTATCGGGAATAGGGCGAATGAAGGAATCTAAAGACGCAAAAGCGGTTTCATTTCGCATAAAGGGTGAACTAGGCAGGAAGACGTTCGATATCTGGGCGTTTAGTGTACTGGAGTTAGAAATACCCGAGTTAAAAAGTATACCAGACGCGCGACTGGTGCTCGCCAGCGCGGTGCGTCCGGTCGAGACTGCCGCGGTACGACCTCAGCTGCTTATAGGCGTGGATTATTGGCAACTGATCGTGTCGCGTGGGCTAAAGACCGTGAATAATGAAATATCATTATCAAAAACTAGATTGGGCTGGGTTGCTCTTGGCAGGGCGAGTGGCCGAGTGGGCAAACGTCCATCATAGCTGCTGCCTAAGTGCGAATAGGGAGTATGTTCTGGAGGAGTTACTCGCAGAGAATATGCGCCTAGAAAACGATTGGCGGGAAAAAACGCGCGAGTTGCCTGACGTCAAAATGGCATTGAAACTATTGGAAGACACGACTTCGTTGACCGACGGAATATGGTCAACGGGCCTTCTGTGGAAGGATGAAGTGAGAAAGATGCCTGACAGCAAGGAGCTGGCTTTAGCGAGGCTAAGATCTGTCGAAAGACAGATGGATAGAGAAAAAGTATTCGGTGACGAATATTGTAATCAGATCAACAGGTATTTAACTGAAAAATACGCGGTACCCGTCGATCCGCGAGATTTACTCGGCCGGCCGGGGGTATTTTATTTATCTCACATGGGTGTGAGACACCCTGCGAAGCCCGGGAGACTCCGTGTCGTGCACGACGCTGCGGCTGCGATAGCTGGCAAGTCACTCAACAGTCAGCTGTTAGCCGGACCTGATTATTTTAAGTCAATTGTAGGTATCCTGTTTAGATTTCGTGAGAATGTGGTCGCTTTCACGGCCGACATACGTGATATGTACTTGAGGATCAAGGTAATTGAGCCTGACAGTTATAGCCAATTATTCTTGTGGAGAGGTTACGAGAGGAACTCAGAACCGACCGTTTTTCGTATGGCCTCGTTAATTTTCGGTTCCAGGAGTTCCGCTGCCTCCGCCCAATATGTGCGGAATAGGAACGCAGCTCGATTCGCGAAACAGTATCCAGCATCGGTAAAAAAGCTAGAGAATGATTTTTATATGGATGATATTTTAACAGGCGCGGAAACGGTGGGAGAAGCGACGCAGGCCGTGAAGGAAATAAGCGAAATAAGCGGAAACAGTTGACATCCCTAATTTTTATATATATGTATATATAATAAATATAAATACAAACGGAGCTGCCATGGAATTCACCGACCGGAGTCGGGCCCATCATAATACTATTTTTTTTTACACTTCTGGGGGGTGAGCAGTGGATTCCGGACTTACGAACTGGCTGTGGTAGGTTTAGGACAGCTGTCTTGCCACATGTGAGCGTTCACCTTACCACCCATTCACTCCCCCTTCGAAGCCATAGAATTTGAGATGCGCAAATCGCAGTTTTAGATAATTTTTCTAAGAAAGAGTTGATTATTTTTCTGGAAAGGCCAAGATCTTTAAAGAGGTGAAATAGAGATTTAGCTGGCAGGCCACGAGCGCTAACTTCCACCGCGTGAAGGTGAACAGTGAAGCCGTTCCGGGTTACGGCATTTGCAAGATCATGGTATTTATATAATTTGTACTCGTGGTCTTTTGGGATATTTGATTCCCATAATAAGTTAGATGATAAGTTAGCGCGTAAAATCTATCATTGTAATTGTAACAAGAATATCGTCGCGGTCCGTCGTTAAACACCTTTAGGTATATCGGTTTTCTCGCGCTCTTACATTGTATAGCTCGGCGGAAGGTCGGAAAGAGGAAGACTGTGCGGGACGTAGCACGGCATCTCCCTCTCTCTGCGAAGGGGAGGATTTCGCTTCGGTGATATACGCTGATTGGTCGGTGCGCGGGAGGTATCCACGCAGCGACCAACGTTGGCGAACGAAGAACAATTAATGTACTTCTTTAAAGTTCAATAAATTAATTTCGTGCCAATATAAAGTGACTTATTTCAAGTGCCCGCTTAAGCTCCTCTGTGAAGGTATCAGTACACGTCTGCGAGCTTCGAGGAATCGCCTGAGCCCCGCTCTCAATTCGACCTTCGAACCGGAGGTTAAACATCCCTAAGGACACGGGGTCTGGTAATAATTTACATATCTATTACAGTCCACATCAAGTTACCTGACCCGCAGAAATAATCTGCTATAATCGCGTATCGGGTGGAACGCTCGCTCCAAAAAAACTTTGTGTCCAGCCAGATATCGCGACCACTTACTATTTAAAATAAATTCGCTATCTTATCGGCGCAACTTGAATGATGCTCTGTGCCTCTATAAAATAATGAATGGTATATTCGATTGCTCTGACCTGGTGGGCGAGATCAGTATTAACGCCCCAATGAGGACCACACGCCAATTTAACCTGTTTCGATTGCCGCGTTTTAAAACTAATGCATCAAGGAATGGAGTACTCACACGCTGCAGTGAGCTTTATAATACCCATTTAAATGGTATTGATTTATTTAATAATTCCATAATCACTTATAAATACTCCTTAAATCAAACCCTAACCGATAAAATAAACTGACTATTCGTATTAGCTATTTCTATTGATTATTATTATATTTTATATACGCCATTACTAATATCATACACGCTCACACTCCACACCCACACCGTCAACACACTCCTACAAACATATACACACACACTCTTAATACTAGACTAAAATTGAAGGTACATTAGTTTTATTAAGTAGTTTTTTAAATGTAATTTATGTAATTTTATTGAAATCCGTAACTGGTTTTATTTGTTTTTTTAAATATTGTTACTGTAATACTGTGTGATTTCTCAATAAAGAATAAAGAATAAAATTGTTTGTCAATCTGCATCTTTATCTGTCTATTCCATTATAGCCATTTACATAATAAAACCTCTTGAATGCACAGCCACACAGGCTATTTTTTTACGAATGCCAGTTGGCATGTCTGCACACTGTATGGGTAGTCTAATGCCTGCTCCACATGTTGGTGAATGTTGGCTAATCTTGCTAAGGTGGAAGCGAGTCGGCACCACTATGATATCAGAAAAATGAATGGGAAAGAGCAAGAGGGACAAAGGCGATGCGGCCAACGCTGGTGAACGTGTGGAGCGGGCATAAGACAGATAGCATAACGCTGGAGTGTGAGGACAGGCATTTTTTTTCTTTATTTCTATTGCCATTAACAGTAATCTGAATATATTCAAGTAAATACTCACTGAGCCAACATAAACAAAATTAATTCCTTATTTCTTTTGTCGAATGTGTGCCAGCCGCATTCATAAAGGACATCTCCTATTTCTAAACCCTGAAATAATATTAAATCCGTTTAAGGCAACCTATATACATATAATAAAATGAAAACGCTAATGGTAATACTAATGATGTAATACAGTTGATAGGGTATGCAAACGTGCGCTGGGAAATGCTAAGATTTTCATAATTTACACTTAAAAATTCAAATTGTGGAATTAGACTTAATTTCTCTTCCATATAAACTTCATTTTTTTATTTATTTATTGATTTATTTATATCTTAGATATACCCCCATCAGTAGATATGAAACCTGTGTCAAGGGGGTACCAAAATGAAGAAGAGAGGGCAGAAACCGTCAAAATCTTTACGTAATTGAATACAACATTAAAAATATAAAATTAACTTAACCTACTAAATTATCCTACTCTATCTCTACTCGCTTCTCGAACCATTAAATTTCCACTGCCTCAGCCTCTGCGAGCCAAACTTTGACACTATCCAGACTATTTTGGGCCTTTACGAATACCTCAGAGACTAGTTGACGGCTACCTGAAAACCAACCACCTAGCCTTTCAACCGCTTGCTAAAGCTCAGTATGCCTATAGGGAGGGCAGATCTACAGACACTGCCCTACATCACCTGGTGAGTTCAATAGACATAGTTAGCGGCGATAGGTCTCGCTCTAGGAGTATTCTTGGACATCGAAGGAGCATTTGACACTAGATCATATGCAACTATAAAAAAGGCTATGTATAGACGAGGAATACCAGAGACCATCATTGACTGGACATTGAGTCTGCTATTAAATAGGAATCTGACCGTCTATCAAGGCGACACCTTCCTCACGGGAATCCCAGCCAGGGGCTGTCCACAAGGTGGAGTCATCTCCCTCCTCTTGTGGAGCATCGTTGTAGACGAACTCTAAACAAATCTACAAAACCAAGGCTTCTACGTCTACGCTGACGACGTGGACAGAGTGATAAGAGAAACCTTCCTATCAATACTTAAGGAGCTTGTGGACAAAGTACCACCCAAGACTGGTGCCAGATCAAGGGTCTGCCTGCTAATGCAAGCAAGATTAAGGCCATGATTTTAACCAGATAATAGAAACCCAAACCCGTTGAGCGTCCTAAGCTCTGGGATAAGGAGATAGAATACGCAACAGTAGTCAAATACCTTGGAGTCTATCTAGACCCAAACCTTAATTGGAAACACCACCTCAAGCGCAAACAAACAAGTCTCTATGCCTCTTTGTGGACGAAACCTAGGGTCGCCTTATGGCTTTACAGGGCAGTACTGCTACCTAGACTAACCTATGCTGCAATAGTCCGGTGGCCCAGGGTGAAAAAGCTTGAGACAAAAAACATGCTTAAAAGCCTTCAAGGTAACTAAGGGCTGCAACTGGCGTCATGAAGACCACCACAACAGACGGATTAGACGCTCTAGACAAGCTTATAATACACTTTGCCAGACTGAAGTGTTTCGGCAAGAGGAAGCGAAGAGGGCCCAATCACCCTGAGCTAGACCTCCTCCACAAAGCCCATTCACCCTAACCCAGGATAAACTACTAAAAAAATCTTGGTAGAGAAATCCTATAAAATATTAATCCCTACCAGGCAAGACTGAAAGAAACCGCATTGGCTCCAAAGCCACAATGCGGACGCCTGGTTCACCGACAGATCAGGAACAAATGGACATTTTGGGGCAGGCGTGTACGGACTCAAAACCAACCACAGAATCAGCATCCCCCTTGGACAATATGCCACGGTTTTTCAAGCCGAGGTGTTTGCCATATTGGAATACATAAAACTCCAAAGTCGACTTGAGGTAAAAAATAGAAAAATCCTTATTTGCTCTGACAGCAGAGCAGAATTGGACGCTCTGGCCAAAGCCACCACAGATTCTTCTGTGGTCTGGGACTGTATGAAAGAGCTCAGCAAATTGGAAAAGCCAACAAAATCACCTTAATATGGACCATCAAGGCATCAGGGCATACCCGGCAACAAAGAGGCCAACAGACCGACAAAACTGGGCACACTGGAATGCCCGGCGAAGCCAGTTATTGGGGTCCCCTTCGCCATAGGTAAGATCATCAGGGACTGCTTGGAGCAGGAACATCCGGTATCCTGAAAACAGAGCCAAGGATGTCGCCAGGCAAAGGCCATGATGGAGCAACCACTTCCTAAGAAAACCAAGGCCCTACTTGACATGAGCAAGAAGAACCTTAGAACCACCATCGGTCTCCTCACCGGACACACGACCCTTAGAGCACATCTGTTCGACCTTTGCTTGACCGAGAGCAAGGACTGCCGAATATGTGGCGAAGAAACTAAAGACAGCATACATATCGTTGGTCGCTGCCTAGGCCTCGTCGCAAAAAGACACAGTTTACTGGGACGAGCCTTTCTCGAACCCAGCGACATGCAAACCTGAAGGTCAGTGATCTGTATGGACTTGTAAACAGTACTGGGCTTCTAGCAGCCCACTGACCCAACCACAAAGTGGGTAGTTACAAAAGATCCTATAGATCCAGGTGACATCAAGGGCTGGATACAAGCCCCCCACTCCTTTTACTACTACTACTACTAGATGAATATCATTTAAAATGCTTTCTTACCGTTTCAGTGACAGAGTTTCCACAATAGCAAAGAATGTACACACAAGTAAAACATATTCCCAGAAATGGGACAAAGCTGAGAAGTTCCAAAGCATCCATCGACTGAAATGAAAAAGAAACACATAGATTTAACCAATCGGCAAACTGAGCAATTTCTCTGATACGATAAAGGGTTTTATCTAGAAAATTCACCTTAATTGGTGACTTAGGTGGTAACTCATGTAGGGTCTAAGACAAAGAAACGTAATTTTCATGCTTTTATTGTATATTCTGAAGGAATAAATTGAATACTGAATACGGAATAGTAAGTCAGAGTAGAAAATTTGTATAATTGCTATTAGCACCTGAAGTTATTATTAATAAGTAGTTATTGTTGAAAGCATCGTTAGTAATTTATTTATTTATTTTACATTAAAGTTTTTAAAAAAACAAACCTATTTACAACACATTATTGGGCTCGATTGCGTTTCTTCGTGAACTAAAATCGGAAATTAGGCCGTGTGAACGAGACAGAGCAATAGGCTAGAGCGGAGTGTGAGATGACCGGTTGTCACTTTTTCGTATTAAAACTGCCCCGAGTATAAGTTCGGCAGGTAGTATTTATCGACGATCGTTCGTTTCATATTCCCCTCTAACGTATTGCTCTGTCTCGTTTGCTTGGAATAATTTTAGTTTTAGTTCACAAAGAAACGCAATCGGGCCCATTGTCTATACGAATACAAACTCACAGTTTAACATTGCATCAAATCTTTACACAAAGTAACCGTAGCCATCGTCGCATATACACCATGTTGCATAATCTTTTCTATAATATAGGCGAATGATTCTTTTACCAATATAGAATAGGAAATTTGTTAAAGTTAGAGGTTTTTTTAAATCCTATTTTTGTTAATTATATTTCTCGATTTTATGTCTTTTCCTTTTATGGGAGATTATTATACACAAAAATCTAAACTGAAAATCATGTTTTATTTTCTTGATTTAGGCCTTTGTTACTGAAAAAAAACATATATATGAATTAAAAAGTTAAATATAAAGAAATGCTTTTCCTCGGTAACAAAAGTATAAAAAAATACATAACCAGATTTAAATGAGTTTTATATGTAAAACAATTCTCCTTAAAAGGAAAACTTCTGTCATTCAAAACTATTTTTTTTCCATTTTTCTTGTTATGGTAAAGAAGTTATTTGCTGAAAATATGCAAAAGCAATATGCAACAGGATGTATAAGTCGGGGCTTGTGCTTAGGCGGACATTGCAATGCCAAACGGTTTAATCCTAAATAAATATTGAGGGATTACTGTATCTGTATATACTAATTTTCATTTATGAATGTACTGAATGATATTTTTTTCGATTCATCGAAGATGTGTTTCTTTACCATCTTTATTCTTGTGAATCTATTTTTGTGATTTGGCACGGACAAATGTTCTAGAATATTGTACTGGAACTAGTGATAAGATAGATAATGATCTTACCGTAACATTGTAGAGAACGGTGCAAATCATGATGGAACTGAAGGTAAAATTCACCAAAAGGTTGACAGAAAATGCCATATTCACAACTGAAATCAAACTGAAAAAAATTACACTATATATGCAGTTTCATAAAAAGTTTTTGTTACACCTTGGATAGTCTGTAAAATGACTGAATAAAAATGTTTTTTTTCTGTACCATTTTTATCTCACTATTCTCATCTCATAATCTCAGTATTCCGTTTCTCACTGGTGCCTAACTTGGGGTCTAAAACACACTAAAACGATGCTTAACTTTGAACTGACATTTAGTTATTCCCTTTCATGAATCCTAACTAGAGCGTACTTATGTAGAGCTCATCAGGTGTTTAAATTGACGTTAAGCACTGTTTAGACCCATTTTGGTATTCCGTTTTTACAAGTGTTATGGCGGATGGGTAGTGTTTGGGGTCTTAAATAAGAACGGTCTAAATCGAGCAGTCTGCATCGAGCAGTCGCCGTGTAGCTCTTGTTTCTCTCGTGATTTCCAAGATTTTTTGTCGCGATTTCAAAGATGTTTGCTCAGCATTGCCTTTTAAATCGAAGAAGATGAGCTCCGATTATCGTAAGTAATCGTTAATTAATATCTATATTTTGCCCTGAAAGGCCTGTGTCAATATCTTTTGTACATTATGATAATTATCCTTCTATATATTTTTAGTTTTGTATATTGTATGATAATCCTTGTATATTTTAAAACAAATGAAAACGTGGCGGAATGAGCGTGCGGTGACGAGACGACTCGCGGCAGGCGGGTGAGCGAGTGACCGAGCTGTCAAAATTAGGACACCGCTTTGGAACGGCCATAGACAAAACAGAAAATTTCAATATTTAAGACCAGTTCATAATTTTGATGAAACGGAATATTAACAAAATAACGAAGGTGTTTAGGTTCCTAATTTAACACACTCGCTATTCCGATACATCATTCTTCTGTTTACACGCACTCTTTTACAGTCCATTCTGCTCGTTTATGGAATCAGCTCCCTCACTCTATCAGGCATGCACCTTCGCTGCATACTTTCAAAAAATTGTTGAAGAAACATCTATTTTTACACAGCCACTAACCAAATACCTCACCTTGTCCTCTCCTTTATCCTTCCCTGGGCAACCTTAGCATAAGTTACTGACATGTATCTGTATAAGTTTATTTTAAATTTAACTTTACTACTTCTTTGTGTATTGTACGGTGAAAATTAGGAATTATTTTATCAAATGGTTGACTGTAAGATATCGCTATAGCGATAAGTCCGCCATTTGTGCATAAATTGTCTTTTTTATAAAACCAGCGTAATATTCATTAAGTTATGTTTTTATAGCACAATAAAGTTATTCTATTCTATTCTATTCTATTTTTAGTACCAGCTTAGTTTAAGCCTGCGACTAACAGAATACGAGCCACTAGAGTATGCCTTTAAGTTTACGTCAATAAATGATAGTTGAATGCATAAACGATTATTCTAGTCACAATAAATACACATTCTTCTTCTTCCCCTCGAAGTGCCTCTCCATTACTGGAGGTTGGCTGTTAGCTCTGAATACTTTTGTCGGTCTTGTGCCATCCGGAAAAGCTGTTCCGTACTGGTGATCCCGGTCCAGTTTTCCACCCGGGGATTCTTAGCACCCCTAACCCATTATAGGGCCGCCAGGCACTCAGGGCCATGGCTATTTTTGACTTTTCCATTGCTAACTACTAGAGATATATATTGCAGTGGTCTCCCGTTGCCTTCTGTACCAGACATTTTAGGTCTATTTAAGACCTTAGGCCGCTGAGACCTCTTCAACCGGTTGCCCAGTTGGGAATGGTTATACCGCCATTGAATCGGTCTTTTGCTATATACTTTTACTTCCCATTATAATTAGACCGATATGCAAACGGCGATCGAGTACATTCGGGACGCTTCCTGTGTCAACAGCAGGTTAATCTAGACTGCAAAATTGTGCTTTATTCACTACATTTAATAATTATAATTAATATTTATTGTTGATAATTTTTTAAAATATGCTGTCACTATGATTTTAAATTTGGAAAAAAATATATACACATAGTAAAAACAATTATATAAAGTCTATCTTTATGTCCATCGTTGTTTCACCACTTGTACTTACCATTATTAAATTATCTTTGGTACTTACTTAATCATCTCGAGATGTCGATGATAGAAGTTTTTAATTTCCTTAAAAATTAATTCTTGAGTTTGTGGTGGCAGTAACTCATCATTTCTGCTACAATTCAAACCTTTAAAGAAATGTCGAATATCTCTCGATAGAATCCGCATCTGAAGACAGACGTTCGCCGATGTCAAATAGAATAAGCCGTCACAACCATTCATTGCAGTTATGGAGATAATACCTGTTGAAATATATAAGGGGTTGACTAGAACTAAGTGTGACTGAATACATACCAGGGAAAGGACAAGTACATAGAATTGGTGCTAAAACAGGTGCCAGCGATACCTGAGTATGCAAAATCGGGAATATGCAGTTTGAATATTGGATCTAATAGACTCGCTCTTGAATTCTTAGAAACGTATGTTGCAATAGATAGCATGGTCGGTTCATAGATTTTTCTAGGTGGTCGTTATGTTCAGACTTGAATTTCTTATTATAGATAATTTGTCGATTTTGATATGATTTTTGTATAAATGAAATAATCTTCGGGATAATATTTACTTATGTAAATATTATACCAGAAATGATTTTATTGATTATTCTTTGAAAAAAAAGATATTTGATAAAAATACAAACATTATTTTTGCAAAGCAGCATTTTTGTAGCAGCATTTTTGACATCATTATTTTTTCTAAACTAACGGATATTTTCTAAACGATAAATATTTTTGAGAAACTTAACTATAGCATAATCTATAAAGCCATTCCTTGGCTTGAACCATGAAGGTAGTGACTTTTTGGAATAGTTCAACAAAAAATAAACAAAATATAAACAACCTTCATGGTTATTTAACATTGTAAAATAATAAAATAACGGATTTTTTGTGAAGTTTGTGGTAACCGATGTTTGAGCATTTTTACAAACATTAAAAATCGTTTTTATCATTATGTAACAGTTGCACTTGTCTGACATAAAATATTAAAAACAAACTTTATGGGAAACTGTGAGATAACTGCTTTGAAAAAGGTTGAGGTGTATGTCCAAAACTTATTATATATTTTTATTATGTATAAAAATTATATATTTACACAGATAAATTTTTGCTCTTAGCATTGTCAGGACAAAAGAACCTACTGTGGTTAAAAGTACAGAGTGGAATCATTCCGAATAAAGGAATCTCTTAAGACGCAAGATGGCCCTCCGTTTGTCAAATTTCTTCAGAAGATTTTACAGTAAGTTTATATTTTAAAATCAGTAATTTGGAAACCAGATTGGACTGGACAACTACATGATGGAAATGTCTATGTTTATCAAGAGGCAGAGGAAGATATATTGAGCTTACCAAACCAAAATTGAAATACGTAAGCGACGATGTATCCAAAACCTCCATTGAAAATTGTATCACGCAAGTTGAATGTAAAATACATAGTCCATGGATATTCTGGTCGTTCTGAAAATATTAATTAAACAAAATTGCATCACCTATCTCACTATGTTTTGGTTAGAGACTCTGGTCACAGATTCGAGGCCATAGCTGACTTTGACGTTAATTCGTAGATCAAATTTGTCGTGGATCCCCTTTGCCCATTAAACTGACTCGGAATCGGGTGGCCAAGGATACGTGAAGACAGGTCAAAAGCTACCCCTTACTTCTTAGAAAACGTACGTCTCCAGACTCCCCCGGTTATTTGCAGGAATGCGCAAGCAGGTTGACAAGGCCTGATGCGCAAGCTGCCCAGTTTCGCCCTAGATGTTCCCCCGGATCCGCACTTCCGATCAAAACCGCAGGCAGAGGTCACAGCGGCCCTTCCAAGTTAAGTCCCTCTTCAAGGAGGCTACTGGCTGGGACCATAAGTTAGACCGACCGAGGTAACACAAAGAAGGCTACAACCACCCAACAAGCTACACGGAACTATTAGGAACCCCCAGAGGCTAAAGACCTTAGAAGAGCCCCACACAACAAATAAAAAAATAAAACCAACAGGGTATTTTTAAAGTCTCTGACACTTTTGGCATTGATCACTTCACTTGGGAGAGCATTCCATTCGTTTACCACTCTACTGCTGAGGAAATCTTTCTTGGGATTTGAATGGAATGATTCATGCTGGAGTTTCAGATGATGCCCACGCACATGTGTATTAGTGTTCATGGTGTAGATAGTCTGCAACCCAGGAACATCATACGATGCAGTCAGGATCTTATATGTCTCGATTAAGTCACCCCGTGCTCTGAGTCACCCCGTGCTCCAGAGTGGTCAAACCGAGAGCCGACAATCTTTTCTCGTATGTTAGATGTAGATTAGTCGCTGTTCGCTGGACCTTCTCTAGAAGATCGATATCCTTCCTAAAGTATGGATTTCATATCTGATAGGCATGTTCCAAAATGGGTCTTACAAATGACTTATAGATTTTCAGCATCAGTCCCTTTGTGATATGGTGAAAAGCTTTCTGAATGAGGAACAATAGAGAGTTTGATTTCTTTACCAATGCAGTAACATTTTCTTCCCATTTTAGGTCTTCGGTGACTATTACGCCAAGACCCCTTTGTGATTTCACAGCACTAAGACTGGTCTTTTCCAGAAAATACCGCTGATTAGGGTTCTTTTTACCGAGATGAAGAACAACACATTTTTCAGCATTTAAAGTTAGGAGCCATTCCGATGTCCAAGCGCTGAGTCTGTTGAGGTCATTCTGTAAGCTGCAGCTACGGAGTAGTAGATTTGCAAATATCTTCGTATCGTCTGTGTAAAGACTCATGCTTGATGATATACTAGCTTGTAGGTCTGTCAAGTATAGGATGAATAACATTGGCCCCAATACCGATCCCTGCGGTACCCCACTGAGGACATTATATGAGCCCGATACAGCCGCTTTAACCCTTACTTGAAAGGTGCGATTAGTAAGAAAATCTGTAATCCATCTCAAAACACTTCCTCTCACCCCAGATGCTCAAGCTTAAATAGTAGGCAGTTTATAGGGACTCTGTCAAACGCCTTCTTAAAATCCAGATATATTACGTTGTAACAAAAATCCAAATTTGCAAGGCATGTTATGTTTTAAAAACATGTTGCACGCATTGCAACATGTTTCGCGTGTATTTCTCGTGTTTTTTATATTGGTCTTACTCAGGTTTTGAGTTGTTTCATAATCATTGATCCAAATCTAAGAGCATGTCTCCAAAAAAAAAATCGCTAACAGCTTTGACATTCTAGCTGTCAATTAGAAATAGCCGTATTGCCAATAAAAAATGACCCTCCTGGTGTCCTTGCCATGACAAAAAAAAAACAAGAGATTTAATTAAAAATCAAGTTCAAAAGAACCTTTTTAAGAAATCTAATAAATATTACAAAAATATTACTATTTTATTGTGAAAATGAGTTGTCATGAGTTTTTTTTTAATCTCCTAAAGTTGGTTTAACGACCGGCATTTCCGGTCTGTCCAACCTAGCCACGGCCATTGAAGGGAAGATTACTTTCAAAATGGCGCTAGCAGCACTTTTGACTCGCGCCGGGCGACTGAAATCTCGCTAAAAGCGGAATAATCCGCAGTTGTTAGTGCACTAAAAGTGCGGTGTTTTAAAGTGATGTGAACAAGGTCCTATTTTTTGGTAAGCGTTTAATTCTTTTGGGGTCAATTCGCTAAACGAGTTTGTAGAAGTAATGGTGGTTTTTTTTTCGTTCGTCACAGCGTGTTTTTGGCTGTGTCGCCTTTTATTTCCGAATGTAAATTCAACTCCACAAATCGGCCAACCGTGCCCGGATTTATTCTCGCCTGGGTATATCAAATTGAACATTAACCCCTCAGGCCTCGATTGGCCGATATCGGCCACAACACGATTCAGCGTGGCGGCCCCATTTTAATTTTATTTTAATTTAATTTGTTTTACTTTATTATGTTTTATTTTGTTAAAATTTTTTATTTTAATTATGGGTATAGTGGTTTGGCAGTAATTAATGTTTTGGTGAAACAGTGTTATAATTCAATTTTTTGACAAATTTTTAGTAAAATATTTTGGGACATCAATTTTTCAATCGGCTGAGGGGCCGAGGCCTGAAGGGTTAAAAAAGTACAACATGTCACATGTCAGAAGAAGAGATTGAGGGAGCTACCTGCTGAATAAAGGACCTTTGTTTTTATAACTTTAAATTTGTAGTTTTATTTTAAAATTGCGAAGGTTTATTCTCCGTTTTGCCAGATTTAGTGCCAAACCAAATTCTTTCCCCGACCCTGTGGTTGGTTTTTATTTTTCGGTCATAACCTAACCTATGATTTTTTCTTTTTCGCGTTTTGAATAAACTCAATGGCGCTCTTGTTTTTTGTGTTGGTATAACGCGATTGGATCCCTAATCGCACGTTATAACGTCCACAGGGTCTCCCTTATCCCAGCTTGAAGTCCACTCATTGAAACATTGAATGAAATTCATTACGACAGATCGACCTGGCTCAAATCCGTGTTGTTTCTCATTGATGATGTTCTGCTGGGACAGTAAAAGTCGCAGTTCTTTGTCGATGATTTGTTCCATGACCTTACAGGTGAATGAGTCAGTTATTGCATATCGCCGTCGGCTACAAAAGCGACCGATCAGTGATCGGCCGTTCGTTCTGGCAAACGCCCGCGCCGACTGGACGATGAGTGGCACGTTCATTTCATACGTTCATGAATGAGCCGTCGCCGCGTCACGGTCGCAGGTGCATGAATTTGGACACTGTTATCGCTCGCGTCGTTATCGTTCGTGTAAATGAGTTTGCTCATGATTTGTTAAAGCAATAAAAGAACTTTTGGGGACAAGTGGCTTTGTGAAAACTGAAAAGTTATTTAGTTAAAAAGTTACGTACCTACCTAAATAAACAATATGTCAACACAGAGAAATGATGTGTGGTCATACTTTATACCCCTTGAAAATAAAGTAGCAGAGTGCAATTTGTGTAAACAGAAATATTCTTTTAAAACTACGTCCACAAATTTAAAAAGACATTTAAAAATAAAACATGTAAGTTCTTATATGACATTGACTACACGTCAGGAAGATGTAGCACCGAGAATACTTAATGTTCCTATTCCTGCAAGTTCTGCAGCAGTTGAACTAGATGCGGGACTTTCTGCTACTATTCTACCACTTTCTATGTCTTCCACTGAGACTACCACAACCAAAACGGCACAGAGAAATATCTACTTATGTCACAAGAAGGCTGGAACATTGGGAAATAAAAGATATAAATAAAGCGCTACTGAACCTTTTTATCCAGGATTTCCAGCCGTTTTCAGTCGTTGAAGACAAGGGCTTCAGAGAATTGATAAAAAAATTAAACCCCAATTATGAATTACCAGCAGAAAATATATTTCTTCAACACTTATTCCTGGCGCATTTACGAATAAAGTAGCAGTAGTAAGGGAAGAGCTCCAAAAGTATGCTGAAAAAGTGTGTATTATTACCACAGACTGTTGGACCTCACGGAAAATGGGGTCATTCATGGCAGTGACTGTTCATTTTTTGAAAGACGACACTGAAAAACTGGAGCTTAAATCTATTCTATTAGACTGTGAACATTTTAGTGGCCCACACACCCTGAATCGCTATCGAAAGCTTTAATAGAAATTGTGGAGAGATGGGGCCTCAAGAAAAGGTAACATGTGCCATCTCAGACAATGCTGCAAATATTACAAAAGCAATCAAAACAATTGGCTGGTCCCATTTCGGATGTAACATCCATACACTCTCTATCTCGGAAGGTGGCTCTTATTGTAGAATTAACTGTTCCATGGGAATCAAATATCCCAAAAGACCACGAGTACAAATTAAATAAATACCATGATCTTGCAAATGCCGTAACCCGGAACGGCTTCACTGTTCACCTTCACGCGGTGGAAGTTGGCGCTCGTGGCCTGCCAGCTAAATCTCTATTTCACCTCTTTAAAGATCTTGGCCTTTCCAGAAAAATAATCAACTCTTTCTTAGAAAAATTATCTAAAACTGCGATTTGCGCATCTCAAATTCTATGGCTTCGAAGGGGGAGTGAATGGGTGGCAAGGTGAACGCTCACATGTGGCAAGACAGCTGTCCTAAACCTACCACAGCCGGTTCGTAAGTCCGGAATCCACTGCTCACCCCCCAGAAGTGTAAAAATAGTATTATGATGGGCCCGACTCCGATCGGTGAATTCCATGGCAGCTCCGTTTGTATTTATATATATTAGTGGTCGAAAAGTCTCTCTCGCCATATCTGTTTTTGATAAAAAAAAAAAAAAAAATAGTCTCACATGTCCATTGAAGTGCTTCTGCCACAGAGCAACTCATAACATATCAAACCGATTTCCAAAAAAAGTCGCAGCCATTACTTTTAAAGAAATGCGTACCAACTAGATGGAATTCCGTATTTTATATGATGGAACGTATGTCTACTTTGCAAGAAACTTTGCAAGCGATCATGCCCCGGCTGAATATTGACGTCCTGGATAACGGTCGAGGAATGGGAGTCGCTTAAGGAATTATGTATGATATTGCGACCGTTCGAAGAAGTGACCACCCAAATGAGTGGTGAAAAATACCTTTCTGCCAGCATGGCCATCGTACTAACAGATGGACTTAAATATATTTGTGAACAATTAAAAAATGACGTAAAATACAGCGCTTCTACACAAATGTTGGAAAAATTAAAGAACGAATTGGACGCACAATATAAAAATCTGGAATTTAAAACTGAACTTGCCATGAGCACGTTTATGGACCCAATATTCAAAAACCATTGTTTCAGTAATCAAGCTGCTGTCACAGATATTAAACAACACATCATAAACATGATAAATCGGGAACTGGCTGCACAACCCATCACTGAAACGAATGCTGCCATCCATCCTACTCCATCAACGTCGAAGTATTCAGTGTGGTTGAAAATGGCGAATACTTTAGAAACTATCCGTCAACCGATATCATCCATCAACAAGGCACAGCAGGAAGTTAAAATGTATTTAAATGAAGCAACAATACATAGAAATAGTTGTCCTTTACAATGGTGGAGCAGTTGGAAATATATATATATACCCAAATGTATATCAACTATTTAAATCAAATTGCCATGTAGTAGCGACAAGCGTGCCTTGTGAAAAGGTTTTTTCGAAAGCTGGCTACATTATTTCAGAAAGACAAACTCGGCTTAGCACCAAAAGAGCAAGAGAGTTAATCTTTATGAACACAATAGATCAGCAATGGTCGCAGTGTTACAAGGCTCATAAAGACCTTAGAAAAGCCCCACTCAACAAATATAATCTTTATGAACGCTAATTGGACGCTGTTAAGCAATAGTGTGTCAACCCACAAAATGTCAAAATTTGAGATTTGAATGCAAGTTGCTTCTTTAGGTGATTGGTTACGTTTTTAAATAATGCTTTATGGGATTTGATTCAATTTAATAGCAAATACACTGACAAAATTCTTCAGTCAAACCTCTAACTCTCACAGCAAATTTTGCAACAGTGTTTCAAATTCCTTAAAACACAATTCCACTTAGAAAAGCACCGTCTGTTAAATGCCTTTAAGATGTTATGCGGCATGAAATATTATTGCAAAATTCACATGCGTTCATTCCAGCAACTCAAGTCATTGAGTGTTAGATTGATATTGAAAATTATTAGTTTAAAATAGTTTCTACAATCATTCATAGTGTGATAAAGTGATAAATGGTGTCGGAAACCACTATACTACTGAAGGTGAGTCCAATATTCATGTATTTAATATATTTTAGTTTAGCTGTGTTTTTGAGGTTATTCTGCTGGTAATTTTTGTGAAAAAAACTTCGTATACCATACGTGACTTCTAAAATTTAATTAAATACTTTTTCTTTACACGAAATTGTAAGTATATAATGAATTCATGCACAATTCCACCTTAATAAAAGCAATACAATTAATATGTGGTATGACATGTTATTGCGAAACTATAAATTGGTTATATACTTTCGCTTGTTACAGAATCATACAGCTTGACACATTATTGCGAAAAGAACATAAAATATTGCTAGTAAGCATGTTATTTGAAATTATCTTTTAAATTCTGTGACACCTTTTAGCTAAATAGTAAAAAGGGAACTATTATAATATCATAACGCGAACAAAACCCCATTTGATTTGCCAAACATCAAAATTTATTCAGTTTTTTTTACTTTTAGTTTCCACAACACAATTTTTTTATGTACCTATTTTGTTTTTTTATGGTTTCAGAATGCCGCCGCCATCACAGAGGTTGAAGTCGCTGTGTCCTTCGCCGCCACATACACGAGGTCGCATACTGGTGGATCTTGTTAGTAGAAAATCCTCCAGAGATGTTCCGAGTTCACCGACTGATAAAGTTTCAAGATTTGATGAAGAGAAATCAACAACACCTCTCGCAGATACCTCATTTCCAAATATAAGCCTAACAGAAGAAAACTTACAAAAGTCAGTGGAATTCCAGAGTTCCAGATTAAGTCCAGTCTTTTTTTCTGATACTGTTTTTGAGTATCAAATGGTCTCCATTTCTTCAAGATTTGATGAAGATAAACCGAAAATACCTCTTGCAGATACCTTACTTCTAATATAAGCATATCAGAACAGGATTTACAAAATTCAATGGAATGTCAGAGTTCCAGATTAAGTCCAGGATTGTTTTCCAATACTGTGTTTAAAGATCCAATGTCTTCCATTTCAGTAGTCATTGAGTTTATCGAACAGGAAAAAACTTTTGTACCTGAGCCTGGTGACGTTTTACTCGACCTTGATACAGTAAGTGGTGCCTCAAGACGCGAAGAAGAAATCGAAACAGAAATTGATGCCTTAAGATGCAATGAAGTCCTTGATACAAGAAGTGGTGCTTCAAGACACCAAGAAGACCTCGAAATAGGAGCTTCGAAACAGAAACTGAAGCCTTAAGACGCAATGATGACCTGGATACAGGAAGTGATGCCTTAAGACACCAAGAAGATATAGAAAGACCTGATCTTGTAGATCCAGATTTCATACCGGAACCGCAAGGTAATCCGGATAACGAAAAAAATGAAGGACGGGCTAAACGCGGGCGAAAAAGGAAATACGCAGATCAAAACAGATCAATCAGAAAAGAAAAGGCGAATAAAAATGACGACTATGTAAGTGCAAAGGGAAAAACTGTAAAAGCTAGAGAGTTTAAGGGAAACAACTTCAATTTGTAACTGTCCTCGAAAATGTACTGAAAGACTGACGCTAGAAAAGCGGGAAAACGAATTCAAAAAGTACTGGAGTTCCGTCCTTTGATTGTCCGCGAGTAGTTGAGATGACCGAGTTGGCGATGCCACAATAACGCTTTGTTTCTTGCTGTGGTTGACATCATGCATCTTGGTGAATTGCGGAAGACATATACTCCATCGATGGCTTTTGCTTTCATTGTGCACGTTTTATCCTTACTGATTACTGTGCAACCGCCATCACTGAATTTCACTATATTTCCGTCTCGGATTAATTGCAATACTGATAATAAATTCAGCGATAATTCTGGCACATGAAGTACGTTATTCAGCTCAAGCTGTTGTTCACCTACTTTCAACGCCATGTTGCCCATTTTGGAGGCGAGTAACTTGTCTTTACTTGCCGATAATATTTCATTAATCGACGTTTGTTTAAATTGGTTGAACCACTCGTCGTCTGATGTCATATGTTGAGACGCTCCACTATCGATGTACCATTCGCACTTTGCCTGTTTCCGCTCCCTGGAGACGAACACTGCGCTGAAGGCGCTCCAATTTTCTTTGGTTTGAAGTTTTTCCTTGGACTTGTCCGCTTCTGCCTTATTATCTCTCTGCTTTACACGGCACTCACTAATTATGTGTCATCGCTTGTCACAATAATAACACTTTACGTCTTTTCGATTTGCCTTGTCTTTTGTCCCAGCAGGCTTGCCACTTGCACCAGATCCGTGTCCCCTGTTGGCATTTTTTGGTTTGAAGTTGGGCTTCTGTTTGCCAAAGAATGCACTTGCTGTTTCCTTTTGGTACGATCCGTCGAGAAGTTTGGATTTGACCATGGAAGAGTTCGTTTTGATCCCGCTTCCTTCGAAACCCAAAATCATCGGACGAAAATCATCCGGTAAACCGGCTAACATGATAGCTCCAACGAGTTCGTCGTCGATTTTGAAGCCCACATCGTTTAGTTTGTTCGCCGCACTCGTGACTTTTCCCATGTACTCAGTCATTGACTTGCAATTTTCGAGTCGCACACTTATTAAGTTCTGGATAAGACCAATCTTATGTGTAGTGCTTTTACCAGCGAACATTTCTTGAAGTGCCTTCCATATTTCAGCGGCACTGTCTTTGTCTTCTATATATTGTATAGAGATTCTTCAACACTTAGCAATAGCCGTGCTTTTGCTTTCATCGCCTTTTCTTTATTGATTTCCGTACTTTCATCCGGGGTTATATACTTCAGTAATCCATTAACTTCAAGCATCGCTCGTATCGCTATTGACCAGGTGCGATAGTTTTCTACACCCTTCAATTTCGTAATCGAAGACCGTGAATCGTTTCCTGACATGGTTGCTCACTTGAATTTGTCCTTCGACTGAAATCTCGACTTCTGTACGATACAGAGGAGAACAAAAAAAAGCACGCGGATCTGTCCACAAGTGTTTTACTTTTTATCGCGGCGACTGACATTTGCGAAAATGCGTCGCACGCCCGTATGTGCGATGCACGCACACGAAGCTTTAGCGTCACACGCTTTCAATCCGGCGACACACGCAAGGGAAAATGTTTGGTATAATTGCCCAAATGTTTTTACGACACACGCGTTAGCTCCGGCGACAAACGCACGGGATTCTTATTCAGTTTACTGGGCCCATAACCTGTTGGTTGGTAGCCATTTATTGAACAGAAACGAAAACGGGAACTGTCAACACGACACAGTGTTGCCAGATAGTAACTTATACTTAAGGCGCCACCTATGGGCGTAGGGTTGGACTATTTCAACAGTTTGCCGGGTGGTTTCCTTGACACGAGTGCACATTTAGCCGGAGTACTCCTGTCTTTTTTAGGGCATTCTATCGTGTTGTGGCCTTGAGCACACTTAACACACCTAAATGGTCTCATGCAATTGTTCTTAGAATGACCATATTGCTGACATCGCTTACATTGGACAATTACTGTTCTTTTTTTGGGATCCTCAATAGTTACTGCCGTATTGTAGATGTATCTTAAGCTTTTAACTGTCTTGTTATTTGGACTCGGTTCTAAGTTGACAAAAAATGTGAAAAGTGCAATCTTATTGGGTCCATACCGGGCATTTATAATTTCGCCTTTCACTGAATTGCCGGTTTCTTCGATTGCTACTCTGATTGCTTCGTGTGGAGTGGTTGGATGAAGATTCCGGATGACGATCCTAAATAGCCTTTCGTCTTTCTGGGTGAAGGTATGGCCTATTAGACCCTTTTCTCTTATCACTTTGATCAATATTTTATAGGTGTCTATGCTATTACAGGTGATCCTCAGTTGCTGCCTAGTTATTACCTTGAAGGAGTAGTCAGATTTGTCTAGCACAGTTTCAATAAAGTCTGTCAGTTTCTTTAGGTCAGTTACACCATATAAAATTATTGGTGGGGGTTTGTTAACCTTCTTTTGCACTGTCTGGTCGATCTCCTGATTATCGTCGAGTGTTAATTCCTGGTATCTATTTGGAGATGTGTAGGAAATGTTTGTGTCCTTAGGAGCTTCTTTGAAGCAAGACCGAGGTCTTGCTTCAAAGAAGCTCCTGTGGAAAGTTTGCTGAATAAGCGGTTTATCAGAGGAATTTTTTGTTTGGTTGGAGTTTGTTTTTGTAAAAGTTTCATCCATGTGGTTCCCACGAGTAGGGTCGAAATAGCGTCACTCGCAGGGTGACGCCCATTCCTGCGAGAGGGCTGAGTACAACGACAATTGCCTGATCTGCCGAGGTTGGTCGCTAAGGACTAATTAACCTATTAGCCATCCATCCCGTAAGCGCGTGCCTCACCGTAGGATTAGGGTTATTTTTTATAGAGCTTGTCTTCCTCGCGGTTCCAGCTGTTAGGCTGAAACCCCCGTTGTTGCAAAACGTGACTGCAGGTTTACGGTATGTCATTTTCTGTTAGGGTTTGTTCCCTTAGCTGGTGTGTTCCCGTTTTAAGGCGCCGGAAAATCGCCTTCGTCCTCTCACTATCTGCTATGGCGAACCACATTGCCCGGGGACCGCGATGTCATATGACACTCGTGGACGCTAGCAAGTCGGACTTGATGGTAGTGTTGCCATCACCTGCAACGTGGCATTACACAGCATTTTATAGATGCACACTCTCCAGCAGAATGTGTACCACTGTGACCCTACCAACCATTCGGCCCCCGTATTGCAAATAAGTAAATAAAGTTTTAAATTCCTTAACCTAGAACAAGTTGATCCTGTGTCCGTAATTTTTAGTAAAGCAATGGTGAGTTATGAGTCTTGAAACATTTTTGTGGATAAAGTGGCCGATACAGCATTTTGTTATAGTAAAACTTGCGTTATTTGCAAAAACTATGCCAGTATCTTCAGTTTTTTGTTGTTGTAATAGTATACTTGCATATATACAGACATTCTTGTATATCCAAAAACCTTGATGCAACACTTTTTTTAACAAATTAGGTTAATACTAAGAATCAAACTTCAAATTCGATTTACTTAAAATGGCGGGCATGTGGGTTGAGACACTATTGATTAACAGCGTCCAATTCTTCTAATTACTAATAAATATTAGGCAAATATAATGCGCGTTTCTGTTATCAGTTATCACATTGACGAAACTTTGTTACTTAACGTTTCACAGTACATTTCAGTACAATCACGGAAATCACGAGTAGCAGTTATTATCACGCGTGATAAAATACCAGTAACGTGATCGTTGCGTGATTTAAAATTGAGAATCACGCCCATCACTAATAATTACTGTGTTATTTTCAGACGCTTTCTTAATATTGTGGAACAGAATTTGGTCACTTTCTTGAACATGGTATACTGTGGATCGGTAGACTGCTGCAATTAGAAAATCGTTTCCGTTTACATTTACATCTAGACATAGCACTTCGACTGGTGATTTAGTATAATTTTCATTTATTTTGGCTATTATAGGTATATCCTTATGTCTGTTTGCAACATAAATCGCAACTCCTTCACCAAAACTGCCTGTGCGGTCTTTCCGATATACTGTGTAACCACTAATTTCAATGAAGGAGTTTGGAATAGAGTCATTCAAGTGCGTTTCGGTGATAATTATCAGGGCAGGGTTGTATTTATTTATTTATTTCCAATAGTATACAGTCGAATTTTGCCATTAGAGAAGCCAAGTTCAAGTATAATAGGGGGAAGCTGATGATGGGCTGTGAAGCTAGGGGTTTTTTTGCTCCTTTGTTATTCTCGGTACACCTTTAATATATTTTATGGTGATTTTAGATTCCCCGCTGTTTTTCCGATCGGCCAGTTCTTCTCTGAGGTATGCTAAAAATTCTCTCTGCATCGGTGTATCATCAGTTTTAATCATTGCTTTGGTTTTCTTCCGATTTTAAATAATATTTCTGGCGTCGTCCTTGTTTTTTAATACAACTTTAATTGGACGTGGCTTACCGTTTGTCCTTTGAGGCTTACCGAGCCGAAAGACAGATGTAATGTCCCAATCTTTATCCACAACCTTCCTGAATACAACGGTGGATCCAGGGGAGGGTCATTGGGGTCATGACCCCCCCCTGGGGCCTGGGCTGGTCATACGTCGACCACTGATAATTTTTGTAAAATCTCATTAACTATTTTAATAAAATAAATTTGTATGATGGCAAACACGTTTTAACACGTACGACTTAACACGTACGAATGTCGTACTCATTCATGATACGACTATGCCATGTCGTTCATTGTGAATAAATATTGTTCGATTCCACGTTTGATTTTGCCGCGCCGCGCTAGTAGCCGCCGCATTCGTTCGCGGAAAACAGGGAATGCTTACGACCAATTGTCAAAACCATAATTTTTAGTGGTCATCAAAATATATCGTTATGTGGCAATCGCGACGATGGTAAATTGTTAGATAAAGAAGCAGGTAATGACAACATGGTAGCTGTTAAAGGAAATTTTAGAGCCCTTTTAAAATTCCGTATAAAATCTGGTGACACAGCATTGCAGCATCATTTAGAGACTTCTAAGTCTAATGCAACATACATCAGCAAAACTGTGCAAAATGAGTTGATTGATGTTTGCAAGAAAATCATACAGGAAAGTATTTTACAGAATGTGAAGGAAGCTAAATACTTTGCAATTTTATTCGATGAAACAACAGACATATCACATATCTCACAGCTGAGCCTATCATTTAGATATATTCACAATGGTGTTATAAAGGAAGATTTTGTGACTTTCTGTGACGCTTACAATACGCTTAGAGGTGATGAAGCTGATAACAGTACAGGCCATATGGAGCTTCGGTTAACAGGGTATTGGTACCGACAACTGCTCGGTATGGCTTCAGATACAAAGGGTGCAGTACAAGAGTTGTCAAAAAAAGCTGTACACGCCAAATGTTGCCCATGCAGCAATCACATTCTTAATAACTCTTTAGCTACCTCATCTAAAGTCTATTCTTGCCGCAATACCTGGAGCACGATGAGAAAAGTTATAGCATTTGCCAATGCATCGGCTAAGAGTCGGAGAGGAACTATCTGAAGCCCATGACGTTCTCAGTGGCGTGCCTCAGGGTTCGGTGATCGGCCCTGTTCTGTTCGGTATTTTCCTGACAGACCTCAAAGCGATTATGGAAACATCCTTTACGCTTTTTGCTGATGACACCAAATTCTTTGGAGATCCTGTCATAAGCCGTCAACTGATTCAAGACAACCTCGACCACATCGTGCAATGGACTAAGGATTGGCTTCTCACACTAAACGCAGAGAAATGCACCGTACTGCATATAGGTCCCAAGAATCCGCATCACAAATACACGATCGAGGGAACCCCGGTACACACAGTTACCACACAGAAAGATCTTGGAGTAATTGTGTCCCAGGACCTCAAATGGGAACCGCATATAGTAGAAGTTGTAAAAAGAGCAAACTCACTTCTTTACATGATTAGGAAAGCTTTCTCCTACATAAACTCTGATTTGTTCCTCAAACTCTACAAAACGTACGTCCGCCCTCTCCTCGAATACTCTTACCAGGTGTGGAACCCCTACTTCATAAAAGACATTGAACTGCTGGAGAAAGTGCAAAGGCGGGCAACCAAGATGGTTCCATCCCTAAGGAACAAGCCTTATGAAAACCGCTTGGATGCACTGGGTCTTACTACACTTGAGCAAAGAAGACAAAGAGGGGACCTCATCGAGACGTTTAAGATTCTGAATGGTCATTATGATGTAGCCAACCTTAATGCAATGTACACAATGAACACCAACGAGAAACTCCGTGGACATTCCTTAAAACTAAACCGAAACAGTTTTAGTTCCAACCCAAGAAAGTACTTTTTGACTAACCGAGTGGTGGACTCTTGGAACAAACTACCACAAGAAGTGATAAGTGCTATCTCAGTGAATGGTTTTAAAAATCTACTAGACAAACATTTAGTAAAAATGGCAATTAAAAAGTGTAAGGAATAAAATAAAATAAAGACAAACAGTACACTCAACACGTGAAGTACACGCACCAGCTGCAAAAGCTGCTAGTGTATATAAATAAATAATAATAATAATAATAAGAGGCATAACATTTTTGAAAAAGAACTTGGAGTTACATTGCAAGGTATCTGTGAGACGCGTTGGGTTGAGAGGCATGATGGGCATCTACAATTTCAAGGAGACAACTTAGGAAAAATTTGTAGCGCTCTGGAAAAGATATCTATTTGGCAAGACAACAAAACTGCTAATGACGCGCATTGCTTACGGTAAACATTATGCAGTTTGGACTTCATCATATCATCTATTTGTTTGAGTGATGTTTTAGGTAGGTACCTATATTTGGTTTCTTATTCTTAGGAACTAATGCATGAACGCAAGAATTGAATTATTTTATTAGTAACTTATGTGTAATTTAACAAAGGCAACTTCAATTATCGATATAATAAATGTCGCGTCAAGACTAAAACTATTGTTTAAATATCACTTATTTTATTTTTCAGGTACAACTGTATCCTTGAGCAGACTATTGCAAACTAGCTCAATTGATTAAAAAAGGGCTACAGATGCTATAAATGATACAATAAGTGTCCTACGACAAAAAAGGGAACAAACGGACATAGTTTTCCGATAACTTTTTGAAGAGGCAAAAGAAGTAGCCGAGCAACTAGACGTAGAAATTAAATGCCCCAGAATAGTGTCAAGACAAACACACAGTGCCAATAATCAACCTGCTCAATCGGCTGAAGATTATTTCCGCAGGGCCGTATATATCCCTCTTCTAGATTCTGTACTAAAAGACCTACAAGATCGCCTGTCTCCTGAAGTGCTCAATTTATATCAACTAGGTGTTTTTATTCCGAAAGTCGATTACACTTATACTAATGAAGACATTGAAACTGTTAAAAACCTCGCAAACGACCATAAACTGCTAATAGAAAACACTCCTGTTTCAGTAATTACAAACGAATATCGTATGTGGATGGTAAAATGGCAGCGAAATCAAAATATTCCACAGTCGATTCCTAATTTGATAGAAAACTGTGATGCTGAAATATATCCCAGCGTAAAAAAGTTTTTATGTATTCTTGCTACACTACCAATCAGTGTGGCGACGGCAGGGAGGTCCTTTTCTACTCTCAGGAGGCTCACAACTTGGCTTAGGGCGTCAATGACAGAAGATCGCTTAACTGGACTGGCACTTCTCCACGTTCACAAAAACATACCACTCTCCCCTTTGGTGATCTCGCTGTAGACGAATATTACCACTGGCCTTACAAAGAATATAATCAAAGTGATAACTGTCGAGTAGATTATAGCATTAGCGACCAACTTCGCTTTGCGAATCGAATCATCCAGCATTTGTCTTATTGTTTCGTCCCTAGTTGTCGGAAACATCTCTCTTAATCTGTAATCATAAACACGAAAGAGTCACATTTTTAAATTAATTGCTGTGAGTGTCCTTTGAGAGAGCACACATTTGCATTGACCTCGGCAATGAAACTGGAATTATATAACCCATCTTTACTTAATTCTTTTTATATATTGCTCTATCACGTTAAATAATGTTTTTGCATAACTATAGATAGATAGATAGAAATTCTTTATTGCACATTTTAAGAAATAAAAAATACAACAGGCGGACTTATTGCCTAAAATACAATCTCTTACAGCCAACCTTTGTGGAAGTGTACGAATTTAGGAGCCAATAGATAAAACAAACAAAAAAAACTTAATATATAACAAAAATTAGTCAAGTAACAAAAATGCCAATTTTTAAAAATATAATAAGGATTTCGAATATTCGCAAGGAGCGAAGGATAGGGGAGGATGGGATGAGACGTAGGATAACTAGGAATTTAGGGACATTAAATGGTTTTTCAGAGACACTTAAAAAGTAGAAACCGTTGGTGAGTTTCTGATATTTGACGGGAGCTGGTTCCAAAGTCTAGCTGCATGAACGGTGAAGGAATAAGTAAAAAAAGAAGAATTATGAGTGGGTATCGCAATTTTACTATCCTGACTGGAACGGAGTGGAAGACCATGACTTCCTAAGTGATTGAATTTTTCGGTTAGGTAGGAGGGAGCGGTAGGATTGTTGAGGATGTTATAAAGAAGGGAAAGAATATGCATGTTTCTACGTTTACGTATTCGAAGCCAATAAAGTCTGCTTCTATACTCAGAGGCGTGATATTTTTTTGTTGCATTGTAGATATACCTAATGCACCTATATACCTGTTCAGATATACCTAATATACATAACTACAACGACTTAGAGTTCAAAACAGTTTTGGTTTAGACACTTTCTAATTTCCTTGCTCGCTATTGATAAATGAATCATTTGCCAAAGTTTCGCAAAAATGTATTCAACACAGTGTAAATTTGTATAAAATACACGGATCTTAAAATAAACTGAACATATTTCGCCAATTCCTTGGAGTATTTAAGGTAAAAAAGTACCTAATAAATTTTGTTATCTTACACTTTGTTCAACAATTTTTTTAACCACTTGCTGTAAAATTTATTAAAAATATAACTGAAAATAAGTTTTTCATATTAGTAGTTTTTTATGTTGTTGCAATTTTATAGTATTTTTTTGTTGTTTTCCCTTTTTAATCTAAACTACATGATGTACAGAATTAAAATTATGTACATGCAAAAGTTGTAGTAAATTGAACACTTATATCATTATAGGACAATCCAATAAAAAAAAACGTTCTCGTAAATGGTCTCAATTAGACTACCAGTTAATTAGACTTTACATATTTGTAGCATACGGCTTTCCGTACCATTACATCTAGACTAGACAATGTTTTATTATCATTGTGTATAACTTGAATCATTGCGTATAACTTAGTGTATCGTTGTTTATAACTTGATAGTATTTAATTTTTTAAATATTTATTTGCAAATTGACAAATACTACACAAAAATCCTGCACACATATACCAACCTGGACAAACAAAAATAAAATAAAAGATACAGTCCTACCTTCTAAGTACAGGACCAAGTTCTGGAGCATTAGCTAATGTGCCAATAGCCTTTCCTGTGGCGATTATTGTGTAGGCCATAGTCGACAAAACCCTAGAAATCTGTGAGAAAAAAAAGAATACCACAATAAAATATTTAAGTAAATCCTTTAAAAGGTAATTTTGTATATTTATCGTGCTTTGATTGTTTGCTGCTTCAATGCAAGCAAAATAATTTATTTTGCCACGTCAGGAAGGTAGAGACCAGGCCTTCTAATGTAGAAACCATAATATCTATTAGAGATAACTTTGGGGATAATGCCACGGGCGACTGTTGATTATCCAGAATAGATTCACCAGAATATAATTATTTATACCAACGAAGCTGACATGGAATTCATCAATTGGAGTCGGGGCCATCATAATGTTATTATTACTCTTCTGTCGGGTTATGTTATTATTACAATGTTATTATTACTCTACTCTTCTAACATAATATTATTATTACTCTTCTGTCGGGCTGTGGTAGGTGTTTAGAACAGCCGTCTTGCCGCTTGCAATTCCCATTGAAGTACCAATCCTTACATTATCTACTATTCTAATCTCCACTCTAGCTCGAAGCTGACAAGAGGTTATCCAGCTGTCTTGTCGCATGAGAATTCAATCCCCCATCAAAACCATAAAATTTGAGATATAGAAATCATGGTTTTAGGTTTTTCCTTAAGGAATGGGTTCATTATTTTTAAAGAGACAAAGATCTTTAAAGAGATAAAATGGAGTTTTTGCTGGCAGGCCAAGAACGCTAACTTCCACCGCGTCAATGTGAACTTGCAGCCAGCTAAAATATGCTGGCTGTGCAAGTAATCAAATAAAATTAAGCGTAGTCGGTATGAATTCTTATTAATGAGGCTAAATTAACACTCGATTTGGGTTTTCTTAATGTTAGTGTATAATGACACTTACCTGACTTTTCATGGCCTTGTCGTCAGTTTTAACAGCAACTAATATAAAAGCCAAATACCACCATAACCCAAATAATATGCAGATAAAATTGGCGATGATAACATAGCTCTCACGCAGTCTCTCTCTAATGGTAGGTTTATGATCCCTCATTTGGTCAACCCGAAGTCGCCATACTCTTAGCACGCTGTCACTTAAGTAAATACTACTGTCAAATTCGTTCTCTAGATTTTGGACCATTATTTCCTCGATCAGATTCTTCATTGTAAATGCAACTGCAAAAGGGAGAACTGCACGAGATTAACCTGTTCAATAATTAAACTGGAGAATCTATGGCTGAAATTAATTAAGCTTCGTTGACTTCTAATGTGGTCTTTATCCCTTTTCGTTTTCTGGCAGTACTCATTGGAGGATGTCAAAAAATAATGCAGAATGTGCAGTATAATGCATTTGTCCCAATGAGTATCCCATCGTTTGAAAAAGAGAAGATACCCTTGAGGCTTGATGTGCCTTGCACAACTATGTGCACACCGTCAGACAGTAAGCAGCATCGTAACGCGAAGAAGAAATCCAGCCTCATGGTAAGATTTCGCTCCATCAAGGGACGAAATAAATTGCTTTCCAAAAAAAAAATTACACTAACCAAACAAATATTGTTTGCCAGCAACGATCAACGCATCTACACCAACGAGCATCTTTCCCACTATTTCAAAGATTTACTGTGGAAAGCGAAATCAGCAGGCAAACAAACCTTTAAATACGTCTGGTATAAAAACAATAAAACATATAACGAAGACGACAAAAACATCATTCTAATAGTTCGTGAAAGTGACCTGGAAAAACTTCTATAAAAAACTGCTATCTGCTGAACTTACTCTGAAATTCTTCTGCCGATATGGACTTTGATATTTTATCTTCACCAACGTATTACAATAGTGGAACATAATTCATTTGGAAAATGGCATGATACACTGTCGAAAAATAAAAACAATTTATGTGTATTGCACCTCAACCTACAGAGGAGTAAATCTAACTTTGACCAGTTACAGGTGTGCCTTCATAACGATATAAACAAATTAGATATTATTTTAATTAGCGAGCCTTGGACTGATCAACAAATAGCTAATCTCTATTAATGGGTTTCACAAAATAATTTGCGCAACAGATCGAGGTACGGGTGAAGGTTTGGTTTTATTTATTAAAAAACACATAAATACTTTAATATTTGCTGTTTATCGACCTCCAAATTCAAACGATACCACTTGCTTACAAAAAATTGAAACACAATTCTCGTCATTACCTAAGGGTGATGATATTATATTTTTTAGTGATATAAATTGGAACATACATTTAGAAAATAAACCTTACGTGACAAAATATTTAGACATAATGGTAAATTATGGTTTGCAATGCTATATAAATACATTCATGCGGGAAGTCATTGTAAGGATTGCTAAAACATTCCTGTATCGACCAGATCTTTATAAGAAATGAACGTGACAATATTAACTCAGCAACAATTGAATATAAAATTAGTGATCATTATGCCACAGCGGTCAACATTGGTACAGATCCTGGGGGCGACATGACCGGTGGGGAGCGGAAGATACGCGTATTTGACAACGGACTAATAAATAGCCGCTTACAATCGATAGATCGTAATAAAATGATAACTAATATTGCTGACATATTTACTCAAATATACAGTGAATGTACTAAAGAGTCATCATTTAAAAATAAGAGAAACACATTTTTTAATGGGTGGATGGACTCTAATATTATAGAAAGGGACAACGCTTATCATAGGTGGAAAAATAACCAGAATAATGAATTAAATCGCAAAAATTATGTTCGTCTAAGGAATAAAGCCACGAGCGAAATAAAAAATGCAAAAAGATGCTTCTGCAAAAAAGATTTTGAAAATTCTAAAGGAAATATAAAAATGACGGAATGAAATAAATAATTTTATTGGGAAACAAAAGCAGTCTTTAGATGAACCAATAATAAAATACTTAGGAGAAAATAAAAGTCACGGAAATATTGCAAATGAATTTGTAGAAAATTTTCAAAACATTGTTAAAGCCATACTCCATAAATGCGACAAAAAAACATTAGATTTAAATTCAACTAGGCCAATAGACAGAACTATGTATATTCCAAAAAGTAAGTCAGAAGATATTGAGAAAATTATAGCCGGTTTAGAAACCAATAAATCACCTAGATTAGATAAAATTAGAGTAAGAAATCTCAAATTAATTAACAAAAAGATTAGTTCTATTATTAGTAAAATTCTTAATCTGTGCTTAGATACAGGATTATATCCAAATTTTTAAAATATAGCTTTAATAAGACCTGTATATAAAGGCGGTAATCACAAGGATTACAAAAATTATAGACCCATCAGCATTTTGTCAAGTATTAACAAAACCTTTGAAAAATATATCGCAGGCAAAGTGCAGACATACCTAACGACTAATAATATTATCAATGAAAGCCAATACGGGTTCCAAAAAAATAAGAATACCGATCAACTCCTATCTAATTTTACAAACCACGTAAATGAGTGCCTGAATGACAAAAAACACGTAATAATTATCCTTGTAGATTTTAGCAAGGCTTTCGACACAATTAATCATGATCGACTCATAAGGACCCTTGACGATGTAGGTATAAGAGGCAGATACAAAGAGTAACTGCGCAGTTACCTAAGCGATAGAGAAATGGCTGTAAAAATAGGGGACTCGATTGGTAATAGTGTTAGGATAACAGAGGGTAAACCACAGGGCTCCGTATTGGGACCTATTTTTTATTTGATATATTGCAAAATTATATCGAATATAAAATCAAAAGTGTACCAATTCGCTGACGACACAGCGATAGTGGTTGAGCACGATGACGTAAATACTGCAAACACAATCATGGACCAACAATTCCTACAACTGTTGCGCTGGTCGCATGACAACGGCCTCGTTATCAATCATACGAAGACAAAGGTATTGTACGTCACCTCTCCCTATAAAAAAAGGGGCGAGATAGCTATTAAAGCACACTCGTATACATGCATTCACAATAACGTATCACATCTAAACTGCTCCTGCAATAGTCTAGAGGTTGTGAGTACACATAAATACCTTGTTTTTATTTACTCCCTTTGCTTATTGTATATTCAATGATAATCGCACTTAAAGAGTAAACTCCAGTCGCGCATCGGAGCTAACTCGCACAAAAAAAAAAACACAGTATGTAAAGCCTACGCCAAAAAAAGTTGTAGATGATTTTCAACCATGCAAAATTTTATCTAATCTTCTTAATTAAGAACATTCTGCAGAATTGAGTGGTGGACATTTGCAATAAACTACAATTTGAAGTGATTAATGCAAGCTCTGTTAATCAAATTAAAAACAGATTTGATTTGTACCTACAAATTTGTTAATATTGTTTATGACTAGCTGTAGAAGATCTGACCTGAACGTATCAGCAAAGCTGTCTGTCCAGAATAAATAATAATGATAATAATAATAACTCATTTTTTTGTGTAGAATAATTTTCTTTAAATGAAATTCTCCTAATATGCAAAAACATTTTTTCAGGAAAAAAACAGTATTTTTTTTTTCTTTGACTTTTTTTGAAGTTTAATCTCACGAATCAATTTCTTAATTTGCAGAAGCAACATTTATATAAAAACAAATTATAAATCGACTATAACCTTTTTTAACCTACTTACCTGGAATCCTACTGTCGAGTTATCAGTCTGGCAGTCAACTAAGCAATCTATTCAAAGTCTTCAGTGCCTATGTATAATGACAGTCATGAAAATTGTGATGAATACCTAATGAAGCTTATGAAGTGTCTGTCATTACCGGTACTATTGGATAATTACTTAATTGTGATAAAAAACAAATGTGTAGTACAATGTGCCAGAAATCGACGAATAAAATAATCATTGATACCTACTTGAAAACTTTGATAAGTATTTAATAATAGGTTTCAAAAGTTTTTCAATTTATTAGAGACTTGGAAAACTACAATTAATCTGAAGGTTGCGTATTGAGCCACATGTTGCCTAACTTCTAAACAATAACCCACTTATTATTTATTTATTTTTTTTATAAAAAAAAACTCTATTTTTAAAAAAAACTATATTTATATTAATTTGCAAATTTCTGCAAATGTTATGAGAAAAGCCTACGTGATCAACATGCATAATGGTTGGCGAGCATTAAAACTAAGAACACTTAGCACACTTACACTTTTACTAGGTATTAGAGGTTCCTGAAGGCATTAGCGGACTTTACACAGTCGCTCTATCGCGCGTGAAACAGTAAATCGTGTGCGAAAGATTGCGCGTGAAAGGGTGTCGGAAGGGGAAGGGATAGAACGCGCAATTGAGATGAGTCAGTAGGGCGCGCAACCGCGTGGTTCGAGGTTGCCCACGTAAAATTCTTTCGCACATGCTTATCGTGTTACGATGGCGGACATACGCACGTGGAGTAAAGAAATAATAGTGGACTTACTAGCATTGTATAAGTCTTTTCCCTGCCTCTGCAAGGTTAAGTCCGAGGAATACAAAAATAAAAATCTCAAAGAGGAAGCATATAAAACAATAGTTGACTTTTGCATAGAACGGGGATTTTCCGACTCCAATCGAGATTATGTGGTCAAAAAATTACAAAGTTTAAGAGGCTCCTTCCGGAAGGAACTCAAGAAAGTTGTAGACAGCCAGCATAGTGGAAGAGGATCAGATGACGTGTACAAATCCTCCCTCTGGTACTTTGATAATTTGCTCTTCACTAAGGACCAAGAACTTCCTACTAACAGTATGTCTAACTTTGATGAAGACACAGAGGATGAAAACCGTACTACAGATAATATGCATCAAAATGTTATTCCGACTAATGAAGAAGGTATAACAGAGGGTAGAGCTGGTAAAACCGACCAGCAAACTGAAGTCGTAAGTGATTTGTCATGGTATTTATTTTTATTATATCGGTAAACAAGTTGACCATTTTAAGAACTTACACTAGGAACACTTTTCTTATTTATTTAAGTATTTATGTAAAATTATTATAATTATACATTTACATATTCAATATTCAATAGAAATTATAGTGAAAACATTTTGACCATTTTAATTCTGTATGTTCTAATACCCCTCCATCGGACATTCTTCCATTTTTACCCACGTCAACGTAAAGAAATTCATAGTTAGGACCAACCGAAGCCATCAACACGATGCTATAAAAGTTTTTGTGATTATAGTAAGTGGCTCCGAAACCCGGCAACGGCACAATGCGAAAGTGTTTGCTATCCATAGCACCTCCGCTGTTGATGAATTGCCATTTCATTTCAAATTCTTGTGCTACCTTGATCCATTCTTCCTTCGTAGAGGGCATCTGAAAAATGGAATTATAAAATAATATAATTTTTATTTATTATTATTTTTTTAAGACTGACGCAACGGCCTCGACACGTCAAAGAAATAAAAGAAAGGCTACAACGAACTACCAGGCAGAAATTTTCAAAGTCTGAACGGATACTCTCAAATCAACTAGCAAGGAGCTTTCGGAGTTTGACGTTGCTGGAATTAATATGGTCAAGAAATTAGCCAAAATGGATCCAGTGCAGGCAAAAAAAAAAAATTAGAAAGAATTAGGGAACATGCAACAACTTGCTGTTAAGAGGGCATGGGCGGAGGTTACGAATACTTTGAATGGAATGGGAGGAGTCCGAAAGATACAGAAGGGTTGGTTAGAGGTAAACACGCTTGTTAGTTTATTTAGAAACTTCCTTAGAGCTCCAGCGCACTAGGCAGCCTGGCTGCGATACCCAAAATATTGAGATCCGATGAGTCGTCATAGTGCGCGGGTAGCTTAAATCACATAACTAGCTTTTTAGATAATCCAGGAAACAAAAACGTAAAAGTATATATTAATTTATTTTCAGACATACAAGTTATTTGTCCGCAGGGCGAAAGCAAAGTATCGCTTGAGGCGGGCCTCAATGGCGAGAATGGAGGGAGGGCCTCCGGTAATGTCAAGTTGACGGACCTGGAATTTAAGGGGCTTGCGATCGAGGGGACCTCCACTTTGGTCGGCCTGTCTGGCAGCGTTCAAGCTGTGAGTTATTATTATTGCTTTTTCTTCATTATAATTGCTGAAATGCAAAAGTCAATATAGAAAATAACAGTAATACATCGCCGCTCCTCCGAAGAGGAAATGCATTAATACACATTTAAATTTAATAAAATTTCTCTTCGGGGTACAGCAACATCGTCTCACTTGCTACCGACGACACCACCGTTAATTCCGACTCCGCCACCGTTCATTCCGCAGCCGTCGCTATAGCCAGAAACGGCCCCCCGTAAAGGGGATGAAACATCGCTAGAAGTCTTCATAGTGAGTATTTTATTTTTAAATAGCTCTTGCGAAAATTAATCATCGTTCTAATGAGGAAATCCTAAAAAGTACCTACTTAACCCGCAGGAACTGGATGAAACGGCGGAAATGCAATACCTGGGGCCAGAAGTATGGCATTTACAATAGTAAAACAAGAACAGTATAACATCTCGAGCCCGTTTTCGAATTCAGTACCTACGCTTCTTCAAACCACCAGGGTTGCCACAGCACATACACAATTGACAAGTTGTGAGCCCATTAAAGCAGAAATGCAATTATTTATAATTATTATATATGTTTATGTATTTTTGGTGTATAGATCAAGAGACAGTTCCCAAAATTTTACTGTAACAGAAAATATGAGTTAGTGCTGACTTTGTGACAGTAGTCATTCATTATTACATGTGTTCGAAATACCAACATTTTAGTAAGATTAAGTAGGTACTTATCAAACACGCACCTACCTACCTACGCACCTACCTACCTACGCACCTACATACATACCTAAGCACCTACTTACCTACACACATACCTACGCATCTGCCTACCTACACATCTACCTACCTATGTACCTAACTACCTATATACACCCGTGAGTTTTATTATTAGTCACATCCTTATAGTGAGTAACTCAGTACTAGCAGATAAGCAACTTTTGTTAAAAAAAAGGAGAAAAACAAAAAAGTATATTTTTTTTGGAACTCCGAATAAATTAACTGTAAAATAAAAGTTTTACAAGAATTCAGCGCACTGCGCCATCTAGTGGTAGGTAAAATATTGCGGATAATGTTTATTTGTGGTATTTTACCTGCTTTAGATGTTGCAGCGCGTTCAAGTCGTAAAAGTAATTTCTGATAGGTTACATTACAGCCTGTACATTTTTAGGGCCTAGTTTTATTATAAATAAACTTTAACTAAATCATTTAAATAGTTACTTTGTGCATCGCGTAATAGACGCGAAATATTGAACAAATACGTTTACCGTATATAGGCGACAAATCGCGTACGTCCCTATTTGATTTTAAATTAATAAGGTAGAATTAGTTTGCATAAAAGAAGAGAAATCTTCCTTTTTTTTTTGGCTAGCAACCACCGAGCGGAACGGTCGAAAAGAAACCGGCCCGCTCCGCCTATGGCGGGGGGATCGGGTACCGCCAAATAATTCGTTCATTTTTTCATTAGCAGTCGGCAGTACCGACACAGTCTTAAAATTTATTAGTGTTTTTAAATCTCTATAACTAAACTCAGTTCAGGAGATCCGGGCAGGCCCTCTTCGGAATCCGAACCTTGAAACAGGCAAGTCAATATACTGTAACCATTAGTTTCCCCGTGTAAAAATCACTCTATTTATTTATTTATTTATTTATTTATAACGTACAAGAACAAAAAAATACAAGGACATGCATACTGTTGTACATGAGGAATAATTAAGAACAAACATTATAATAGCGAAAAACATAGCTCTATGGATATAAATATGCTAGCATATCCGAATGAGGCGAAATCGCACAACCAACTAGACCTAGAAGGTCTGTCTCTGGCTGTGCTGTGTTATACCAACAGTAACTGTATTTTTGTAACTCGCGAACTGACGAAGGTGATCAATTTTAAATATTTCTAAATCTAACAAATGTGTTGTTACACAAATTAAAGTAAAATTTAAAGTAGAAAAAAAAAAAAATATATATATATGTATGCAATTAAGGGCTAAAAATAAAGTAAACTTTACATTATATACAATAAATTTAAGTAGAAAATAAGTAATAATATATACAAATATATGAATAAACACTACATTCTAGTATATATGTTTAAGAAAATGATATGTAATATTGCACAATTTTACAAATACATATTTTTTTTTTAATATTCACCCTACAGTATTAATAAGGTCTTTAGTTTTTGAACGCCCAATATCTAGAAGCCAGTTTTTTACTTTACCTTTAAAAGTTACATAATTTTTCACGTTTTTCGTGGTTTCACATAGTGAGTTATAAACTTTCGGGGCGATAAAAAAACATTGTCTTCGGGCAAATGTGCTTTTAACCTTTGGAATTGTGAAAAATTCCTTACCAGCATTTCTCGTTAAGTACAATTGTTGACTTCTTGCTCTGTACTCTTTAGTTTTGTGAAAGCTTACAAGGCACTGCTTAATAAATAGCTGGCAGATATCCAAAACCTTAAACTCCGCAAAGAGCTGGTTTGAACTGTACCGAGGAGGCTTTTTGTTTATCACTCTGCAACGAGATATAAATTTAAATTAATAAGATTAAAAATAGAATCAACTCCCTCGTAAATTACAATTGCCATATCTTCGTTGGCGAAAGAATTAGGGCTCCGTGTAGTCCAAATTTATTAAATTGAGAATTTTGAGATCGAGGTAGGTAGACCGTAGGATTCATGATCCCAAAATCATAGTCCCGATATCTAAGCATCACATTCCGTCGTTTCGCCTCAACTATTTCCTTTTAGGCGCGAGCCTTCTTTTAAAGACTGATTTTAAAAATAATAAAGCTAAATTTTAAATTATACCCAGCGGGCAGGTGGTAAAAATTTAGAAACAATACCTCCTAATAACTCCTGCGGGTAGCGGTGTTCTCCACCTAAATATTCCAGAACCTGAACAACCATAATATCTTTCCAAAATCCCACTTCGCCCCGAATTTGGTCCTGAAAATCGGAATTTAATTTCCATAAAATTTAATTATGTAATACCGCTAATTTGTACTTGTCGGATGTGCCATATGCTATGGCCAAGCTTTACATTTACTTGTAGTTAAATAAAAACATATTTCTGTCGAAAAATAAACCTTTCATTTTTGGTAACATTCAGTTTGGAGAAATTGATAACGGTAGCTAAAAATACCGCCGAGTTCAGAGCGAGGCGCAAGTCCCATAGGTACCCGATTCGCACAGGGCCAGGATAATGTTTCAGGTTAAGGAATAATTGGAAAGATAATATCAAAAAAAAACTCTAATAAATATTTTAAATAATTTTATCATTTAGCGCAGAAACGAACCGCCAGAATATTAATAATTGTTGTAACATCAGCGGGTTAAAACCGTAGGTAATTCGAAATAGTATATCTCAAATTTAAATATAAATTATCGAACAAATCATTTCCATTAATTTCATTACATAATTTAGCAATTTATTTACGGGAAGGGCGCGGTCAACTCGCGAGACCGCGTGCTCCCAGCGGCGGCGATCAACGCGCGCCGGTATCGTACGTCATCAGTACGCCGGTAGAGGGCGCGGTGAATTAATTATAATATTCGCTCTTACTTCCTTTGCGCGCAGACGAGATTAATATCACTTCATCTTCTTCTTCTAGTTCTTTCATGAAAGTTATATCAAAATTAATTTCCTAGTAAAGCATAATTAACATATTTGACCGTCCGTTCACTTTGAACGCTCACGACATTTGGACGATGTCAATACGGGATTTTTAACCACCCCTGTAGTACGACTGAGCTGCCGTGGTATCCTCGACATCGTTCCACTCCCATACTCAAAGGTAACTTCCCAGGCGGAGGGAGGCCCTTTGCATTTGTTTATGTGGTCTGACTCCTATTTTCGCATGTGCAGCTGGCGCCTATATAAAAATAAATAAACTTTATCGTTGCACATAGCAGTCATTTTAGACAACCCATATTCACATTTAATTAGACACATAACAACATAAAACATTCCACTTTTATATCTATAACAACTGTTGCGCAGCAGCCCTGACTGGCTGGCAGCAAGGCACCTAAGAATCTATGTAGTGGTAGCGTACGGACAACACGCGCTTATATGAGTGCAAAATCAGTGCGATGTTATACTTTTTTTATTTATTTTATTTATTTTACACAACAGAAAATGAATTGACAATTTATAAAATGCCGTTGTATGCTTCTAAAGTTATATACACATCTGTCTGAGCCCAGGTTACATAGCGCATACATTAAATGCAAATGATTATCTTTCAATTGTGCTAAGTAAAGAGCAGCCGAGCCCGCCTTGCTAGGCACCCATGTGTTAAGGCGAGCTCACTTCGGGAGTCCCACTAGAGTGCCACAGTTGTGTCAAAGAAAGATCTAAGATAACATTTTTTATATTATTTTTATTTATTTATTTATTATTTTTATTTTTGTTATACAAAATACTGTTCTTATTTTACTATGCATTTACCGATTGTCGAGTTTGCAGGAAATGTAAGTATCAATCGCGACGGTAAAAGTGACTCACTTCACGAAAGAGAAATAATTAAATTTTATTCCGTCCCACAGGAGGCGGCCGCGGTAGAGCGAATAGCGGAGATGGGGCGTCCGTCAACATGCACTCAGTGCAACATGCACAACATGCGTCAACATGCAACATGCACAACATGCACACTGCTGATACAATGGACAGATGTCCATTGTATCCCCGATATATCTGTTAATGTGTAGCACTGATTTACCTATTCCAGATGCCACGGAACTTTAAAAGGAAAACTGAACGGAGCTTTTCTGAAGGTGATCTATAGCAGGCGGTGGAAGATGTTTTGAAACAAACGTGGAAGTTTGCGCCATGTGGCAGCTATTCGAAACGTGACGAAATCTCGTCTTGCACTTTATGTAAAGAAAGCCAGAGAAATGGGCGTAGACGCTCTGTCATTTAAACCAAACTTCCACAGAAGACAGGTTTTCTCAGACCAAATGGAGAAAGCACTGGTGAGGTATTTAGGGTGTCTTCGCCGGATCGTCGGCCTTCGCCTTTTCTCATCTTTCTGTAATATAAAACCTTATAATAGTGAAAACAAGATAGATTTTAAAAATAACTTCTTTTGAAAGACAAGTAAAAATATTACGCAATAAGTTCCAAGTCAAATTTGAACGATTTACTCACACTACTCCCTCAGTTTGCGCATTTAGTTTCTCGTCCGTTCTGGAGCAGTTTGGTTGTGTCTAAAGTTACGGAAAAAATAGTGACGCGGTTGCGGTTCGGAGGTAAGTTTTTCATTAGTATACTAGTTAAATTTATTGAAACCGGATTTATTTGGTTATCATTGGTTTAAACAGTAGTTTTATGATAAAATATAATGCATATTTACTTAAGTTTTTGAAAAAAACGGAGTGGCCCAGATGGGATACGAAATTCTATCATACTGCCTATTACCGGCCACCGGCCGGATAACAGGCGCAAAAGACCCGAAACATGATTATTGCATTAACACTCTGACGTTCAACGTAAGTCATATGTTTTCGTGCAGTTTAGGAGACATATACTGGTTTATGAATACAACTAGTTCTCGGCCACGAAATAATATTTTAATCGCAAGATAAGACAATTTAACTGTCAGACGGCCGAAATCTAGAATATAGTGCCTATTGCCGGCCACCTAATTTTGTATAGGGAATATGCTAGGCCGAAAACTAGAATGCGTGACCTAATTATCGGCCAATTAATCCGTACGGCCGGGAACAGGCAATGTAATATTTAGACTAATTTCGCATGTTTACCATTTACCGGCCCCCTATACAGGGTATTTTTTTTATTGACTCGCGGGATTTTAGTTGGTGAAATTGTAACTTTTGCGAAAAATATTTTTTTAAAAGCAAAAAAAATAACTTTCTCCATATATTTTTAAAATATTTGTTCCCAAAAAGTATGTATGCTTAAGGTCAAATACTTTTGCTCAAGACTGCACCAAGAAGAGGTAGGAAAAAAGTCTCCGTCTTTCTCCGGTCACCTTCAGAGATTTTATTATTTTCAGATGGCGTCCAGGCTGAAGAAAAAGAAACTATATTCTGAAGAATCCCTAAAACAAGCTCTCTCAGATATCAGAGATGGGAAAACCGGTATTGGAGAGGCTTGTAGACAGTATGGAGTTCCCCGAGCTACTGTACAAGATCGCATAAGCGGAAGAGTCGCTGAAGACGAAATAAAACAACCTGGACCAGATCCTGTTCTCGGAGAAATGGGAGAAAGAAAAATAGTGGACTGGATTATTACAATAGCAAAGTGTGGTTTTCCAATTAAAAAACAAGAATTATTGGATACAGTTGAAAATATTGTAAAAGACTCAAATCAACCAAATCCATTCAAAAATAATCGCCCTGGTCAAAAATGGTATTCGAATTTCCTAAAAAGACACCCCGAAGTATCGTATAGATCCGCCGAGACTATAAATAAAGCCAGGGCACAAATTACCGAGGAGTCCATAAGAGGATGGTTGATGGATCTAAAAACATACCTAAGTGACATAAACAAACTAGACATATTAGAAAACCCACGTTGCATATTCAACGGAGACGAGAGCGGATTCGCGCTGTGCCCTAAGACTGGAAAAGTTTTGGGTCCTAGAGGCTATCGTAACCTTTACGAAGTCAAACCCGGCAGTGAAAAAGGCAATCTAACTGTCCTAGTTACTTTCAATGCAGCTGGAAATGTATGTCCACCTCTTGTGGTCTTCCCATATGTACGCCCCCCAAAAGCTATCGTAGAAAGCATGCCACCAGATTGGTGTCTAGGAAAAAGCGAGTCCGGATGGATGAAGTCAGAAGTATTCTTTGAATACATAACCAATGACTTCAATAACTGGCTTGAACGTAATGAAATTTCAAAACCTATCCTGCTACTTGTGGACGGCCACAAATCTCATATGTCCCTTGTCTTGAGTGTGTTCTGTGAAGAGATCGGGATAATTCTCTATGCCCTTCCACCTAACACAACTCACATACTCCAACCCGCTGACGTGAGCGTTTTTAAACCCCTGAAAGAGCAATGGAAAAAAACTGTTAGGAAATTTTTATCTAAAATTGAAAATGTGAATAAATCTGTGACAAAGACGAATTTCTGCTCACTCTTCCGAGAATCACTTGACGAATCAGACATGAAGTCGTACATAATAAGTGGATTTAAAAAGTGTGGTTTGTATCCATTCAATCCTGACGCAATTGACTTCACCAAGTGCGTTCAAAATACTCTGTTAGTTGCACAAACAGAACGAACCCAAAGAAACACTTCCCAAAAAAATGCAACAATGCCGATCTTGTTTCCACGAGAAAGGTACTTAACCACTTGAAACCAGTCTTAAAGAAAAAAAACATAGATGTCAGGATTGTCTTAAAAGAAGTAAAAAAACTGAGGAAACCTGCCCAGCGACATAAACAAGAGGCGGTAAATAACAGTTCTGTGGAAGTGCTGTATCAAACTGAAACGGATGATGCTACTGGATCAACGCTCCAGCTGGATCTATCTAATTCAGTCCAATCCAGACATACAAGTTTGCCAATGGAAAACTCATCTATGAATACTCATACCACAACATACGAAGATAACGCAATAAATGCTGGTGTATCCATAATTCGAACCGAATCTGATCCTCGAGCACAAATAATAGAGCCTTTAGTACACAATGAAAACGTTTATATGCCAGAAAAAGAGATAATAATTCAAAATCTTGACGCAATTCCAACTGGTAATGAGATCAGTGTTGAAGACCAGGGTAATAATATGTACGCAGAATTACAAGCAGTCCCTAATGTGCCTTGGGAATCATGCACTCGAACGGCCGATGAAGGTCTACAAACGACTGAAGATGTACTGGTATTTACATCAGCAATCCCTAACACTGAATCAAGCGATGGTGCAATATTTATAGAAACAGTTGCTGAAATTAATCCGACTCGATACATTCGAATGGATGAAGACCAAACTGAACGTAATTTGACTGATATTCCCATTCATACTCAGGAGCAAGATGCGACTTCTTATTTACAGGCAGCTAAAACATGCCTTAAAGCAACTGACGAATTTTCCGTGAATCATCTGCAAGGGAGCTACTTCCAGTTTTTAGCATCATCTACGCCGCAGCATCAAAACAGTGATACCAATTATATTTCCTTGTCCATGGAAACACTTGTTGACTCCATACCTACACTTATAACGGATGAAGACTTCCCGCAAAATAAACAACCCGTAGTGCAGCAGCCATTTCATATTCCGACATATATTCAGCAGAAAGAAGCAGCAAAAGATCAACAAAATACCATTTACCATAACCACAATAAAATCGTTCAAACTCATTCCCAGACAACTGTGTCAACTTCCAGAGCTGAGCAGTCCGACCCAACACTATCCACTCTTCACCTATCGGGAAGCTACTTAGAAGTAGGTTCTGTAGTATCTCTCGATGACATTGTGGTTATACCTCCGCAAATTAATGTATCTGCTTTTGCTCAAGATCTGTTCGAAACACACTTGTACATGCCGGAGACTAAAACAGACAAACCTAAGCCAGTCAAGCCTCGTACTCCTGCTGCAATTTCTTCATTTGCATGGCGTAAATTTTATCAAGATAAAGAAAATTTAAAGAAAATAAAGGCAGAAGAAGTGATGAAACGACGACAACAGAGAAAAACTGATTTAGAAGAAAAGAAGAAGAAAACAAATGAAAACAAGAAAGGTACCAAAGCAAAGAATTATACCAAAAAAGAACACGAATGAGAATAGTAAAATAAAGTGTTCAAAATGCACCGAAGAACTCGTAAGTGACGTGGAAGAAGATGCTGAAAAGAACATAGGCTGTGACCACTGTCTTAGGTGGTTTCATCTCAAATGTACTAGTTTCAATAGCCTTGTGTACTCTGAAGTAGACAACAAACCATATAAGTGTACTGAATGTTAATTTGATATACCTACTACGTATTTTCACTAATTTTAAGGAGTAGATATTGTTCTATAGCACTATGTGGTCTCACCTCAAATGCACTAGTTTCATTCAATAGCCTTGTGTACTCTGAAGTAGCCAACAAACCATATAATTGTACTTAATGTTAATTTGATATAACTACTGCATATTTTCACTAATTTTAAGGAGTATATATTGTTCTGTAGCTCTAGGTGGTTTCACCTCAAATGCACTAGATTCATTCAATAAACTTGTGTACTCTGAAGTAGCCAACAAACAATATAAGTATACTGAATGTTAATTTGATATACCTACCTACTCCATATTTTCACTAATTTTAAGCACTGGGCACGAAAATAACTTTTCAATAAATGAATGTGTATTAATCATGCAGTTTTTAATTTTTTAAATTTATTTCGAAAGTTATTTTTTATGTCCATTTGTATGAAATAATAACGGCCGAGAAATGGGAGGCAAAAGGCCGAAAACTGGCATTGGTGGCCAATAATTGGTAATTTAACATTTTTTTCGATAATTTTTAGAAAATTATGGCTTTATTATTTTTTATTTTTTTAAATCACACGAATTATAGACTATATAAGTAATCAAAATTCCTATAATTGGTCCATTTACTTAACATATATTTTAATGACCTCAAACAATAAATAAATACAAACGGAGCTGCCATGGAATTCACCGACCGGAGTCGGGCCCATCATAATACTATTTATTCAGAACTCCGTTAACTGGCCGGAATCAGGCGAAGTCACCCTACTACAATGTTCAAAAATGTTTTACGGAGTCATACCGAATAAATGCAGACAAAAAGGCTTTACAATTTGCTGAAGTTAACAATCTAAAATTTCCCGAATCCTGGAAAGAAAAAGGGCAAGCTGGTGATGACTGGTTTACTGGGTTTATGAAGAGGAATCCTACGCTATCCATTAGAAAACCTGAGGCAACCTCCCTTGCCAGAATGACTGCCTTCAATAAAACCACGGTAGGCGAATTCTTTGACAAATTGGACAATGTTATGCAAAGGAAGAAATTCCGACCTTCAGATATATTCAATCTCGATGAAACGGGTGTTACCACAGTGCCTCCGGTGGCCAAAGTAATCGGACAAAAGGGTGAAAAGCAAGTTGGCCAAGTAACGTCGAGAGAACGAGGAGAACTGATGACCCAAGTGGGTATAATATGTGCCAATGGCAATTCTTTACCTCCCGTATTTGTGTTCCCACGTGTCCGCTTCGACAAACAACGAATGATGGCTGGAGCAGCGCATGGAGCTTTGGGGCTGGTCCACAAATCTGGTTGGATGACCACCGAAAATTTCGTCTTAGTATTAAAATTTTTCAAAGACAATGTGAGGTGTGATAAAGAACATCCTGTGTTGCTATTGATGGATAATCACGAGTCTCATCTTGGCCTGGAAGGTGTTAATTTCTGCCGAGAAAATGGGATCACAATTTTGACACTTCCGCCGCACACATCCAACCACTTGCAACCCCTGGACCGCTGCGTGTTTGGCCCGTTTAAGAAATACTACAGTGAAGCAGTCCACTCATGGATGTTGGCCCATCTCAATGAAACTCTATCAATCTACGCACTTCCTGAGTTATGCTCCAGAGCTTGGGATCGGGCTGCAACTCCTGAAAACGTGAAATCAGGTTTTCTGAAATGTGGCATCTCGCCATTGGATAGAAATATTTTTCAAGACCATGATTTTCTCTGCTCTGCGGTCTCAGATCGTCCATATCTTTTTTCAGACCCTCTTGTCCCCAGAATTTCTCCGGAACCTATTGAGTTAACGTCTGAAAAAGCAGGGAGAGACATTGCTGCTGTGGATCCTCCAATCACAATTATCTATTCCGTAGAGGCTCATACACCAGCTCCTACATCGAGTCATCAAGAAGCAGGGAGAGACACTGCTGCTGTGGATCCTCCCATCACAATTATCGATTCCGCAGAGGCTCATACACCAGCTCCTACATCGAGTCATCAGTTTCTTACGCCAATTTGTTCAACATCGGCGCGATCAGAGTTTTTGGTTTCTCCGGAACAATTGATTCCATACCCAAAAGCTAAACCAAGGAAATTGGCTAAGGGTGGCCGAAAGCGTGGGAAGAGTATGATCGCCACAGACACACCGGAAAAGGAAGAACTCGAAGAAAAGGAGAGAATGAAGATGGCAAAGAAAACCAAGGTCGTGAAGAGGAAAATATTTGAAAAAAAAAAGACCGTTTTCGAAGACGATTCTTCGGATGAAGACATGGGAGAAGTCATCCTGAAGGATTCTTCATCTGAATGGGAAATGGACAAAGACAGTGACGAGTGCCTTAAAAGTGGCAACGATGCTGTCGAAGGGGACTTCCTAATTGTAAAAGTTCCGTCGAAAAAAGGCAAATTTGCGATGAATTTTGTGGCAAAAGTAGAAAGTAAGTTGCGAGATGGACTTGAAGTGAATTTCTACAGGCGACTGCTTCCGTCTAATCGCTTTCAAACTACAGCCGAAAAAACTTCATTCGTGAACTTTTCGCAAGTGATTTTGATCCTACCGAAAGCGATAGAAGATAAGCGTCCCAGGTTCAAAGACATGCTGTATTTCCACTCTGACCTATCGGGATTCTGCCTGCAGTGACTTGTTTTAATATATACTATCTACTTTTCTACTTTTATATATAGAAATTACACGAATTGAAAAGATTTCTGTTACTTAATCACTGTTTGTGTGCTCTTAACTGCATGTCCATACCATCCCCAGGTTCTGTCCAAAGTATCCCCATACACGGGGATAGTTTGGACAGAAGTAGTGCCTCTAATTTCCGGCCTTTTTCTGAAAAAATATTACTAGTGGAATGTTTATATTATGAATAGATAAATCCAAAGGACTACTCTTAACATTAGAATAAAATCCAAATAGGTAAAATATTTAGAAAAAATGATAAAAAATAAAACCCAAAAAGTGTCCAAACCATCCCCGGTCTCCCCTACTATCGGATAATTACTTAATTGCAATAAAAATTGTGTAGTATATTATATTGTGCCAGAAGTCGGCAAATAAAATAATCATTGACACTTAAAAACTTTGATAAGAATTTAATAATAGTTAGGTCTGAAAAGTTTTTAATTTATTAGATACTTAGAAAACTACAATTAACCTGAAGGTTTCGTATTGAAGCACATGTTGCCTAATTTCTAATCAATGCCCCACTTATAAAAAAAAAAATTTTATTTTACCGTACAACTTATTTAAAAAAATAATATATTTTCGATATTAAAAATAATATATTATATTAATTTGCAAATTTCTACAAATGTTATGAGGAAAGCCTACATGGTCGACATACAAATAGTTGCCGAGCATTAAATTTAAAACACTAGGCACGCTTACACTTTCACTAGGTATTAGAGGTTCCTGAACAAATTTACTTAGAAACTGTTATTTCGCTGGATAGCTTGTTTTCTAAACAGTATATGTATATTACGACACTTCAATTGGTGTCCGTAAAAATGGCAGATAAATAGGATTTACATGTTATAAAAACTACCCTCTTTGCCTGGGCATTCTTTGGGTTAGTTCTAGTTCTTTATTTTCATAGTTGTCATAATATTTTCATAATTGTTCAAAGTATCTATACAAATATTTTATATAAATATAACATACATGAAAATTGATGAAAATTTCTTTGCCTAACATTTATTTTCTGAGAATTCAATAATTGAGTAAAATATGGCTAATTTTGACAATTTTGGTGAATGATTCTTCCTCTTTAGGGGAGTCGATTTTATTGAAAATGATTCTTGCTTGCCTTGTTAAGTATGAGTTCATGCTCTGATTATTTAAAAAGATAGTTTTTATAGACAAATCAGGTGACTTTTATTACATAAATGCATGAAAGGGTCAGCATTTCCAGACATCGGAATCATTTTATTATTTATTTTTTATTTATATCTTCTCATTTATATCTTCTGGATCATACTTAGGGCCTATACTTTTTATTCTGTACGTTCGCGACATCGGTGCATGCTTTAAACATACATAATTCCTGATTTATGCAGATGACTTAAAGATATATAACATAATTAAATTTGTAAACGATTATATTATCATTTAGGAGGATAGATATAGTCTTAGAAAATATATTGTAACAAAAACAGGATAAAAATGCTGTAGGAAAATGTTTCCACATAAGCTTTACGCGAAATAGAAACAAGATTGACTACTCATATCAGATCGATGACATTCCTATCGCGACGTGTACTTCTATTAAGGACCTGGGTGTTATTTTAGATGATCGATTAAGCTTTCGGTCATATATTGCAGCAATTGCCGAAAAATCGAGTAAAATGCTTGGCTTCATAATTCGCGCGTCAAAACCATTCACCGAGCCATTACTATTAAAGTTATTATACAATGCGTTTGTTCGATCTCACCTTAAGTTTGCTTTTCCATTATGGTCTCTCTATTATTAGGTCCATAGTAACAGACTACAAAGTATTCAAAATAAGTTCGTTCGGTATTTAAATTTCAAGACAAAAAGTTATTGTAATACTTCTAATTCTAACTCCTAAATAAGTCCACTCTACACCCTCTGGAAGTAGCGCAAAAATGTATTTTAAAAATAATCGCTCGTAAACCGTATCGATTTCCGTCAGACACTCTTTACATCCAGTCCGAGGTTTTGGTTGTAAGGCAGCTTTATATTCGCATGGCTCTAATATACACTAAAAATAAAATGACCCCTTATAATCAACGAGTTGGAAAGACGAGAGCAACAAAAACTGGAGATATGATGGTGCCAAGAACTTACACAGCATTTGGCCAGCGCCATTTCACGTTCATTGGCCCTAGAATGTACAACAATCTTCCCGAAGCAATTAAAAGTAGTGAGAACACATCCACTTTTAAAAAATCTTTAACCGATTGGTTGTTGGAGGTGGGTAGGGACGGTTTAGGGAATATGCTGACTGTTGTATTTTGAATGATAGTATTTATTACTTAGTATTTAGTTTTTACCATGATAATTTTAAATGACTATTATAGGTATGTAAATGTTATATCAATATGTAAATGATTTATAAATGTATATTATTTTAGTTTGATTTTTTTTTTAAATATATTTTGGTTTTATTATTATTTTCGTATACATATATGTATGTGTATGTGTGCATATATGGAATGCATTTTTTTTATTCATGGCTCAGCCACAGATATTAAGTGAATTATATTAAGTGTACACAGTACACAATTATATTAAGTGAATTCCATTAACGTAGAAAAGTAGACAGTAAGAAATCCAGAGTGGCTGCCTCCTTGCCTATCAATCAACTAATACAATAAACTGTCACTTTTAATGTTATAATGTAAGGTTACAAAGGATTAAAATAAAAGTATGATTATAAGTAACTGATGTTTTATTTAAAAAGTCAGTTTTTATTGCGACAAGTCAACAGCTCTCTTCCAAAACATTAGTGCGAGTATACAATAGTAATAATAATAATAAAATCTCTTTATTAGCGTAGATTTTTAACAATATTGCCACTTGGCAACATTTTGTAGTTTATGAATGAGCGCATAATAGAACTTACATACAAGAATTTTAAAAGGCTAACAAGAAATTAAAAATACTAATTTATGTCCAGACGGACTAAGATTGGAAAGGAGAGACGCGGAAAAAAAAGAGGAAAGAACTGATTACCTATATCTGAGAGAGGAAGCGTTGTTTAAGCCGAGCTTTAAAGGATTCTATTCCAAAGCCAAGCAACTAGAGTTGCCGACTACAACGGGCGAACCCGTCACCTCCGGAAGTTTTAACAATATTAGATTGTTCTGTCTCCCGTGTTGTGAGCGCAGAAGACTTAGGTCGAAAAACAATCCACAGTCTAGTTACGTCACCTGCCCGTCAGTGGCCAACGCCTTACGGCGAGGCACCAGTACCCAGCGGGCAGCCTTGCCCCTGACTACCAGTTTGTAAGGATATCTCCGTCTGGAATTACCCTTCATGATACCTCCGACTGGTTATAGGATCGAGGCCGCTTGCGCGGTCCTCTCCCTTACGAAGCGGTGATATGGTGTACACCAAGCCGGGCGGGCATCCTTTGCCCGCCCGGCTTATTCACCTGGGATCGGGTGGCCGAGTGGTCTTTTCAAGAGCAGTTGCACAATCGGAATGCACAATCGGTTGGCTGACGCCGCACAGTGCGCAAACCGTCCAGGAGCGCCCGAAAGTTGACGAGACTGGCCCGCAAGCCAGCATCCTACCCTGTCTATCCCTTCTGCGTGGAGGCAGCCGGATGGGTGTTGACCCGTGCTGCAACAGGTTCATTAGCTCCCTCCAAAGCCAAGCGGCATGAACTGCAAAAAAAGAAAAGAAAATCCACCCTGTGGGAAGGGATTTTCAAATCTTTGCCATAGCCGAAACGAAATTGTAGGCCCGGAAGAAAATGGTTCGAAGAGGTCTATAAGATAGGACGGAGAAGACAATGAGATCTTGAGAGAATGCAAAAAGAAACGAAAGTAGGTGAACATTTTCGTTTGGCATATGGGCATCTTTTTCAATTGAGCCCTAAACTTGGACACATGATCATACTTGGACACATGATCAGACTGAAGATGAATTGTAAGCAAACATTCTGCAAAAATATTCTAGTGCGCTGCTCACCGATGATTGAGAAATGATAGTGTATGGCAGACAAGTTTGTGATATGTATTGAAAGTATGCGGAATCAGTTTCAGCAATTTTCGAAGTAGATTATCGAGTGATCCACAAAGGGCACTGTCATGAAAGAAGTTCTCCGGTCCTAAGGGTATATTCTCACCCATCTGAAGAAGGTTAATTCCGATTCGGTTAAATCTTGGAAAGGAAGTTGTCTGTGGAGAGAAGAAGGTAAGAAACTGATAGGCAGATAATATACTTGTGCATATAACATTCCTATAATATCAATGAGCTTATATTTTGTGACATCCTACTTGCTTGTGCTTATATTATTACTCTTTGAAAATTATTTGCCAAATTAGATATTATATTTCAAGACATAATTAAAGCACATAAACAATTTGTTTTCTCTGCTATTTTAGTTTTTCATCATTGTGGTCCTCAGAAGAGAGAAGTACGACCATGACGTAGAAAGAATCTGTAAATGAAAATACATTAAATATACTTACGCAACTGAATTTTAACAGCCACATTATATTTATTCAATTTATTTTATTATATTAGAGAAAGTCGGGCTATTCTTGGACACGGGGTATTGTTGGACAGAGCGATATTTTATTCCCTGTTAAAGCTTAACAGTTTCAACCAACTGTCATCGAGTCGTCTCATGCTAAGCTCATTTTCCATTGAGCATTCGACCTGCGTACACACTCTATTACCTCGCTGCCATAGCAAATAAAAATTCGATACTTAGTTTTTTTTTTGCTTTTAGTATTTTGTTTATTTTGACCACTTTTTTCGTTGAACCAACTTAGGTAAATATATTAATAATATTCAAGGAACCTTCAGCCTCCGACGCAGAAAAGAATTTTGTTTGAAGTTTGCATACTTATACGCTACATATTTTGTAAAAATGAGCGTTTGGGGAATCATTGGACACTTTTGTCGAGGTATTTAGTTAGTTAGTTAGTTTTCCTGGGCTATTTCCCGCACTTGGCCTCTTGATTGGGCCGCTGTGCGTTTGTCGAGGTATTATTAGACACTTAGTTCTTGACATTTGACGACATAAACACAGCATTAGTTTTTCGGCAATTTCTAATAGTTTTTTGGTCCGATAAAATTTTTGTCCATTGAAATTTGGCACTCCAAACAATAAGTCAAACCCCATGGTTTGACTTAATGTCTGTAACCACCCATAAGCCAATACAATCGGCCGTTTTGACATCGCCAGAAATTATGGCTGACAATGCTAGAAATTATGGTGATAAGGCCGAGAAGAAGCTGAAAATATTATAGGAGAAAGGCGACATACCAGCAGCAAAGAAGCAAAAAGGCTGTGGCAAATCGAAGACTCTGCAGAACAAAATACCGTCTGGAAGAACTTTGCAAGAAAAAAATGCCGAAGAAGGAGAACCGTCCAAACACAGCCCATCGCATCGTTTCTGATCGAGGTGTTCACTTGTTGCACCGTAGCATACCCAAATATTTTCACGTATGTTTCCTGCGATTCGGAATAATTTCCTAGCCATTTTTCAGTTTATTTTATTAACTATGATTTATTATTCCATTTCCATTCACAAATAAACGTTTACCATAAATAATTTTTATTTTCTATCGATTTACAAACTGTCCAATAATTCCCCGAGATTTTTAAAAATCTCGAAAACAGATGTTTTGCGCCAACTGATAAAAAGTGTACAATTTGAAACAGTTTGATTAAACTGCTTATACCAAAAGAAAGGTTTTTCTCGTACTACACAACCAAGCTTGGAAATTTTTCAGACAAAGTAATTTTTTGGTGAGTTTTTGGCCAAAATAAAAGTGTGTCCAAGAATACCCATACTTCTCATACAAAAAAAAATGAAAATATTTTGTTAAAAACATAGTTTATATCGCTCCTAATTAGGCAGGGCCTGTTCTAAGGAAAACAGCATCAAAAATATTAGACAAATAAATGACTTCACAAAATTTCAAAATTTACTTAAGTTTTGAAATAAGTAGACCATTATAATTTCACAATCATAATATAGGTATATACTTATATATAATAAAAAGAAATATGTGTATACCCTGTAGGTTATGTTGTTTTCTGTTTATTAAATATTCTTGCAAATACATAAGTCTTACTAAAAGTTTTCAGAACTGGCCACTTAAATAAACACAATGAAAGTTCATGCAAACATTACTAAAATTTTACGCATGAAAGGTAAGCAAATAAGTTTTTTTTTATTAATAATGCATTCTCCTGAACTTTATTATTTAATGTCATGCAAACTCCCTCGTACTCTCCAGCACCAATCACCCCCTTTTTTGTACAATGGTCATATCAATTTTAGTCTAGGTTCTTTTTACATATAACAATAATTAATTATTGCTTCAATCAAAAGGTGTAATATATTGTTATGTCTAAATATAAAACACTTACCGTGATGAACAATGGCAATTGGACAATAATGAACTTGTACCCAGTCAGTTGGAGAGGTTGCTGTGAGCTATCGAAAGAAAACATAATTAATCATAATAAAAAACAACAATAAAAATAATCATTTTGGATGCATAAAACTGTTGTAGTCGCTACAGCTTATTGATACATAGATGTCTTGTTGGGCTGAAATCACATTGTAAAATGTTGGTTGAAATATCTCATATACAAGCTACAATAACAATATTTAAATTCTGCTTTACAGTTTAATCAAATATTAACGTCGCCTGTTGGCGCTTAGCGGAGAAACGAACCTTGCCGCCCGAGGCAATTGCAACGAAATTAACTAAAAATCTAAAAAATACTGGGTTGGTAAGTACCTCAATTTTTAAAATGTTTATATCTCATTATTATTTTTATCATTTTCTTATGAGTAAACAACGTTTTGCACACGATTTTACTAGGTGTATTCAAAGTAAAACACATTTTTTATTAGTATAAATTGAATCATACAATTACTAATATACTATATGCCAAGTACGTTATTCACTGCCAGTTAGCAAAAAAACAAATTGAAAAACTTTGTGTTTCGTGCTCATGAAAAAAACCATTGTTGTGTATTTTATTTTCCTAATCTATAAGAAGTTGTTATGAAAATAAAATTTCGATACTAGATAAATAGGTGTTGTATGACTGTGCAACAAAAAATATCAGATATATCTTATGGTTATGGTAAAATTCGTCCTGAAAAAGTGTGTATTTACAATTTTCACATTGTGAAATTGATAGGGGCTCTTAAGTCATTTGTGAGTAATCCATTATATCCATTTACATAGTTTAACCTTTAGAATGCACAGCCAAATTGGGTACCGTAAAACGGGGCGACTTTGATTTCTGGGGCGACTTTGATGATACAAAAAAAAATATGGTTTTTTCGAAATATCGTTGAAGTTATTGAACGCAGCCAATTTTTGTTTCGTAAGTTGGCAAGACTGACAGATCGGCCATGTTTTTTCATCGCATCGACGCAAGACCATCACTAGTTGTTGTGAAAATATTAATGTGAAATTCGGTTTGATTTTGACGACAAAAAGTGGTCAAAATAACTTCTTTGCTACAGACGTAAGTACTATTTGTATCAAATTGGTATTATATAATGTTAATTATATGTATTTCACCAACAATATAGAAGTAGTGTGTTTTTTCTTCAATCTTAGTTTTCGAGATTATAAACGATTTAATATAACGGGGCTAAATTGACATGGCATACGGGGCGACATTGATAGTTATCAATCTCGCCCCTATATCTTTAGTACCATACTCTTGCCCAAAATATTAGCGCTATCAAACTGACCCCGTGTTTTTTTGTCCACAGGTTCTTCATATGGAAAATGGTACGAACGTTTTGCTTTTGTTAATTTTTGATAAAAATTATTTCAATAAATAATGAGACCGATTAGAATATGTTTCTAATTTAAAATAACCAACCTTTAATAAATGGTACCTATATCATATTTCCACTATCAAAGTAACCTCTTTAGTCAAAGTAGCCCCAAAATTACAAAAAAATCCATATATCACTTAGGATACTATGAACTAAGTTTTTTCTTTTGAAAAACTGGGGGTATCAAAGTGACCCCATTTCAAGTATCAGTTTGATAGCGATGTTTTTCAAGATTTTTAAAAACTATATTAATCTTTTTTTATTTTTAACTATTCTTACCCAATCTGTTTATGTAGTTGCTAAATCAGTATTTTTTTATATTTTTTGGATTGTTTTTCAGGAAATTATAAAAGTTTGAATTTTTAAATCTATCAATGTAGCCCCGTTTTACGGTAACTTATTTATAACATGTAAATCCCATATTGCTGAGTTTTTTACAAATGCCAATTAGCATGTCTGCACACTGTACACATAGCATAATGCTGGAGGGTTAGGACAGGCAAAATCATATTTCTTTAAATTTCTATAGCCATTATTACCATGAATCTGAATATATTGAAGTAGATACTCACCGAGCCAACATAAACAAAATTAAATTTTTGTTTCTTTTATCGAATGTATGCCAATTGCATTCATAAAGGGCATCTCCAATTTCTAAACCCTGAAATAAAACAGAATCCGTTTAACACGTTCAATGCATTATGCGGTCTAAAAAGCCACATGCGAGACTTCTCGCAGGTGCGGCAGTCAAAATCGCGCTCTTTCACTCTGTGCGGGGGGCGACAATGTTCACATTTCTTTGCGTATGACAGAGACAAATATATAATATTGCTTCCCTTACGAAGTCTATCCCAACGGCCCAATTAATAAATAATGAGGTTGAACGGGCCGCATACGCACTGAATGTAATTGAATCACGTACAGTGCGGAGTGAGGTATGAAGTGCCTCAAAAATTATAGACCTCACAGCCGCACGGAGCGGTGCGCGGGCGGCGCGGGCGCCTTGCGTCTCGGCTTAGTGATGTCATTAGTTTCGATACGGAAGCACGCTGCCGTCCGCGCCGGTGCGCTCCTATTTTTACGATATTATTATAAGTGTAAATTAGGTAGCTTGTTTGTTATATTATGGAGGGTTCAAACAGAAAATCATGCAGAAAGAGGCTCCCATTATATGATTCAGATTCGTCCAGTGAATCGGAACAGCTGAAACAATTAAAATATAGAAAAGTTATGCAAAGGGTTATTCCAACCCGAAATAGTCCTGTGGAAAAAGTTAAAATTTTAAAAAATATTCAAATTTTCAACCCATCTACTGCAATATCAAAAAACGATAGTGACAGTGATTCTGATAACGACATTTTTACACCTATTAAAAAGTATAGAAAAAACTGTAACCAGACTAAACAAGAAAACCAAATGTTTGTTAGTCCAGGTACTGGTAAACATTATAGTGTCCTCGGAAGTGCGGAACTACAAAATCCACAAGATTCGTGTAACCCAATTGTGCTCACACCAACTCAAAAATTTCTACGAGAGAATAATTACAACAGAAGCCGGGTATCTTCCCCTGATTCGTTGAATATTCTTGGTGAAACAAGCAAATGTAATATCTTGAGTAATATTTCATTATCAACCTTATTACCCGTACAGTTAAAAAAAAGAAAATATGCAAGAAGTATTAAAAACAACATCGTTAATTTATACTAAACCTGAAAAACAGAAGATAAAAAATAATGAATATATCTTTGTACACTCATTTGAAGATGAAAATATAGAAAATGGTAATATACACAATTTACATAGAAAGGATACTGAAAACGAAAAACGCACTCCAGAAATGCAAAAAGAACAGCAAAAAGGGCACCAAGAAGACTATCTAGGCGTACAACAACAGGAACCACAAATAGAGCAACAAGAAAAAGATACAGGACAGCGTAAAAAACATCGAACAAAGCAGCAAGAACGACGGCAAGAAAGTCAGCAAGAAGAACGTCAAGAAAAAGAGCAAGCAAAACAGCAAATAGAACAGCTAAATCAACACAAAAAGCAGAAAGAAGTACACCTGGAGCAGGAGGAAGGCACCAGGAGCAGGAAGATGACCATCAGGAGCAGGAAGAAGAACAAGTGAGGCAAGATTACGGCGAACAGCAAGCAGAAAATGATATAGAGAGTGAAAGTATTATTCAAGCTAGAAGCAATGATGATAAAGCAGATGAAGATACAGACATTTCGACTGAGAGCCCAGAATCAAGTGACATAGAAGTAGATGAAGGGGAAGAAAGTGAAAATGAAAACGAACTGGAAGGCGAAAATCAAATAGCTATACCAGAAATTATCAACAACGAGGACGGATGGATTGATATATCTGACGATGTTGGTATTGATTTCGACGAGAGTACCCTTAATAGTGCTATTATTCCTCTCTTGCGTAACAAATCACCTATGGAGATATACAGTTTGTTTCTAACCGATGAAATTATAAGTAAAATAGTACCTACAAGATACAAACAAATATGCAGAAAAGTATTTCGAAGACCATCAAGATGACATAAAGGCAAAATCTCGTCTCAAAGCATGGACACCCATAGGAGTTCAAGAAATGAGAAGATTTTTTGGAGTCATACTTGTAATGGGTCTAAACAAAGTTCCACATATTAACGACTATTGGTCTAAAAAGGCAATATACAGAAACGAGTACATTTGCTCCGTAATACCCAGGGACAGATTTTTAATTATATTAAAATTTTGGCATTTTTGTGACGAATCAATTAATAATACTGGAGATAAATTGTATAAATTGTTGAGCTGCTTAATCCTACACTTCAATCCGTAACATTAATTTATAATGTCTAGGATGACAAGAGGTCAAACAAAAAAAATGCTGCAATGCGATGGCATTGCGGACATAGGAGTAGATACATATAAAGACACCATCAAAAAACTAAGTTTTGATCTCAATAAAATTAATGACGTAAATAATAAACTTGTGAAAGAACTTGACGATAACTGCCAAGAATTTGAACGATTATGTAAAGAAAATATTCAGATTAAAAAAGACTATGCAACATCTCAATTTATTGTCGACGAAGCGAAAGCGAAAATAATGGAAATGGCAACAAAACTATCCGATTTTGAAGAAGAATTGATGGAATCACGGTATTTGTCTGGCCACGTCTTATTTTTAGAAAAAAAGTTGCTGATTATGAAAGGAAAGATTATTCGCTGAAAAATGACGAATTAATTTTAGAAAACTTTGCATTGGAAACATCACTAGTCAACGACCTACTCATCTTAAGACAAAAATTAATAGACAAGATGAGTCTATTAATTATAGAGAAGATGAGTGTGAAAAATTAAATCATTCTGTAATAGAAAAGGACCAAATCATTGACCTATTGAACAAACAAATAAAGAAAAAAACACTCTTGTTAACGCGTTCCAGTGATCTAAAAAGTAAAAAGACTGTTGGAAATGATGTAAAAAATTCTGTCAAACAAAACAAGAAAAATAATTTGTCTTCTAATAGGGCTAACTATATTGGAAAAAACCCTTTTAGTCCGAATCCCAATATCACAGAAGCAACGAACATCACTACAGCGAATATTCCAGTGGAACCTTTGAAAACCATAGCTCCCACAGGAAAAAAATCAAAGGTTTTAAACTTTTCCGCTCAACCCACAAAAAAAATTAATAAAAATAAAAATAAAATTATAAGTAAAACAGACAACAAAGACCACACATCACGGTCAAGAAACCAAGTCAAACAGGGGAAGGTGTTAATTCTAACGGATGAGAACGGAAAGATGAGTGCAGGGCTTCTGAATGACATTTTACCTAAAACCTATCAAGTGACAAGTATTACTAAAACCGATGCACAATTATTTGGGGTATGCAGCAATACGAACAATATGGTATCATGCTTTGACAAAAACGACTACGTTATAGTAATGGGTGGTCTCCATTATAGCTACCTCAAAAATCGATACGAGAAAGTACGCACCACACATATCATTGAAAACAGTATGAAAGAATTATTATACCACACGGAAAATACAAATTTGATTATCTGCAGTATACCCTATAGACTGGATATCAACCGTCATAATTTAGATATCTACAATATTAATAAAAATATAAAGAACATCTCTTTAACGAGAAAACATGCAACATACGTAGAACTAACAGACCATCTGGAGGAAGAAGACTATGTTGCGAGAGGATCTCACCTAAATATAAGAGGAAAGAGGAAATTCACAGCACTTATAAATAATGCAATAATAAAAATAATGAAGAACCAAACGTCAAAAAACGGATTAAGACAACCGACGCTCGAAGGAAGAGGATAACCAACTCTGACGTCTTTCTCCTCAAGATCGTCCACCAAAATATGCAAGGCTTGAAAAATAAAACACTAGATGCCAGTTTAGAACTCGAAAACCTCAATGCAAGCATATTTTGTGTCAGCGAATCGTGGTTCCATGAAAGTGAAAAAAATACTGTAACTATCTCTGGATTCATACTAGCTAGCTGCTTCACAAGAGACCATCATATTAGGGGTGGATCTGCTATTTTTGTAAAATCGGGTGTATTATTTAAAAATCGTGAAGATATTTGCAAACTTTCCATTGAGATGGTAATCGAAATTAGCTGTATATATCTATCGGAGCTATCTGCATATGTTCTTTGCTTATATAGAAGTCCGGAGTCAGATTTTCACATCTTCTTAAATACCCTAGAAATAGTACTTGACAAGTTAGCTAGGGATTCATCCAAAATAATACTGTGTGCCGATTTTAACGTCAATTTTTTAGAAAAATCTAATAATGGCGATACTTTAATGGATCTTTGCTTGTCTTATAATTTAATCAGAACTATAGACTTCCCTACGCGAACGACAGCTAGCAGCAGTAAATGCATAGATAATATATTTACTAACTCTGATAATTTTTCCGTTCAGCCAGTCAGTTGCGGACTATCAGATCATGGCGGACAAATGATTGCCATTAAGTATAGCAATGTAGTCAAGAAACTGGCACAGAATATTAGCAGAAGAAAAGTAACAGCAAAAAACCTTGATATTTTCCAGACAGCCTTGACAGAAAATGATTTTATCGCTTCCACGAATGATCCTGATCATCTGTATAATGAGTTCTTCAGATGGTATCTCGCTGCATTGGATAGCTCAATTCCCGTGAGGCAATCAACTCAGAAACTTTCAAAAACTTTTAATGACTGGGCAACACCGGGAATCAAGATATCCAAACAGCGGATGCTGCATCTGAATGAAATACAGAAAAATAGTAATGATACCATAGTTCTCGAATACATCAAAACATACAAAAAGACATACAAAAAAGTAGTATGGTTTGCTAAGCAGAAATACTTAAAATACACTATAGATAATTCCGATAATAAAGTCAAGGCTGCCTGGAATATTATTAAAAAAGAATGTACACGGAACCAAACAGGTAATCATTGCGTACGCCTCAACGTCAATGGCAGTAGTATAGATGATGCGACAACGGTTGCAGAACTTTTTAATGACTATTTCAGCTCTATACCCTTAAATACCAGCTGCCAGAATAAGGGAAATCACTCAGCTTTAGGCCTGCTTGAGGACTATCGTAAAAAAAATCCAAATTCATTGTTATTCTCCCCCACCAATTCTTCCGAAATAATTAAAGTTGCTAAATCACTTAAAATGAAAAATTCAACAGACCTATGGAATATATCCACCAAAATCCTAAAGAGTTCTGTAACCGTAATCTCGCACAATCTATCTTTTATCTTTAATCGATGCATGGAACATGGATTCTTTCCCACCGAAATGAAGATGGCCAAAGTAGTGCCGATATTTAAAAAAGGTTGCCCAGAAAACAGAGATAATTATCGACCCATATCTCTTTTACCAGTTTTCAGCAAAATTTTTGAAAAATTACTTCTTATCCGACTTGTTAATTTCTTTGCTGAAAACCAAATCCTGTCTAAAAAACAATTTGGATTTCAAAAAAATCTCTCTACGCAAGATGCAATCGCCAGTCTAATTAAAAAAACACTACTTGGGCTAGACAATATGAAAAAAACCGTAGGCATTTTCTGTGACCTCTCTAAGGCTTTTGATTGCGTAGACCACTCAATTCTACTTGAAAAATTGGAACACTACGGCATTAGGAATAAGGAACTGCAACTCATGGAATCTTATTTGCAAGAACGCACTCAGATTACGCAAGTCGAAAATAGCAAGAGCGCGCCACAGAATATCCGCAAAGGTGTTCCTCAAGGATCGATACTTGGACCTTTTCTCTTCCTCGTCTATATTAATGACATCCCAGAGTGCCTGAAATCCGTGGATGATGAAATCATTTTATTCGCCGATGATACTTCACTTCTTTTTAGCGATAAAAATAAAGACACTTTGGCCCAAAGAATAAAAGAAACAATAGATAGGCTTAGTATATGGTTCCAAGTTAATAAATTGTCACTTAACGTAAATAAATCAAAATCAATATGCTTCTCTTTGCGGCCGTCTGATTATAATGAAATAGACGTATACTTTGGGTCTGACCAACTAGAAAATGTCTCCTCCACGAAATTTCTCGGTTTAGAAATTGATCAAAAATTACAATGGTCTGATCACTTAAATGATCTCAGTAAAAAATTGTGCAGTGCCATATTCGCCATTAGAAAGATAAGAAGTTTATGCGGTTTTGAAGCAGCTAAATCCGTCTATTTTGCATATTTCCACTCTCTAATAACGTATGGCCTACTGTTTTGGGGAATGGCACCAAACTCAAAAAGAATTTTTCTCCTCCAGAAAAGAGCGGTACGCAGTTTATATAGAGTCTCACCGAGAAGTTCTTGTAAGCCGCTATTTGTAAAATCAGGAATAATGACTCTATTTTCTTCTTACATCTACCAAAATATTATGTACGCTCGTAGACACCTAACAGAAGCTCCGGTGAATAGTGATTTTCATCATCACGATACGAGGAATAAATCCAATCTCCACATAAACCGACAGCGACTTAGCAAAGTGCGATACAGTTTTATTCATCAAAATTTGTCGTTCTATAATAAGATTCCAGAGCAAATGAAAAGCCTCAGAGAGGTCCAATTTAAAAAGATAATCATAAATAATTTGGTAAGAAACCCAATTTATGGTATAAGGGAGTTTGAAAATTCTGAGTCTATTTTCCATGTTGATGATTAATGAAATGCGTAAAGTTTTAAACATAACGGTATTATGATAGCTGACATTCTAATTCTCATATAATTTATTAAACATCTATTCATTTTAAAAAAAAAATACGAAAGCATTATTGCTGGATTGACAATAAAATATATATTTTTTGATTATTCTACATAGAATTTGCATTTCTATTTTAATATATTATTCTCCTTGACTCTTAAATCACATTAGTATATTTTGATTATTTGTATATAGGTAATATTGAATATAATATTACAGCGATGACAACTATCACGATAGTTATGTTTTAATAATTAAATTTTTAGCATTTAATTTTGTGACGCATCCAAGTGTAGGAATGCCTATCTACTGGAGTAGTTGATTGTATTGTATTGTAAAATTCGCCAAATACACGACATGTTGAATACCCGATTTCAACAAGTTCTTCGTCCTGGCAAAATTGTAGCCATTGACGAATCTATGATACCGTGGCGCGGACGACTTAAATTCCGTCAATACATAAAGAATAAGTCTCATAAATATGGAGTCAAATTATATAAATTGTGCACCCCTGAGGGATACTCATATAATACACTTATTTATACAGGCAAGGAAGGCAATAATCGAGAGCAAAATCACGGCAAAAACACAGTTTTGAGGCTAATTAGAGGGCTAGAAAATGAAGGTAGTATTGTTGTAGCTGACAATTTCTACTCCTCTGTTGAGTTGGCTGAAGAACTTTTAAAAAAGAAAACATTTTATTGTGGTACCCTCCGATCCAACCGTAGAGGACTGTCTAAGAACGTTATATCCACAAAATTGAAAAAAGGTCAATCTACAGGAAAGATGAAGCCAAATGGCGTAAAAATTATAAAATGGTGTGATAAGCGCCAAGTTTTAATGATCTCCACCTGTAAAGGTTACACTGCTGTTTTAGTAAACACAGGCAAGAAAACAAGAGTAACTAACGAAGACATTCAAAAGCCTTTATGTGTTCTGTTGTATAATCAAAACAAAAAAGGTATAGACTATAGTGACCAAATGTCGTCATATTACACGACTTTAAAACGAGGATTAAAATGGTATAGGAAAGTTATGGCGGAATTTTTATTTGGCACTGCTCTTGTGAACGCCTGGATAATTTATAATATGTCTACTATAAATAACAAAATGCCAAAGAAAGATTTTACAGAATCAATTATTGAAGCACTCACCGGGCGAAGCATTTCTGAAAAAGGTACGTTGTCATTCTTTATTTATTATTTTTTTTTTTTTTTTATATATAAGTAATGCAAATAATTAAAAAGTAAACAATTTCAGCTTAGGACTACTTACAAAATTGAATCAAAAACTTCTATACTAACATTAATCATACTCATATTTTTTATATCAAAATGTGTAGGGTTACCGGGTAAACGGTGGGTCAGTTGGGTACAGTGGGTCACGCACATATTGACGAAAATAAGTACGATAGCGCAGACGCTTGTCCGCTCACAGACGCCTCCCTATAAGCAATCCCTGCTCCGCCAGTTCCCGCGCAGCTGCGCCCAGATGACGACGTGCTACGGCCGATTTTATCGTGACGCTCATAAAATATTTTGAAATGTGAGTTGATATTTTGTTTATAATTCCTAACTTATAATAGATATAGGTAAACTTGTATTACCATACTGTGACCTTGTTAGTACGCTGTAATATATCACATAGATGATTGACTAGCTTTGTTCTTAACAGGTTGGTTCTTGTTTGCATTTAACATAGGTCTATGGTCAAGGGTGGGTCTGATCCACTGTGTACTCAGTGGATCGCGATTCACTGTGGACTCGTTGTTGAGGCGATGCGCATGGTTCTGCTATGTTTTAATCATAACTAATATACCTACAGGAAATAGAAACAATTTACCTATTATAAAGCTAGGTATATCTTTGATGAAAATAAAATGTTTTTTTTACAGAATGGGCAGAAATAAACCTAGTAGAAAAATTGGTATTCATACGGAAGATCAAATGAAAAAGGCATTAGATGCTATAAAGGCCGGAAAAAGCATCAGGCAAGCAGCGAAAGAGCATTTCATTGCTTTTTCTACTCTGCAAAGATATCATGGAAAAAAAAATCCTGACCGCCTGACGCCAAATTATTCCGTCAGGAAAATATTTAAGGCTGAACATGAGGAGGCCTTACGTGATTATTACCAAAAGTGTGCCTTAATGTTTTATGGTCTTATCACTAAAGATTGCCGCAAAATAGCTTATGATATGGCAAAAATGAACAATATACCAGTTCCTGAGAGTTGGGAAGCGAACAAAATGGCTGGCATAGATTGGTTCCGAGGGTTTCGTGAGCGATTCCCTGAGATGTCATTACGTAAACCTGAAAACTGCAGCTTGGCGCGAGCAACAGCGTTCAATAGGGAAACTGTTAAAATATTTTTCGACAACCTTCAAAATGTGCTTAGCCGCAGTCCAGCCTTTGCAGATGGCACGCGCATTTATAATTTAGATGAAACTGCTACAAGTACTGTGCAGAAAAATCCACGAGTTTTAGCTCCGAAGGGAAAAAGGAATATATGCAAAGTGTCTAGCGGTGAAAAAGGTACACTTGTCACAACGTGTAATATCATAAGTGCAGGAGGTGTTCCCCTTCCACCCGTATTGGTCTTCCCACGCAAGAATATAAATCCTCGCATGAAAGTTGGGACACCACCTGGTTCTCTTATCCTCGCCACTCCTACTGGGTGGATGAATACTGAAACGTTTGTACAGGTGATGCAGCATTTTGTGCAGAGGTCAGGATCTACGAAAGATTCTCCAACAGTTCTCATCATGGACAATCATGAATCACATCTATCGATTGAAGCACTTAATTTGGCTAAAGAGTCAGGGGTGACTGTGCTTACTTTACACCCACACACATCGGCGAAACTTCAGCCGTTAGACGTCGGCATCTATGGACCGTTTAAATCTTACTATGCATCAGCGATGGAGTCATGGATGATGCGAAATCCTGGATGTCCAGTGACCATTTACGATATTGGAACACTAGTTGGTCAAGCTTTTGAAAAGAGTATGACTCCACTTAACATAAAGCAGTCATTCAGGAAAACCGGAATATACCCGTTCGACAGAGATATATTCTCGGAGGAAGACTTCATGCCGAGCAGCGTCACTGACAGGCCTGCTGCTGAGAAACCAACAGGTATGCAACCTACCTAACACTTATTTAAATATTTTTTTTAGTTATTTTAAGGTGTCGAACCCACATGCCAACAGTATTTTTTCCTTTCAGATTTTGAAGATACTCCAAATCCCTCTGTGATAGACGCAATTGAACAGTCGATTGTTGAATCTTCTGTTCAAATCACAAGTGATGCGTCTGTGTCTGTTACGCTATCTTCAATAGTTTGTGCTACAACTCCACCTTCCCTGTCTCATATGTGTTTGGCAGCAATAATCCACCCTGCTGATGCAATCCCAAGACAACGATCACAAGAGAACCATTCTCTTCAGTCACAATCTTCATCACCACTACCATTAGTGGCTAGACAAGACCCTGATGAAACCTCTCCCAGGTCATCACATGCCAAAGTTGCCTTATCTGTCCGGCTAGTTACACCAGATGAATTCCGAAAACCTTTAAAGGCATCTGCAAGAAACAAAAAAAGAAAGCCGAGGCGATTAGGCAAATCTCTTATTGCAACTGACACACCGGAAAAGAACGAAATTGAAAATAATAAAAAGGCAATTAAAAGGAAGAAAGTTGTGCAACCCACTGTCAAGAAAGCTATTAGAAAAGTTCTTCAAAGCGACTCGGAAGAGGATTGTGAAATTGTCTTAGATGATGACTCACCAGATGAAGGGAGCTGGTTCAGTGATGAAGATAAAGAGAATATTATTACGCAAGAGACGCTGATGAAGCCGTTGCCAAGAATGCCAAGAGAGGGAGAGTATGTTTTAGTAGAATTTGCGCTCAAAAGACAATTGTTGTACTATGTTGCTAAGATACTAGAAGAACGAAATCATACATTCGAGCTCTATGTGAGTTATTTGAGACACAAGGAAGGACGTTTTTCCATGCCAAATACTCCAGACTTGGCTTATGTCAAGGATGATAATATTAAGCTTTTATTACCAACTCCTGCGTCAAATGGTAGTACTGTTCGTCAGCAATCATATCTTACTTTTGGCATTGACCTGAGTGGTATAAATATCCGTTAAATTCAAGACATACCTAACTTGATTTCCATTTAAAGTTATTAGTATTGTCGGTTTCGGTTTTCGTTTTAAGTTTTAAGATAATCGTAGTTCTTAGGTCCGTGTGGTTTTTAAAAAAAAATAAAAATGTAATTTCTAGATTAAATTGTCTTTAATTATTTACGTATAAAAACTCCTAGACCCATTGTTAACCAGGGGGTGACCCATTGTTCACCACTCATTGTGCACAGTGGGTCATTTCTGCTCTCTTAAAAAAACCCTATTTCCTCTGCTCTACATTATCGGGGGTCAATGATTTAGTAATTTTCTGAGAGCTGATAAAATATAAAATACATCAAACTAAATTTTAAGCCGATCTGACTGATAGGTTTTGAGATATGAGCTGTTAAAAAAAAGTGACTCACTGTTTACCCGGTGACCCTATTCTAGAAATGGTGTTCTACTTGGTCATTTTGTTATTCCATCTCAATTTAAACTACTGATCCAATTTCACCAATATAAGGCATGGCAAAAGCTTGAAGTCCGGAAATCAGAAATTGTCTTTATCCGGACTATAACCGCAAAATACTAATTTCCGTGTTTGGAAGAAACACGGTAGAAACTACCAAAACCCAAAAGAATCAAAGTAAAAGGACGCCACCTCCTTTTAAAGAAAAAGAAGGAAACTAATTATATTTAAAAAAAAAGATACCCGAAAGAAATTTTGAAAAAGAAAAAAATTAACCTCAAAAAACTATCTCAGAGAGTGGGCCAAATATTAATGAGCATTGGGTTTGGCCCTCAGAAAACCCTTTTCCTCAGACACACAAAAGACTACAGCACAAAAAGAAACACGAGAGTATGTAAAGTATCCGTGTTTATTCGCCCGCAGGCACCCTTCTTCAAATTCCGCTTATTGGCGTGTCACATGTGCTCATCCAAATAAAAATAACAGAATTCCAGAAATGAATGTAAATTCCTTGACGTGGAGGCAATTCCCGTCACATTTAGCGACGATTTCGTCACTTATATAGCAGCAGTAATTATTCAAAAAAACCAGAGGTGCCGACAGCTGCGATCAATAGAAAAATCCGTTAAAATCTCGAGGATCCTACGGGAAAAGCTACCCAAAATGAAATTAAAATGCTTACCAGATAAATCACACACACTTCACATCACAAATTTTACCGCCAGGCGGTTAATTTACGGCTTTCTTGTTTAATCTACTTTCTGCCTCCCTCGGCGGAGCAACAGCACCTGCCCCGCCATTGTTAAAACAGGAAATGAGTCTAACCGAACACGTTTGACAACTCATTATTGCCAGAAACACGAATGTCTCTACTCTATGGCAAAGAGTGTAGATTTACTTCCAATTTTTTTTTTTTTTAATCAAAGTTAAATTTTATGTAGGTTTTCTTTTTAATTAATATTATAATTTTTAGTTGTCATTCATTTATTTATTTATTTATCTTTTAATAAATATATCTCCATAATAGCAACATTAATGTCATCTGACAGCTGTTAAGGAAAATTTTTGGATGATTTCAAAAAGCAACAATAAACAACATTTTCGGAACAGAAAAAGGTTATAGAAAACCCTGAGAAGTAACCTTTAATGATAATTCGGGACACAAGCGCAAAAAAAAGGAATTTCTGTTACAGCCCCAACCCAAGAGAAAAATCGGGGGAGAAAAACCAACGATTTTGATTGAATCGTCCCGATTCACCAGCTACTACGAGCTTTACGCCACTAGAACAACAACAACTCCTAACTTAACAAACCTTCTTCACGTTAACTATAATCAATTAATCCGTTCAGTAACAATAGCAGAGGCAAACTTTTACCAACTAAAACTTACACCCATTACTCTTATCACCAGAGTAAGAAAAGAAAATCAAGAAATTAAACCCAACACCAACATAACCAAAAAAAAACTTATGGAACTCCGACAACTTCCAACAACTAAGGAAGGATCAACTCATTGCGGATACCCGACTCCTACCGAAAACAACAATAACTCTGACGTTAAACCTCGACTAAACGTTTACTTACTAAGAGACTATAGTAGTTGTCATTTACTACCTTTCATACCAATCCCCATTCATTCATCCCGGACATGAGACATTCTTACAACAATAATGCTAGATAGAAATGCTAGCATGACTGACAAAACAAAATGATTTCAGCTATTGATACCACTTGGTACAATGCCTTTGTAAAGACAATTTAAAGGGCTCATTTTAGTTTCACCCAAGATAGACAATTTTTGTAATAGAATGTTAACGCGAAGAACTCCGATACTACTATTCTGAACTATTCGGATTTAGCTTAAAATCTTTAATATGCCAGGAACCTATATTCTTCCCTTTTGCATTTTCTAACTCGTACACCAACGCAGAGAGTTTTTTTTTTATTATCTTACATTTTTCATATTTTGGGGCAAATTTGGAAATGTAATAATTCCCAGCATTACTTAGATAATAAGTCTTTTTATAGATCGTATCGCCTACTTGAAATTCCGCAGGACGGTGTTTTCGATCATAGTAAACTTTATTATGTGCATGTAATTTTAACAATTTTTGCCGCACTACATGAAAAATGTTAGATAATTCACTCAAATTTTGAGCGTAAGACAACCTACTACCAAAAATAACCTCTGCTTGAGATTCCGGCGCCTGAGCATAAAAAGAACCATTCATAATCGGTTCACGACCATGGACTAGGAAAAATGGACTGAACCCTGTTGATTCCGAGACTGCCGCGTTAATGGCCATCTGAACCTCAGAAAGATAAAGATCCCAGCTGCGATGATCGTCTTTTACACACAACGATAACGCAGTGACCACACTACGATTCTGACGCTCAGTTGGATTAACTTGAGGGCAATATTTCGGGTTTAAATATACTTTTGGAATTTTATATTTCGCAATCAGTTCAGTGAACTCCCTTCCGATAAACTGTTTTCCATTGTCTGAAATTAAATACTGCGGAACACCATAGCGAAGGAATACATTATGTTCAACGACATAACTTACAAGTTTACTGGTAGCACGTTTTAACGGAAAAAGTAAACAGTATTTGCTAAAACAATCTGTCACCACGAGAACATGCATATTTCTGTTCCTCGTCATCGGATAAGGACCCAACAGATCGACCGAGACCATTTGGAACGGGAAGGCACAGGACTTAGGATTTCCTAGCTGACCCAAAGGGGAAATATTCGAATGTTTGTATTGCTGACATGTTTCACATTTAGAAACAAAGTTAACTACGTCTCCGTGTAAATTAGGCCAAAAGTAACGAAGACAAAGACGACGGTGTGTCTTAAAAATTCCAAAATGCATAGCCAAATCAGACTCATGATTTTCTCGGATAAGCTTTTCTCTAAGCTGCAACGGAACAACTAACTTCCAATCGTAACAACTGGTGAGTTGATACTTGCTTTTAGAGTACCTAAACAATTCATGGTCCTTAATCTGGAAATTTGGATATCCAGCGGGATTTTCAGACACTGCCTTAAACAAATCGTTGTACCATGAGTCGGAAACAACAGACAGAGAGGAAACGGGAAGCAACCGAGATAACGTGTCAGGAACCACATTATCGACACCTTTCTTGTGGACAATCTCAAAATCAAAAGCAGATAGACGAATACCCCATCGAGCCAGACGGCCGGTAGGATTTTTTAAGCGCAAAAACCAACGTAAGCTGGCATGATCTGTAAAGATAGTGAATTTGGGACCGCCCTCCAAGTAACCACGAAAATGCTCGACAGCATGAATAACACTTAGGGCTTCGCGTTCGGTTGCCGAATATCGCGTCTCAGCGGGTAAAAGTGTTCTACTCGTGAAAGCGATAGGATGATCGACGCCATCCACTTCCTGGGTTAAAACTCCGCCTAAACCGTACAACGATGCATCGCAATGAAGAGCGAACGGTTTTGAATAATCCGGACAAGCCAAAATCGGACTAGAAACTAAGGCCGATTTTAGTTTTTGAAATGCCTCTTCCGCCTCGGGCGTCCACTCATAAGGGGGAGCACCTTTGCGGGTACTTGTCAACCGAGATAAGGGAGCAGCAATACTAGAAAAATTTTTAATGAACCGACGATACCAACCGGCCATACCAAGAAAACTCTTTACCATTTTTGGAGAATTTGGAGTAGGAAAATCGAGAATACATTTTACCTTCTCGGGATCGGTATGTAGACCGTGAGAATCAACTACATACCCTAAATACTTCAATTCCTGACGGAAAAACTGACACTTCTTGAAATTTATAGAAAGGTTGGCATACAACAAGCGATCTAATACTTTGTTTAACAAAGTTATATGTTCTTCAAAAGTAGCAGATACAATAATTATGTCATCTAGGTAACAAAAAACTTTGTTTTCGAAGGAGGGATCGAACAATTTGTCAGCCAGCCTTTGCATGCACGCCGGCGAGTTTCTCAGGCCGAAGGCGCAAGATCTGAAGCAGAAGAATCCTCGACCAGGAACAGTGAAGCTACACTTCTCTCGTGAAGAAGGATCCAAAGGGATTTGCCAAAAGGCAGAGGATAAGTCGATAGAAGATAAATAATTTGCATCTCTCAAACTGTCCAAGATAGTTGTAATTCTCGGCAGGGGATACGCATCCGGTTTCGTAATAGAATTCAGCTTCCTGCTATCGAGACAGAAACGAAGAGTACCATCTGACTTTGGAACAAAAATTGTTGGATTATTCCAACCCCCCGAACTAGGTTCGACAACACCTAACTCTAACATCTTATCAACTTCTTCATTCAACAGCGCCAATCTAGCTGGAGACAAAGGATAGTAACGCTGTTTCACTGGAGGATGATCTCCAGTATCAATGACCTGGGACAACAAATTAGTACGACCGAGACCTTTGACTTCGGAAGAAATTTTTTTAAAATTATTGATCATTCTGTCTGCTAGCGATCGCTGGTCTCCAGTCAATGAAGCAAAAGGCCGCAAGGCCCTCACTTCATCGACTCGATGCCAAACAATTGCATCGCAGGACTCAAACTTGACAAATTTTAATATTTCCGGAGCCAACTCAAATTCTCGGACAAAATCTATTCCCAAAATAAGGGAAGTACCTATATCAGGAGCTACAACGGCTCGAATAACCTGGCAACGATTATTGAATTTAAAAGGAAGAAACATAGACCCAATCGTCTTAACCGAACTTGCATTAGCAGTGGATAAAGTCACCAACGGAGACTTATTAAGAGTAAAACCGATATCAACTAAATATTTATGTGAATCGGCACCCAAAATCGTAACACTCGATCCAGTGTCGAGTAATCCACAAACCGTTATATCACCCAGTGAAACTTCTAAGAAAGGGCGACGGTTATCCTTCTCATTTGCAAACAATATCGAGGCAGAATGTAGAAAATCCTCTATTCTGCCCCGCCTTTCGAGTTTTTTGGCTCTGAAACCGGGGAATTACCAGGCCGGTTATTCTTAGAACATTCCGGACAAGTGGCTACCGTGTAGTTAAACCTACCACAACGATAGCAATATTTAGAATAGCCATGATGCGTGCCACCGCGTGAACCACGCGAACTATTATTGGCTCCTTGGTTGTAATTACCAGAAGACGAATTACCATTAGAACAATTATTACGGGAAAAATTTCCACGATTAAAACCGCCACGATGAAAACCACCACGATTAAAACCACCACGATGGGATGGACCAGCAGAGGAAACGTTACACTCTTTGAACTTCTGTTCAACTTTCACTTCCTCCGTCGCACATTTGGTAGGAGACTCGTCGACCGCATAAACTGCTTTCGAGCCAGAAGGCTTGACCTTAGCTTGGGCAGGAGTGGCTGCATTAGATGCGTTGATACGCTGTTGTGCATTTTCAACTTTTTTTCCTAAACGCAGAAGTTCGTCGATTGAATTTATATCAACTAGCATGAAATGTCGTTGGTAAGAAATTGAGATATTTGAAAGGATAATTCCTAACTGTTCCTCGCCAGGCAATGGCCTTGACAACCTGTTGAAATAGCCCAACATGACCGAAACAAAAATATGCATCCTCTCATCCGACTTTTGTTTACGTCCCCGTACAAATGACAAAACTTCAGCATCGTAATTTAAACTGCCAAAATCGGAGCGGAGTGCAGCAACTAACTGCTTCCAACTGGAAATGCTCGAAGCTCTAGCACGGTACCAACTAAGCGCTTGTTTCTGGAATAGTTCACAAGCCGATTTCAGCATCCTGGCATCCGAGATATTCCGCGAAAACCTAATCTCATCCAATCGTTCTAAGAACTCGACCACACAGGAATCGCCGTCAAATGTAAAACCAAGATTTAAAGGTTTAAGAATGCGTTCGTCAGAAATGACAAAGTTATTGTCCAAAGGAACTGGTTTCGTATCAACATGCTGTATATACGGAGCTGACGTCACTTCAGAATTCCTGCCCAAAGGAACCACCTCAGGACTAAGCTTCTCACCCTCGTGCAATGAAGTAGAAGGTATCGGAACAACAGGATTTGGTAACGGGCTAGGCGAACGAACAATATCTAAATATTTTTCTAACAAAACGACAATTTCTAAAACTTCCTCCTTTAAATTGTCTAATAATTTTTTGGAGTCTGAATTAGCAGGATTTATACGTGAAACTCTATGAAAGATATGTGCAGTTTTAGTGCTAATTCGTTTATATAAAAGTTTCTGTTTGTTATTTATAAATTCTTCGATAAGTTCTTGAAGACACGAAAGTCTAATCGCACATTCCTGAAACTCGGAATCTGGATCTAAATCCGTTGAGGAAATTGATTCAGCTGGAAACTCCCTTAAGAGTGAATTAAATTGTTTTCTCATCGCTTCAACATTGGTTGGAGTGACCTCCCGAATCGTGAACTCATAATCGAGTTCTGCCTTTACTAAATGTGACGCAGCATAATACACTATCGCTGGAGACGCCATCATGTATATATTTTAAATCCCACCAAAAAAAATAAAAACCAAAATAAATAAAAAATAAAAAAAATAAAATGGAATAAACTGACTTTTTTACTGCTTGCGGCACCTCTGTTTTATTTGGCTGCTTACCTCACCAGGATAATTGCCTTCACATCTGGAAATTAACAAAAAAATAATTAGTATGATAAAATAAAATACTTAAACGGCAAGCGTAAAACTTTTTCGCGGAAACCGCCTTAAAATAAACAAACTGCTGCTAAGCAACGCCAAGTATTCAAACAATAATTAATATATTGCTTTTAAATCTAAGATTCTGACAAAAAAATATAGTAACCATAAAAAACGGCAAGTACAAAATACTTCTTCACGGTAACCGCTTTAAATTACAAAAAATGCTGTTAATGCCGACAAAACTGCAAGTACACAATACCGCTTAATTCAATGACAAAAGTTGCTTCTAAATACAAAAACAACAAGACGGTGCTTACAAGCCTCTTTCACGGTAATCGCTATGAATAAAAATTATATAAAAACAAAAAAAATGCTTCTAATTTTTTTTATACAATTTTTGAACAAAGTGCTTAAAAAATCGTGCTTCAATGGCTGAGGAAAAGAATACCCTAAAAGCCAAAATCCAATTTATAAGCCTAACGTTGGAGCGCTAATTTTATAAGCGCAAAATACTAATTTCCGTGTTTGGAAGAAACACGGTAGAAACTACCAAAACCCAAAAGAATCAAAGTAAAAGGACGCCACCTCCTTTTAAAGAAAAAGAAGGAAACTAATTATATTTAAAAAAAAAGATACCCGAAAGAAATTTTGAAAAAGAAAAAAATTAACCTCAAAAAACTATCTCAGAGAGTGGGCCAAATATTAATGAGCATTGGGTTTGGCCCTCAGAAAACCCTTTTCCTCAGACACACAAAAGACTACAGCACAAAAAGAAACACGAGAGTATGTAAAGTATCCGTGTTTATTCGCCCGCAGGCACCCTTCTTCAAATTCCGCTTATTGGCGTGTCACATGTGCTCATCCAAATAAAAATAACAGAATTCCAGAAATGAATGTAAATTCCTTGACGTGGAGGCAATTCCCGTCACATTTAGCGACGATTTCGTCACTTATATAGCAGCAGTAATTATTCAAAAAAACCAGAGGTGCCGACAGCTGCGATCAATAGAAAAATCCGTTAAAATCTCGAGGATCCTACGGGAAAAGCTACCCAAAATGAAATTAAAATGCTTACCAGATAAATCACACACACTTCACATCACAAATTTTACCGCCAGGCGGTTAATTTACGGCTTTCTTGTTTAATCTACTTTCTGCCTCCCTCGGCGGAGCAACAGCACCTGCCCCGCCATTGTTAAAACAGGAAATGAGTCTAACCGAACACGTTTGACAACTCATTATTGCCAGAAACACGAATGTCTCTACTCTATGGCAAAGAGTGTAGATTTACTTCCAATTTTTTTTTTTTTTAATCAAAGTTAAATTTTATGTAGGTTTTCTTTTTAATTAATATTATAATTTTTAGTTGTCATTCATTTATTTATTTATTTATCTTTTAATAAATATATCTCCATAATAGCAACATTAATGTCATCTGACAGCTGTTAAGGAAAATTTTTGGATGATTTCAAAAAGCAACAATAAACAACATTTTCGGAACAGAAAAAGGTTATAGAAAACCCTGAGAAGTAACCTTTAATGATAATTCGGGACACAAGCGCAAAAAAAAGGAATTTCTGTTACAGGACTTATCATTTAAATTCATCTAACGCAAGTGTTTTTCTTCCAGGATTTCCTAGTGGCAGATGTGCTAATCATGCGCTCCAAAAAGGCAGACAAAGAAAGCGCTGCGTTGGATGCTACAATAAATTAAGACTTACTTTAAATAGTGCTGAGGCTGCAAAAAAAACTAAAGAAATTGTGACTTTTTGCGTCCAGTGTGACAAATCGTTTTGTTTACCATGTTTTAATGCAAAACATTTTGATTAATCACTTATTAAAATTATGATATCGTAACTGCAAATCTCTTTTATTTACATCACTAGTCGAGACACAAACCGAACTTCCTTTCAGTGCGATGTGAGATAGAATAGATGTCATATTATATTTTTACATTTATTCAATACCGAAATGTCATAAATGCGGGCGAAGCTAGATTTAACTTTAACAACTATTTAAGATTATAACTGTAAAATATCAAACAAATATTGTCATTGTTGAGCTATATATAAGGTGTTTTTTAAAAACCTATTTTGTGAGGCCGAGTAGGTATCATACGCACTGTAAAGAAGTTCAACCTTGCCCTGAAAAGACCTCATACGCACTGGCTGAAAGTCCATCAAAAACGGTGCCGCAGCGAACGTGTTAAGACAATCTGTACATAATAAAATAATGATGCTAATGATAATGCCAATGATATAATACAGTTGATGGGATTTACAAATGCGCGCTGGGAAATGCTAACATTTTCTAAATTTGCACTTTAAAAAACAAATAGTGAAATTACATTTAGATCTACATCTACATATACCTATACATATACCTCTACATCTACATGTTCATACATGTACGCACGTACGCACGCACACATACATGCATATATTGGGCTCAATTGCGTTTCTTCGTGAACTAAAATCGGAAATTAGTCCGTGTGAATGAGACAGGACAATACGCTAGAGCGGAATGTGAAATGAACGGTTGTCACTTTTTCGCATTAAAACTACCCACAATAGTAGCATCTAAATCTGACACCGCACGAAATGTGTTCAAATTTATTCGGACGAGTATAAGTTCGACAGGTAGCTTTTATCGACGATCGTTCGTTTCATATTCCGCTCTAACGTTTTGCTCTATTTCATTCGCTTCAAATAATTGTTGTTTTAGTTCACAAAGAAACGCAATCGGGCCCATTGAATATATAAAAATTAGATGAGTTATCATTTAAAATGTGTTCTTACCGTATCAGTGACAGAGCTTCCACAATAGCAAATAATGAATATACCACTAAAACATATTCCCAAAGCAGGGACAAAGCTGAGAAGATGCGCAACATCCATAGACTAGAATGGAAAATAAACACATCGATATAATGTAACAAGCAGCAAACTAAGAGATGTCTCTGATATGATAAAAGGTATTATCTAGACGTTTCACCTTAACTGCTTATTTCATGTAGGGTCTAAGTCAAAACAAACGTAAGTCAGAGTGGAAACTTTTTACAATTGACATTAGCACATGAAGTTATTATTAATAAGTACTTATTGTTAAAAGTGACTATAGAAATTTATTTGTTTATTTAACAATAAATTTTAGATAAATATTATAATAAACCTGTTATTAATATTTAGTAACCACAGCCAGGATCGCATATACACCTCGTTGCATACTGTTTTCTCTAAAATAGGCGAATGATTTACCAATATAGAACAAAAAAATGGGTAAAATTAGAGGTCTTTAAAAAACATTTTTTTAAAAAACCCATTTATGAAAATTACATGTTTGGTTATAACTGTTATGGGGGATTATTCTATAAAAAAAATTAACCGAAAATTATGTTTTCTTTCCTTGATTTAGGCCATTGTTACTGAAAAAAAATTATTCTGTTTATATCAAATAATAATAATAATATAAAACTCTTTATTTAAAAATAAAAGAGGCGAGCTTATTGCCTAGCAGCAATGTTTATCGGCTAACCTATAGCTTAAGTTTATAATATATTTATTACGTTGGCTACACAAAAGAATAATAAAAAATAAAGTGATAAAAAAGAAACAGACAGAAAATGAGAAAGAAAAGATAATAAAAAAAGGAAAACAAATAAAAAGTAGAACATAAATAAATGCTTGTCCTCGGCAACAAAAGCCTAAACTGAAAAAAGTTATAAGCATTTTTAAATAAGTGATTCATGAAGAACAATCTTCTGTACAAGGAAAACTTTTAACTTTCAAAAATATTTTTTCTTTATTTTGCATGTTCTGATGAAGGAATAATTTGCTGAAAATATGCAAAAACAATATGCAACACTATGTATGTATAAGCCAGGGCTTGTTCTTGGGCGGACATTGCAATGCCAAACAATTTAACCCTGAGAATTCATTCCGCAGGCTTGGTCATGCTACCCAATGGATGTGTATGTAAGTTACTGAGGTTCAACAGAACTCGTTGCCAATTTTGTTATCACATACAAAATCACACAAAAAAACCTGAATAAACTTAGGGATTACTCTATCTGTATATCCCTTTCCGGACGGCTCGATACGATCGTGCAAATAATTTAGAGAAAATCCTGAGCTCGCGGTAATCAACTTTTCGCAACGGGGACGACACCGATCGATCGTGCAAACGCTAAAGCAACTAGAAAAATATACAGCGGGCGAGTCAGTCGCATGAGTCTCGCCTGGATCATTGGCTACGATGGCGGTTTTTTTTGGCGGGAGCAACGCTTCACGTAAGTACCAATTTTATCAATGTTTTGTTAAATAGCTGGTTGTGTAATGATTTATTTAGTTAGACAATAAGTTAACTGAGGTAAATTAGTAGAAAGTAAATTAATAGATGGAATATATTACGAACTATAACGTGGCAAAAAGTTAAGTGCACGATCGTGTATATTCGGCCCTAACCCGAGATATAGTGTTTTGTAAAGTATTGATGTTTTTCATCAGTTTTAGATATTTTTTGTTTCTGATACTATTGTTTTTATGTTTTTAGGGAGCCCACTCAACGATGAGCAGATAGAAAACCTTTTGGGCGATGGAAACGTCTCAGAAATGGAAGATTTGGATCTCGACGAAGAGATATATCCATACTCAATTATTTCCATGCTTGAGGGAGATGAGTTTGAGGCAGATCAATCCGTTGTCGAACCATTCGCTGTTACACCCTCCGAACTCTGTTCCAGTAGCACTTCGCTCACCAAAGCTTCCCCCGAGGTCGCAGCAGCGCCTTCCGCACCAACATCTAGCAACATTTTACCAGCTTCCCCCAGGCCATCTGTACGTACTACAAAGCAGAATAATACTAATCGATCACTTGCCAAACCTACTCGCACATCGAAGCGCTCTACTACTGCCAGCACTAGCACTGCCAAAACTGGGACCAGTACTAACCGTGGACCATCTGTACCATCCCGCAGATCTGCTACATCGTCTAATGGTACCTCTAAAAGACGTCATTATCTATCTCAACTGCAACCTTGGAAGCAATTACCATTCCTAGAAAAATCTCACGAATTCACATCACTTCCTTGCAGGGAAGTAAGAAATCCAATTAAATATTTTAATGAATATATGGATGATACATTCTTCGAACATATGAGTAACTGCTCAAATATGTATCACTTGAGAAAGACTGGCAATGAACTAAAGACTTCGCGAGCAGAAGTAATGAAACTTTTTGGTATTCTTGCTCTAATGGGTTCTATTCCATACCCACGATTAAAGATGTACTGGTGCAAAGGGATTGCAATGGAAAAAATTACTTCGACAATGACTCGCGACCGATTTTCGACGTTACGAAATGCCCTTCACGTTGTAGATAGTGACACGCCGCCCCCAGGAGATGTGAACCCACTCTGGAAGGTGCAACCCATGATTGAACAAATACGCAAGGGTTGCTATAAACAGGAGAGAGTGCCAGGCTTTTACTCGATAGATGAGCAGATGATACCGTTTACCGGGCGTTGCATTTTGCGACAGGTCGTGAAAAACAAGCCCCGTCCAGTGGGGCTAAAAAACTTTGTGCTTACGACTAGCCAAGGTTTAATGCTTGACTTTGATATATACAAAGGGGCTAAGACTATGTTCGGCAATAACATGTCTCTCGGACTTGGTCCAGCTGTGGTCCTTCATTTATCTCGCAGCGTACCTCCAGGAAGTTGTTTGTATCATGACAGATACTTCACAACTGTACCACTCATCGAAGAACTCGATAAACGCAATATGCACAGCACGGGCACACCCATGGCGAACAGAATCCCCGAAAGAAGTAGTCTGCAGTTTAAAGAAGATAAGAGAATGGCACGTGGAGACAGCCAGTATTTGGTAAGAGGGCCAGTCGCTATAGTAAAATGGAAAGATAACAAGAGTGTCATGTTAGCTTCAAATTGCGCTGGATCGGAAAACAACACGACTGTGACAAGATGGAATAAAACAACTCGACAATTTGTTGATGTAGCTGCTCCACAAGTCGTGATGAATTATAACCGACACATGGGTGGCGTAGATGTGCTCGATCAACAAATGGAGTACTACCGCACCTTCATAAAAACGAAAAAGTGGACCCTGAAAGTTATATTACATTTCTTCGATTTAGCAATCGTGAATGCATGGAGAGCATACAAAATTGATTGTGATGCTAACAAGTTACCAAAAAAAAATTCTAGACCTACTAGAATTTCGTATAGAAATTCACGAAGTGCTGGTCAACGTACCAGACAAGAGAAGTGAGGTATTACTACCTGATTTCGCTTCGGATGATGAATCGCTAGTAACAAGAAAGTACCACAAAGCAAGCAGGCCATCTAATTATCTGAGATATGACGGCTATGATCATCTACCTGAGTTTGATGACATTAAATCTCCAAGAGCTTGTCAATTTGAAAGCTGTTGCAGTCGAGCTAAGACACGATGCATCAAGTGCAAAGTGTACCTTTGCATCTCACGTGGCCAGAACTGTTTTAGAGCTTATCATAAGAAGTAATGTGTGTTCTGGTTTTGTTTTTAGAAGTAATTTTATGTTTGATAAGACTGTGAGTCTACTTTTTGTTCCTTTTGTCACTAAAAGATTTTATGAGATATTTTAATAAATAAGAAATGCATGGCTGATTATTGTAAATCAAAAGGCTGATAATTATAACTAATTAAGTTGATTTTGTAACGAAAACGTCTTTAATTTACCTTTTCCTGTTTCAATTATGAACTTGCACGATCGTGCAATTACACATATGTCCTGACACGCACGATCGTGCAGTTAGTTTTTGCAATGATCTGTCACAGCAGGATTTTAAAAAATATTTTTTCCTGAGTTTATATGCCAAAAGAAAGCAACTAACTAGAATTTCAATTCGGGATTTTTAAAAAAAATCTCTCGTCCGGAAAGGGATATACTATTTTCATTTATGAATGTACTGAATGATGTTTTTTCTTTCGATTCATCAAAAATGTGTTTCTTTACCTTCTTTATACTCGATAGATGGACAAATGTTTCAGAATAAGACTAGTGATAAGATACCTAAGTTGAATGATCTTACCGTAATATTGTAAAGAACGGTGCAAATCATGATGGAACTGAAGATAAAATTCACCAAAAAGTTGACAGAAAATACCTTATTTACGACTGAAATCAAACTGAAAAAATAAATAACACTATATAATTTACAGTAATAGTAATGATATTAGGGGCTTTTTTGTTTGTAATTATATCGTTTATTGGGAATAAGCAAGGCCCCCAAAGTGCTGAGGGATTTGGGATTGAATAAATCGTTGATCAATTGAAATTTGGTCCAATTATGTCAGAATTGGTCGATATATTGATGCCTTCTTCCTATATAATGTGATTAAAGCAGCAACTCCCACTGCAGCCAAAGACGACAAAACAGCCCAGAGCCCAAGGAGTAACACCAACTGCCCCTCGCCCTCGATCACTTTGTCTCACCTCGCGGGCCTCTAGTACACTAGTAGTCCAGTGAATAGAGATTAAAAGAGGGGGGTTACCTTACAAATGGTCCGGTAGTTCTGAATTTTTGATATGTTGTCTAGGATGGTTAGTGAGTGTTTAAAATGCAAAATGCACAATTCCCCCCCTCCGCGCCCGCCGCCATATTGGGAAAACTGAGAAAAATCGGCAATTTCTTCAGATTTTGGCTTATATTTTCGTTTAGGTGAATTTTAGCTAGAAAAAAGTCATATACAATGTTCTAGAGAATTAAATTTGCTATAATTTACGATTTAAATTTTGTTTCTAGGACAGATAGTTACGGAGATATGCACTTCTTTAAAAATGAGAAAAATCGTATTTTCCGGAAATTTGTCAAACTTTTAACTTTAGAACGCTATAATTCGGTTATGGCTTATTTTAGGAAAACAAGTTTAAAGAAGTGCAAGAAGTGCAAGTAAACATTTTTAAAGAAGTGCATATCTCCGTAACTATCTGTCCTAGATACAAAATTTAAATCGTAAATTATAGCAAATTTAATTCTCTACAACATTGTATATGACTCTTTTCTAGCTAAAATTCAACTAAACGAAAATATAAGCCAAAATCTGAAGAAATTGCCGATTTTTTTCAGTTTTTCCAATATGGCGGCGGGCGCGGAGAGGGGGGATTTGTGCATTTTGCATTTTAAACACTCACTAAACAGATCTATCAAAAATTCAGAACTACCGGACCGTTTGTAAGGTAACCCCCCTCTATTCACTGGATTATAGAGCTTTCTACGAAAAACAGACCTCAAATACTTAAGAAAAAAATTGGTCTTCCAGGGCTCAGCTTGGGGGTTTTCCGCAGCGAAAAGATAAATGTTTCACCTCGAACCATCATTTTACCCCATATGGTTACCGAATAAAACATTTTTATTGGCTTTAGAGTCGATTAATAGTCTATAAAACCATGTCGGCCAAGCCCACGTTGAAAGGTTCGGCAGTCCAACCATTTTTAGGGATCAATTCACATCATTTTTACCTCATTGAGTTACAGGATGAAACCAAGTTCTCGCAGTAGCTAAAATTATGCTCTTTAAATATTAATTGGTCTGATAGCTTGCAGCCTGGGAGTTTTAGTAGTCCAACCAATTTTACATTATTTGGCTAAAAATAAATATTTCCGTCTAATGATAAATTTTTAGTTACCGGCATCCTGGAAGTCCGAGACTGAGGATATAAAATGAAGCCTTAGTCTTCAAAAAATGGTGGAGAAATGTAACAGCTTCACGAAAACCTGAATTTGCACATTAAACTTTCAAAGTTTAATAAAGTTTAATAAAGTTGCGTAGTTGCTGACCTGAGTTGCGTGGTAGCCATAGTAACGGTATTCGACGCGATGACTGTTCGCTGACTTATTGCAAAAACAACACGTCATTTTGAGAACAGGTATCATTAAAATGTCATTTCGTAGGTAGATATTTGACTGACTAACGGGCGCTTTCTAGGTATTTAGTACTCTGGTTCTCAAGCTGTTTTTCGAATATGACAAAATGTGAGGTAAAATGATGGTCGCTTGGAAGAACCCCCAACCTTAATCTTGGAAGATCATTTTTTTTCTTACCTATTTGAGGCTTACTTTTCGTGGAAAGCGGTATTATTCTGCAACTCGATGAAGTAAGTAACCATGCAGCCGCCGTCGGACTATGCACTGGCGGAGTGCTCAGAGACACGAATATTCTACTGGATTGCGAAACGACTACATAACAAACCGCCATCAGTAAAGGCCTTCCTAGAGGAACTACAGGTGGATGATCTTTTTGTATGATGCTCCATAGAGGGTGCGTACTCCGAGCACCCAATTTCATCATGTACCGCCCGGACAACTTGAAACGCCCGGATAACTGTGAAAATGGGGCTCAATTTTTATTCTCTAACTTTACAATCCATAGTTGAAACTTCATTTTGAAGGCTGTCAATTTTTCGTGACAAAGGAGCACTGTGATATGGTCGAGAGAATGGTCGAATCTCTTATTCAGACAATTGTACAATATAAATAAATATGCCTTTTAATTGTAATAAATAATTTGTTTTTTGCGGTCCTGCGAAAAGCGCTTCACGGTCAACTAAGTGACCGCAGACCCCACTTTGAGAACTGTTGCTCTAGACTGGCTATAATGGCTTTTACTTTGTGCCACTAAATGATAGTTGAATGGATAAAATATTATTCTAGTCAAAATAAATAGAAATATTATAACTATTGTACAAAGCTTATCTTTATCTCAATAAACAATCCATTATTTGTTTGACCTACTGTACAACCTACTGTATTTACTGTACAACTTACTGAACTTACTTAATCATCTCGAGATGTCGATGATAGATGTTTTTAATTTCCTCAAAAACTAATTCTTGAGTTTGTGGTGGCAGTAATTCATCCTTTCTACCACAATTCAATCCTTCGAAGAAATGTCGCATATCTCTAGATAGAATCCGCATCTGAAGACAGACATTCGCCGATGTCAAAAAGAATAAGCCATCACAGCCACTCATTGCAGTTACGCAGATAACAGCTGTTGAAATATATAAGGGGTTGACTAAAACAAAGTGTGACTGAATACATACATACAAGGGAAAGGACGAGTACATAGGATTGGTGCTAAAACGGGTGTCGATACCTATGCAAAATCCGAAAGATGCAGTTTGAATTCTGGATCTATTAGACTCACTCTTGAGTACTTACAAATGCATGTTGCCATAGATGGCATGGGCGGTTCATGGTTAATCAAAATGGCCACCGTTAAATTCAGAGTGGAATTTCTTATTATAGATAATTTGTCAAGTTTGGTATGATTTCATTTCATTTAATCAATGTGGCATTTTGTTTAATTTTATCAAATTATGTAAATATTAAAGCGGAAATGATTTTATTGATTATTTATTGGAAAAAAAATATTTGAAAAACATACAAACATGACTTTTGTAATATTAAAACAACATGACTGTAGTTATAGTAAAGGGTTAATCTGGATGCAGGGCTGTCATTCAAGACTTTCAGAGAATTTATACTGCTTAGAGAACGAATCGACCTCCAGAATTAAATCTGAAGCTTTCTCGATTATTGACAAAGGTTTTTTAGTGAAATGTTTTTTGCCTTTAGAGCCATGTGCACAAACTGTATTGGGGGTTTGGAGGGTACTATCAAACCCTTGTTGGCAAGAGCCACTGAGAGGCTAATAACCTCGCAAGGAATAACGAATAACAGCAAGGACTTTATCGTGGCAGTAAGTGTACCGTCCTTGATCTAAGGCTGCCTTGCAGCCAGCTAGAATATATCTAGCTGTGCAAGGGGTATTGCTACAAAAGGAGACATAAACTATCCTCGGCATAGCTTCAACGAGCGAAGTTACTGGGGTCTGGAAGTGTATGCTAAGACATTTAAATAAAATTTCAGCATTTCTGGCGTCCAGTCATACAACATTACTTTCCAGTGCATTGGAGGAGGAATGTATAAGTCTCTAATTGTTGTCCAATCATTCTGGCATTGAAGGCCAATAGCGAGAGCCATACTATTGCTGTTGTAATTTCCCCGCAATAGAGACTTTTTCAAGTCCACATCACTCATGGTTGTACTGCCATACCCCAGACCATTGCCGTTCTGGCTGATTCCAGCAAGGAACTTTTAGTGGAAGTCTACGCGGGCTTGTAGATCATTTGACTCACTAGGGCCACTTATTACGTGCTTCGATATTGCCGAATTCTTGGAATTGCTTAGAATCGAATTCTGGAGTTGGCGAAGAGCAGGAGAGGGCAGTGTTAGAGCTAGCCCAAAATTGTGTTTGGACTTGAAGAGAGTCGAGGGGTCGAGAGTCGGTTTGGCTAAGGATAACCAGGATTTTAAACTAGCTGTCACCAGTGCATCCAGACGAGACAGTTGGGTTTTGGTGAAATCGTAAATAAAAAAGGGCCATGATAAATGTGAATTTTGATAATTGTTATAGATCCAAGGCCTTACGAGGGCAAGAAATTAGCTTTGCCAGGCAACTACTGAAATATTCTATAACATGATCGCCAGAGAGCATAAACTACACCGTGAGATTTTAGTTATCGGTATCCTTGAAGGGGGTAAATCAGTATGAGCAAATAATCAACTTTAAATGAAAATTTCTGAGAAAAACAAAATTAGTTTTTTTTTTTGAAAAATAGTATAAATAGCGTTGAGCTATTTCGCATAGGAAAAATATCGCAAATACTGTTTATTAGCGATATTTTACCTACCGCCAGATGGCGCTTTACACTTCTCAAACTTTTTTTCAATAGATAAGGTTTACAAATTTATTAAAAAGCTTTTTTTAAATCAAAAGTTGATTAATTGGTCGTATTTGTTCACAACTCTTCAATGATACTGGTAATTAAAAACTCAACCTGTATAAATCCATTTCCTGGCTTGACTCAAGAAGTTATTAGTTGGATTAGTTAAACAGTGTTTGACCAACAAATAAACAATTTCAAAAACTTTACGTAGCTAAAAGGAAATAGCGGAATCATCCCAAATAAAGGAATCTCTTAAGATGCAATGTCAATTTTTTACAGAAGCTTTTACGGTAAGTTTATATTGCAAAATCAGGAATTTGGAAACCAGATTGGACCGGACAACTGGACAAGGGAAAGTCTATGATCAGAAGGTAGAGGAAGGTATGTCAAGCTTACCAATCCATAATTGAAATACATAAGCAACAATGTATCCGAAACCTCCATTGAAAATTGTATCACGTAAGTTGAAAGTAAAATACATAGTCCATGCATATTCTGGTCGTACTGAAAACAGTAATAAAACGAAGTTGCAGCCTCTGGTGAACCCACCACCCCAGGAAGGTATAATGATATTGATCGTTCATTCTACCATGGGGTGAAAGTAGAGACTTGGGGACGAAAAAGTCCACCGTTTAGCTTTGCCACCCTGCCCTTACTGCGAGGCATTGGGTATTGGGAATTGAAACCAGTGAACGGACCTCACCCTTACCACCAGATATGGCCGGATTTCTCCGAAATTGCTTGTGCGTCTTCTATCTGGTGTGGGCGGTAAAGCAGTTTGAATTTATCACAGATGGTGGCGGCCCTTGCCCATCATGGTAACTCGGGATCGGGTGGCCAACGGATCGTTAGAAGATAGATGGCATCAGGTCGACAACTACCGCCCCGCTCTCTAGTAAACATACTTCTCCAGACCCCCCTCCGATTATTCGCCGGAAAGTGTAAGCGGGCCTGGTACAGCCTAGTATGCAAAACGCCCAGTTCCGCCCCAGGTGTTTTCTCGAATATAAAAACTTCTGATCCCAATAGCCTCCTACTGCAGTTTATAGTCGGGGCAGAAGCTCAGACAAATTACAAATTAAGTCCCTCTACGAGGAGGCTACCAGATAGGAGTTGAATTGTAAGTTGGGCAAGCTGATGCAAAAATTGGCTAACACCACCCAAGCTGCACGGAACCATTAGGAACCATAAGTGGATACTTGGAGGCGTCCAGGAGCGCCCGAAGAGTGATTCCTAGGAGAACCGGCCCGCATGCCAGGGTCCTACCCAAACTTGCACTTCTGTGTGGAGGCTGCCGGATAGGTTAGATACCTATGAGTTATGGCCGACCCTCACACATTGGTCTTAGTGGCCTAACTGCAACAGGGCCCATTAGTTCCCACCCATGAGTGGACAACTAGAGCTGTCGACTACAACGGGCGAACCTGTCACTTTAGGAAGTTTTAACAATATTAGATCATTCTGTCTCCAGTTAGGTTAGTTTAGTTAGTTTGACTGGGCTTTTTCCCGCACTTGGCCTCTTGATTGGGCCGTTGTGCGTGAAAACTCCAGTTAGGTGAGCGCAGAAGACTTAGGACGAAAACAGTCCACCGTCTAGTTATGCCAAACGCCCGTAAGAAGCCAACGCCTTGCCGCGAGATAGCCAGGTTAATTACCCAGCGGGCCGACACTCGCACCCTTACTACCAGTTGTAACCCGATTATTCCGGTCCTCTCCCTTACGAAGGGGTGATATGGCGTCTACCAAATCTATCGCGGACCACGGCGTCTTTTATCCGGCTGTTCACCCGGAATCGGGTAGCCAATTAGTTGTTTCAAGAGCAGTTTCCGTAAGGTGAACAACTACCCCGCTCTATAAGGGACAGTACTGTTTCCAGGCTCCACGGGCTGTCAGTCAGAATGCACAATCGATTGGCTGACGCCGCACGGTGCGCAAACCGTCCAAGAGCGCCCGAAGGTTGACTCCTAGGGGAAACTGGCCCGCAGGCCAGAGTCCTACTTGGGCCCGAACTTCTACGTGGAGGCCGCCGAATGGGTGTTGACCCGAGAGTTTGACCGACCCTGAACATATGGGTCTTAGTGGCCAACTGCGTGGCTAACCCATGGGTGGACAACTTGGGTTGTCGACTACAGCGGGCGAGCCCGTCACCTCAGGAAGTTTTAACGATTAGTCGTTCTATCTCCCTGGAGTGAGCGTAGAAGACTTGGCGACGAAAACGGTCCACCGTCTAGCTACGTCACAACCCCGTAAGAGGCCAACGCCTTAACCGCGAGATAGCCAGGAATGTTACCTGGCGGGCCGACACTCACGCGCTTACTTCCAATTGTGACCAGATTACTCCGGTCTCTCGATTGGTTACGAGTTCGAGGTCGCTTGCGCGGTCCTCTCCCTTACGAAGCGGTGAAACGGTGTATACTGAATCTATCGCGGACCACAGCGTCCTTTGCCCGGCTGTTCACCCAGGATCGGATAGCCGATGGTCGTTTCAAGAGCAGTCGCCGTAAGGTCCGCAACCACCCCCGCTCTATAGAAAACAGTACTGCTTCCAGACTCCCACGACTGTTAGTCAGAGTGCACAGTCGATGGGTCTTCGTGGCCAACTCAGCAAGGGCCCATTAACTCCCATGAGTGGACATCTTGAGGTGTCGACTACAACGGGCGAACCCGTCATCACAGGGAGTTTTAACGATTAGTCTTTCTATCTCCCTGGAGTGAGCGTAGAAGACTTTGGACAAAACAATCCGACGTCTAGCTACGCCACAACCCGCAAGAGACCAACGCCTTACCGCGAGATAGCCAGGAATGCTACCTGACGGGCGACACTCGCCCTTGCTACCAATTATGACCAGATTTCTCCGGTCTCTCGATTGGTTCCGAGTTCGAGGTCGCTTGCGCGGTCCTCTTCCTTACGAAGCGGTGAAACGGAGAATACCGAATCTATCGCGGACCATGGCGTCTTTTGCCCGCCTCTGACCCGGGATCGGATGGCCAATGGTCATTTCAAGAGCAGTCGCCGTAAGGTACGCAACCACCCCTGCTCTATAGGAAATAATACAGCTTCCAGACTCCCCCGACTATTAGTCGGAGTCGCTGACCGGAGGCTGCTGCCCCGGCGTCGCCGCGCCGTGCAGAGGGGGAGGTTGCCATGATGACTCGAGCGAAGAGAAGGTTGAAAAAGAAAACCCCTCCGAAGGCGAAAAGAGCGAACATGGAGTGCAGCGACGAGCACGGCAAGAGGGGGACGGACACTGACACTGCGGGCGTCGGGGCGTGGGCCACCGCCCCCCCCCTACCAGAGCTGTTGGTTCCCGCACGCCCGCGGTGGCTGTGTCTACTCCGCCGCCTGCGGTTGATGCTAGCGAGGCTAAGTTGGCGGTAAGAGGGGTGGAGGACGCGTTCGCCCGTATGGCGGCCATCACCTGCGAGGGGGATACTCCGACCCGCTGCCGCCTAACGGCAGACCAGAAGATGAGGCTGGCCGGGGAGACAGCGGGCATCCTGGGCCTGGTGTCCAGGCTTGCCTGCGATCTCGCTGCCGCCCACGGGCGGCTCGGGATCGCAGATGATATCCTGGGGGGGATGAGATCGATGGAGGCCTCGGTGAGGGAACTGGTGGCAAGACCAGCCCCCTCGCTGGCCTCCCCCCCGAGCTCGTCCTCGCCCTCTTATGGGGATGCCCTTAAGAGGGGCATCAACCTACAGGTCGCGGGGAACCGGATGAGGGAGGTGCCTCCTAAGAGGCCCTCGGTCATTATTTACCCTGCGATTGAGGATGCCACAGCCACCTCGGAGTCGACCAAAGCGGCTCTTTTGAAGGCACTTGACCCTGCGGCCGACGGGTTCCGACCGGTCACTGTGAGGAAGGTGGCTCGGGCCGGCGTTCTGGTCCAGACCTCCACTCCGGGGGGTCTGGAAAGAGTGAAGGCCGCGGGCGATAAACTTCGCGGTGCGGGGCTGAAGGACGTCGAACCGCAGGGTCGATTTCCGCGGATTGTAATCCATGACATTCCGCGGGACCTCAAGGAAGGAGAAATCAAAGAGCTGATTTGGTCGCGGAACCTCGAGGGCCGCTGCTCAGTGGATAAGGCAACTGCGCTAGGCTCGACCCGCCTGGCGTTCGCGTTCGGCCAGAGGGACGGCCCTGTCGTCCAGTGTTTGGATCGTGCACCCGGCGGTGCGAGCGGTGTTTGTGGCGGAGGGGAGAGTGTTCCTGGACTGGGACTCGTGTAGAGTGCGTGATTACATCGGGGCGGTAAGGTGTTTCCGCTGCCACAATTTCGGGCACACCCAGGGGAAGTGCTCGCAGGAGGTAGTCTGCGGACATTGCGCCAGCAAGGGACACGAGAGGTCGGCTTGCCCTGCTAAGGAGGCACCCCCCAAGTGTGCCACATGCTCGGGTCTGCGAAAGGAAGCAGCTCACGTGACGGGCTCGTCGGGCTGTCCGGCCTATCAGCGCGCGGTGGACAGGGAGATAGCCACCACGAACTATGGCGGGGCATAGTCCCCAACTAATGATAAGTTGCGCGCAACTGAATCTGCAGAGAAGCAGGGCTGTAACGGCCGAATTCGGTCGCACGCTTGAGACGATGGGTATTGGAGTGGCGTTTGTGCAGGAGCAGTTCACGTTCCTCGGTAAAACCCGGGGTATAGACGGGCGGTGCGTTGTGCTCGAGAAGGGGCACCGACCCATGGCAGGGATCGCGGTGAGTTCGTCTCTCCCGCCTCCCCTGTTCCTGGATCGGCTCTCCAGTGAGCACCTCGCCTGCGCGTCCATAGTTATCAACGATGTGGACTGCTACTTCATCAGCGTCTACTTCCAGTTTGGCGAGGCTGTGGACGCCTACATTGCTGAACTCGCAGCGGCCCTTGACGCTCTTCGGGGTCGGCCGGTAGTGGTAGCGGGCGATTTCAATGCCCGCTCCCCGTCCTGGCACGACGACGGCAACCTGGACCGCCTGGACAGGGTCGCGAAGGGAAGAGCCGAGGCTGTCGAGGAGCTGATAGCGACCTATGGGTTGCATATTGTCAACTCCCCCGGGCAGCCCCGGACCTTCTGTGGCCCCGGCGGGTCCAGCAATGTGGATTTGACGCTGTGCTCCCCTGGATTCGCCCGGGAGATGATGAACTGGACCGTCCACGAATCGTCGTCTTCCTCAGACCATAGACTAGTGACCTTTGACATTGGCCGCCGTGTGAATCCCCCGTCCCCCTCGGAATGGGCGTACCGCACCTCGGATGTGGACTGGGACCGTTTTGGGGAGTCCCTCTGTGAGAGGCTCTCCCGGTTCCCGTCCCCTCACTCCAATTCGGCCGAGGCACTTAGTGTTGCACTTCATGAGGCAGTTGCCTCGGCCTGCGAGTCGGTCCTCGGTCGGAGGAGGCCCTTCGGAGGCTCTACGGCCCCGTGGTGGTCTCCGGAAATATCCGACCTTCGCAGGTGCTTCCGGCAAGCGTACCGCCGCATGGGGGAAGCCCGCAGGAGTTCTCTTCCCCCTGAGCGTGTGGAGGTACTTCGGGAATCCCTGAGATCAACTCGGAGCGTCTGCCACGCCGCCATTAGGCGTGCCAAGACTGATTCCTGGCGTACATGGGTTAGCGAAGTTGGGAATGCAAACCCATGGGACATGAAGAACATCATCGACAAAGGTGCCAAGCGGGGTGGGAACTACCTCACTAGCATTGTCGAGGGTACTTCCGCCCCGCTTGACACCGAAGGCACTCTTTCAGTTCTCCTCGGTTCTTTGTGTCCATCGGATCGGAATGACAATGACGATCCCCACCACGCGCAGCTGCGGCGGCTTATTGCCGTAGACTCGCGCGTACCTGATCTGTCAGAGGTAACAGCGGACGAGGTCGGCACCATCATCGGGTCGCTATCGCGCAGAAAGGCACCGGGGATAGACAACTTTACGTCTGATATAGTGAAGCGGGTGTGAGAATTCGCAAGATGGGAGGTGACTGTCCTGATGCAGAAATGCATTAGCGACGGTCATTTCCCATTATGCTGGAAGGCTGGCCTCCTGCGGGTGATTCCCAAAGGTAACGACAAGCCGCGCTCGGATCCGAAAGCGTACAGGCCCATCACAGCAGCGTTGTCGCGGTACCGCCGGGGCGAGCCGGTAGTCCTTCATGGCCTATCGATCGACCCGGTGGCGCACCGAGCTGGGGAGTTTGCCCGCCTGATTCGGGTGGAGTCCTTGCGTGTCTGGCAGGCTAGATGGGACGCCGGGGGTACGGGCCGCCTCACCCATTGCTTTTTCCCGTCCGTTGCAGTGCGGATGGCAAATTCGTTTCTGCGGTTCGACCACCATACCACGCAGCTGGTTGGGGGCCACGGAGAGTTCAGAGCCAAACTATTTGACTTTGGACTTGCCGATGACCCCCGGTGCGCCTGTGGGTATGGTCGCCAAACTGCGGAACACGTAATTTGGTCTTGCCCAATTCTAGCGGCTGCACGGGAGAAATTGATGGATGTTGGCGTTCTCCGATTTGGTACCCGGATTTGGTCAGTTGTAGGAGCTGCTTCCAGTCGTTTGGCAAGTTTGTGGAGCACTGGGTGGCTTCTTGGGAAAGCATGAGGCTTCGGGATACCCCCCAGGGGGTACCCTCTTCCTTGGTGGCGTGATTCGGCGGCTACTTCCAGCCCGAAGTGCCCGTCTTTGTGTCCGTCTCTTTACCGCCCCGAGGGGCGTTTCGTTCTTTGCAGGATCCAGGGATTTCTCCCCCCCGTGGCTGCTCCGAGACCTGCCCACGGACAGTGCGCCTTCACCTTCATTGTTCTAGAGCGTCCTCTACCCCGCTTACCGGCTCTTAGATTTACGTTATTGTTGTTGTTTTTTTTTTTTTCGGTAAATTTTGTAATATTTTGTAAATTTTTATTTTTTTCTTGTAAATACCTTTTATTTTTCGAATAAATGGGTTCTCGGGGCGGTACGGGGGGGGGGTGGTTTACCCTATTTCACCCCCTGCGCGTTTTACCCTTCTGGTACGCGCAGGGTTGTCGTAGCACGACATCCCGGGCAGACAAGACGACCCTCGTCGTTATAACTGCCCGGGCGGTGGGCGGGGTTTGCTGCCCTCACCTATCGCCTTGAAACTCTTAACTGTTAGTCGGAGTGCACAATCGATTGGCTTGCGCCGCACGGTGCGCAGACCGTCCAGGAGCGCCAGAGGTTTGATTCCCAGGGGAAACTGACCGGGGCCAGAGTCCTACCCAGGTTCGCACCCCGTGCGTGGAGTCCGTCGGATGGGTGTTGACCCATGAGTGAGACCGACCCTGAACACATGGGTCTTCGTGGCCAACCCATCATGGGCCCGTTAGCTCCCCCCCATGAGTGGGCAGTACAAAACGGCATTTTAAATATAAATAAAATATCATACCACTCTCCCCTTTGGTGATCTCGATGTAGATGAATTGTACCACTGGCCTAACTAAGAATGTAGTCAAAGTGGTAAGTGTCAGGTAGATACAGCCGTTAGCGACAAACTTCGCTTTGCGAATTGAATCATCCAGCATTTGTATTGTTGCGTTGTCCCTAGATGTCGGAAACATCTCTCTTAATCTGTAATCATAAACTTCGAAGTCACAATTTTAAATCACTTGTTGTGAGAGTAAAGCAAAAACATGGAGGTAAAATTACAATTTAAAAAATCAATTTAGTAAAATATGTGAAAATAGTCACAGATAAAAGAATTCAGAGTAAGTACACAGAATTGACATTAAAATCAAATACTAAATGAGCTAAGTATGTACCTCCCGTGGTATCAGTATCTAATGTTTTTTTATATATGGTTGAGATTTTAGTTTTTTCATGAGGGCTTAGACCTAAACGACAGGTATAAAAATCGTTATTTGCCCCATCTTTTTGTTCCGTTATATTCCACACCTTTTTTTTCGCTACTAACTGGAGCACAGGGATATGACCTTTGTTGAAATGTTGGGGATTAGGTTGGTGTAAAAATATGAAACAAGGATCTGTCAATTTGACATCAGGTTGTTTGTTCTGTGCTTCCGCTGGGAGTGCTTTCTGGCTTCGCCCATCTATTTTGGCGAGTAATTATAAAATTATTACACAAATTTAAGCTTTATAGGGTTCACATTTTTTTTCTCTTTTTTAACCACGCTTAGGATGAAGTCTCCGTGACTTTATTGGCATGGAATTAGCCGCAGGGGGGTCGACGGGAGCACACCCGTTGGCCCCATCAAACATGAGTGCTATCTACGAAGAGGATATGAATTTCCGGGCCTCTGTGGGAGCCAACGTAGAGGTGGCTTCAGCAGGCGAACTTGAATCGAATCTAAACACAGCGCCTAATTTGTACAGGGAGGGTTCTCATGGACCGTTCTTAGTGGTTATTCAATATAAACCCAATCAATCAGCTGAGAGTGATCACTCCAGCCTAAACATTTTCTCCCTCTCAGTTGGAAAATTAATTTAAAAAAATAAAGTAGCCGATGTTCCCTTACTTAAAATGACAGGGCGAAACCGCATTAAGGTTTTCCTGAAGACGGGCAACTCAGCCAACATGTTAGCGACTGCCGATTTCCTCAAAGAAAAGAATTACAACGCATTCGGTCCCTCTTTCTCCACAGTGCGGCTCGGACTTGTTAAGGGCTAGTAATACTTGTACAGCGAAAAGCATCCGATTTCTTAACTTACGTTCCTCCGACTCGCAGGGTAACACCACCTGGAAACCATCCAGGACAGTGGTTATTACCTTCGAGGGCCAAAAGTTACCGGAAAGAATCATGATATTCTACAACTCTCTCACAGTCGAGTTACGCTCTCCCTGCCACTCAATGTCGTAAAAGCCTCCGTTTTGGGCACCTCATAAAAATGGACAAGGCTAAGTCTCAACGATGCTTCCGTTGCAGAGAAGTCCACTCGGGCGAAACTTGAATAAACACTGAAACCTTGATCTGCGTCAACAGTCGCCGCAACCACAAGGCAAACGACCTTTCCTGTCTGTACATAAGGCAAAAGGCGATTAAACAGGTTATGACTAAAAAAGGCATCTCTTTTATTGAAGCATCCTCTCTATGTCACGGTTATCGCCATCAACCCTCCCCAGCCTCCTACTTTTTGCAACTTAACCCCTGCTAGCTACTGCCCCAGAATCGTAACCATAGACCCTAGAAGGTCTGGTAAAGCCAAAGGGAAAGCAGAGGAAACTCTCTTCTCCCACCTCCAACCCTCGTCTCCAGGCCACTCCCACCTCAGATCTGAGATGGAACAACTTCCCCTACAGGATCGAGAATGGTAGCTGCATTAATACCCTCATGTGGCTACTTATCGCATAAAATAAAGGAAACTTTGCAGGCTTATCCTGCAGCGATACCACCTCCTTTAGGACTGTGACCGATCTTTCCTCCGTTAAATCCCTTGCTGACGGACTGTCATCCGCCTCGTGACGCATTTAAGAGTTACAACGCTCTATCACTCGTCCCTCATTTCTTTATTGCTTCTCCGTATTATTTTTTATTTTATTCTTATTTCTTTTTTTCTTTTTAACCCCTCAAGCCCCGATTGGCCGATATCGGCCAAAACACGATGCAGCGTGACGACCCCGTTTTAGTTTTATTTTATTTTATTTTATTATGTTTTATTATGTTAATATGTTTTATTTTAATTATGGATACAGTGGTTTGGCATTAATTAATGTTTTGGTGAGACAGTGTCATAATTCAATTTTTTTACTAAGTTTTACTAAAATTTTTGGGACATCAACTTGTCAATCGGCTGAGGGGCCGAGGCCTGAAGGGTTAAAAACCAAACAAAAAAAACTCTTTTATCGTTCAAGATGCTCTGAATCCTTCAGTGGAACTGCCGCAGCCTCTTTCCCCAAAAAAGGCAGAATTGATACAGCTCCTTTTAAATAACCGGATCGACGTGACAGCTATCTCAGAAACCTGACTACTCTCCTGCACTGCCTTTCATATCCCAGGATATTCTTGCCTGAGGGACGACCATCCGGATGGCAAAAGAGGTGCTACGCTCCTGATCAATAGCTCTCTTAGTTTCTCTCATCTCTCCATTCCTTCTCTATCAGAAAATTCACAGATGATAGCAGCCCATATACATAGTTTATTTTTCTTCTCCATATATATTCCCCCATATCAGTTATCTCGGAGGCACGCTGGTTCCAAGCAGTAGGCAGTATTACAGGGATTTTTTATTTATTTTGGGGGACCTTAATGCGTACTCACCAGCATGGGGCTGCGCCTTTTCGGACCGACAGGTTGAAACATTGCTGAACAGCGTGGACAAAATGTCCCTCTGTATCCTCAAAGATGGCTCCCCCACTTTTGTTCCTCTTCCTTCAGATTGTCCGTCAGCTCCAGACCTTTCATTGTGTTAATCTTCTATATCTATTGACAGCACCTGGCGTGTCCTCGGTGACTCAACCGGCAGCTACTATTCCCCATCTTGATGGACGTGCATGGTACTCAGGCAACGAGAGCCACACGTAAACATTGGCCCTTTTTAAACCAGTATACACTCCGGACAGTTTGTCTAAATTCGCTTCATCCTTAGAGGCCGCAGCGATTGACCTTCCATCAATAGTATCCACCCCGCTGGAAGAGTGCTACTCCTCACTTATTTCTTGCCTTACAACAGCGGCTAGTAGCTGCTTCAGAAGGCAATCTGTAATAGCAACCTTCCGTTCCTCTCCCCCTTGGTGGGATAAGAACTGCAGCCAGTCAATATTGAGACGCAAGGCATCCGTCTCTGGTGATCTTGAAGAGACGTCATCAGAAAAGTACGACTCCTACCACAAAGTCGCAAAAGAGACTAGGAAAATTCTCAAGACTAAAAAAAGAGCTGGATGGAGAAAGTTTTGTATGAACCTCTCTCCAGACACTTTCAGCACTCTAGTTTGGAATATGGTGAAGAGATTCTGCCGTGGTTTGAAACTCTCGAACTTATCTCCTTGATGAGGATGAGGTCCTCATTTAATTCGCTGACAACTTGGATCCTTCCACCTGTCTTTCATCATAATGAAATCAACAGCATGTCGATCAGCTTCATTCTCGGAGCGCCCACCAGTGGCTTATTTCTCCATTCAGCCCGGCAGAACTGTCGGCGGCGCTCCATCGTTTGAAAGATTCTTCACCTGGAGAGGATTTTATCCCTTACTCCTTTATCCGCTCTTCTCCCCTCCCTATCCTATCATACTTTCTAAATGTACTCAATAGGTTCTTTGATACAGGAACTCCCCCCGCCGCTCGGAGGTCGCAAATTGTCATCCCGATCCCAAAATCCCGCGGAGACCTTGATAACCCAAAAAAAAAATCATTCCATTGCCCTATCACATTGCAAAATAACCGAACATTTAATAAAAAAAACAGACTAGAATGGTTTTTCGAATCAAGAAGACTTAGTTCGATTTCCGTATCACACTCACCATATATCCATCCTCACAACGGATATACGGCTTTCCTTCCAGAGGAGTGAATTTCTTGTCGCAAAGTTTCTGAATGTTCAGGCGGCTTATGACAATGTCATGATCCCTCATCTTGGGAGGAGACTGACCTGTCTAGGTGTGCCTCAGAAACTTTGCTCCTTAATTTGTCGCCTCCGATCTGACCGCATCATAAATATTCCTTCCCCGTCTGATTCCATTTCAAGGTCAGTCTACAATGGTCCGCCTCAGGGTAGCGTGTAGCCCCCGACCTATACAATACACAAGGGAAATGGAGAATTTTGTACTGGATCACTACAGGATACTGCAATATGCAGAAGGTATCAGAATCTATTCAGGCACTAGAAATATATTTACATAAATCAGAATTAGCTATCTTCCCCCCCCCCAAGAGCAGCGCCGTTACCTTCTCTCAGAGAAATATTTCCCCGTTAGTAACATATAATAATTCCTTGATACCTATTAATGGGGAGCCTGATTAACGGGGAGACGGCCAAAAAAACATGTTTTTCATGCTTATTTTTCTTTAACTTAAAGTTGAAATTTATTCATGAACCTTTAACCTTTGGAATCGCTGATAGTTGCAGATTGCTGTAAGTGTAAAATACTTACTGCTGCTCTTTAAATGTGTTTTTCCCGAAACCATATTTTTTTGATCTGCACCGGTGATTAAAAAACAAACTACTTGACAGATTGTTCCAAAAAAATATTTTAAAATTATTAAATTCTTTTCTATATGAACTAATAAAAATCAGAAAAAGATGTTATATTATATATTGTTTTACTAGTAAAAACCTCACCTTAAGGTGCAAGCCAAAATCTTTGAGGTACTTTTTGATACTAAACTGCTGTAGAGGGGATACATTGAGCAGGTGGTTTTAATCGGAAAAGTTGCTGGATGTTCTCCGAGCAGTCAGTCGAGGTGGGGGTCTCATTTAAATGTCCCATAATTGCCTCATTCGCTCTCACATTGACTATGCTGCTTTTATCTGTTTCCCTCTGAGCTTAAAACTGCAAAGGAAACTTAGCACTGTGCAATTTAAGGACCTCCGATGCACCATTGGCGCCATGGGAAGATCTCTCACTAATGCCCTACTAGCCGAGTCTTGTGAACCTCCGTCAAACTCCGATGCCAATTACTGGCAGATAGATTTTACGCTTAAGAGCTTGTCAATCACCTCCTCTTATCCTGATAATCACCCTTCTATCTGAATTGTCGAGAAACACTCCAAACAGCAAAACCCCGCCCTTTGTGTTAACCACAAAAAACTACACCGCTTCAAGGACGTCGTTCATAGGAATGCTTTTCTTCCAGACTTTCATCTCCCCTTCGGCGACAGACTTACTACCCCAGACATCTTCTTTCAAACAGCCTTGATGAAATCCCCAGTAGGGCATTCCCCATCCCTTCTAAACAACGCTGTATTTTTGGAACTCATATCATCCAGGTTCCCTGGCTGGGACCTCATATTTATAGACGGGAGGTTGGAAGTTACGTGGGCATGGGAATTTTTTACCACAACCGCAGAGTTATCCTCATTTATAAACTACACAACCAAGCATCAATTTACTCGAGTACAAACCAGATTTCCCCATGTGCCAATTTTAGGGACTCTCTAAGTCTGGTAGAGAAATTAAACAATCCTGCCATCACACATCGACCTACTCACCTTGAGAACCAAATCCGATCCCTTTTCCACGCTGTCAGGGAGAAAAAGGATGAAGTAGTACTCAGGTATAGATGGTAATGAATAATTTTTTGAAATGTACATAATTTTAATGTTATGAAAATATTATTTTTTAACTACTTTTTTTATTCTGTATGTAAGTTTTTTTTATATAAATATTCCCCAAGCTTCTAAACTACCAAAAAATGCATAAATATTTAAAAAAAAAAACAAAATATTATTTATTCTAACAAGAACAATCAAATCGTAGAATGAAATGTTTTTGTCCACCTAGATTGTTCTAGGCTGTGGCAACGGTAAAAATGTAGAAAACTGTGAGAAGAGGCCTGTTGTTCAATTTCAACCCAATATAATACAGAGTTTTTCGTTATATGGGAGATTATTTGCAAAAAACCGACTCAAAAACCATTCATAACATTCTTTTGGTTTAGGTCTTTTTTTAAATTTTCTTGTTTGATATTGGTAAATCATTTGCCGAAGTTATGCAAAAACAGTATTTAACACGGTATAAATTTGTATAAAATACACTGATCTTAAAATAACCTAGACATATTTTGCCAATTCCTTGGAGTATTTAGAGTAAAAAAGTATTTAATAGATATTTTTTTTGCACTTTGTTCAACAGATTTTCAACCATATACGGTGAAATGTATTCAATATATCATTAAAAAGATGTTTTTACTTGACTGCCCAACAAAATGAGAGTGTAATGTGTTCAGGGTTCATCTATGTATGTTTTCGTTTCTTTATTACACCATATCTTTTAAACGCTTGAACCGATTTAGAAGTGAGTGGTATTGTTTTAATCGTTATATCATCCTGATTGTCATATGGTACCTCAACTTTCCAAATATCAAGTAAGTAGTTGTCTAAATGTCCAAATGTCAATAAATTTTCATAAATATATTGTGTATAAATGAAAGGTCTCATTGAGTACATACCGGAAATATAGATCTATATCTATGGATAAATACATAAGCCACAAATATTTCATAAAAAATTCGTAATAACGATAATTATAAATACTAGTTCTAAGTAAATAAATAATACTTCACATTCTGTAACGGCAGTCATGTTTTGTTTTAAATATATTTACTTGTTAATAGTTGTTTATTACAATGCTTCAAAGCAATTTTGAAACAATGTAAAAAACTATTTTACTTCTTTTCTTTTTTCTTTAACTTTTTTTTTATTTTCCCTTTCTAATTGACTATACATGATGTACAGAATTGGAATTATGAACATGCAAAAGTTGTAGTGAATTGAGCACTTTTATAAGCGAAAAAACTAAAAAAAATCCTGGGAAATGGTCACAATAAGACCACTAACTGATAAGACTTTACATATTTGTAGGTTATGGTGTCCCTTACCTTCACATCTAGATTAGACAATGTTTACTAGATTAGACAATGATTTTTATTTTTTTTAATTATTTATTTGCAATTTGACAAACAATACGAAACTGGACAAACAAAAATAGAACAAGAGATTAGGTACTACCTCCTAAGTACGAGACCAAGTTCGGGAGCATTAGCTAATGTGCCAAAAGCCTTTCCTGCTGCGACTACTGTGTAGGCCATAGTCGTCAAATTCCTCGAAATCTGTGAAATGAATAGAATGAAGGTACATAATAAAATATATATGTGATCTTTAAACTTGTAATGTTGAAAAAAAAACCACTATGTTATGAGCGATTATTTATCGTGCTTTGCATGTTTGTTTCAATGCAAGCAAAATTAATTTATTTTGCTACGTCGGGAAGTCAGAAACCAGGCCTACTAAGGTAGAAACCATCATATGTAATAAGAGATAACTTGGGGGATAATGCCACGGGCGACTAGCAAATAGATTCACCAGAATATAATTATTTATACCAACGGAGCTGATATGGAATTCACTGACCGGAGTCATAATATTATTATTACTCTTCTGTTACGTTACCAATGTATCAGTATAAGCATCAATTTAATCGATCAGAATATACAATAAAAGCATGTCTCAATTCAAAACGTGTCTCATGTCTTAACATGTCAAAAGCCAGCTTTCGCTCGCAAAAAACAATACTGCAACTTTTTGCATATTTATATAATATATATGGAAACCAGCCGAAATGGATACGCGCGGATCTGTTAAGGCGACTACCTCTCTCAAACAGTGAAAAACTGACATTTTGCAATCAAATTTACGTGACTCCCGCGAACATTTAAATAATAATAAAAATATGAGTCAATAGATGACATAGATAGATAAATGACATGACAATAGGTAGATAAAAAGAGTAAAAAAATAGAGAGAAAAATTTTCAATATTTTGTTCTACGATGCCGAATTTCAATGTTTTGATTTTTTTCTTAATAAAAATAAATAAAATCTGAAGTCATCACTTTCTTGTAATCAGCATTTTTCTTGGAATCTATAAGGGTAAGCTACTTGAAACCATGTTGGTAATGAGTACGAAGTAAATGTTTAAAATGTAACATTGCTTTATTTTTAATTATTTTACTTTTTCCATTATAATCTTCCAAAAAACCAAAAAAATATTTTTTTGTCAAGCGTTTCGGTAGAATGGTATGAACCGCGTACGTGATTTTTAAACAAACTGTAGTCGATCACGCCCTCAGTACGTGAGTCGCGAGAATATTTTGTATTACTTACTGAATATCTGCTCCGCTGGTAAGTGTTAATGCTAGTGTATAATTACACTTACCTGACTTTTCATAGCCTTGTTGTCAGTTTTAACAGCAACTAATATAAAAGCCAAATACCACCACAGCCCAATTAATATGCAGATAAAATTGGCGATGATATAGCTCTTATGTCGTCTCTCTCTAATAGTAGATTTTTGATCCTCCATTTGGTCGACTCGAAGCCGCCATACTCTTAGCATTCTGTTACTTAAGTGTATACTACTGTCAAATTCGTTCTCTGGATTTTTGACCATTATTTCCTCGATCAGATTCTTTATTGTAAATGCAACTGCAAAAGGGAGAAATGCACGAGATTAACCTTTGCATAATTAAACTGGAGAATCAATGGCTAAAATTAATCAACCTTCATTGACTTCTAATAATAATAAAACGCTTTATTCTATTATTGCCTGTAGGCAATATTTTAGAGCTAACCTATACTATTGTGTGAACATTATTTGCGAGTAGATGCTTCATAACTTAACCTATTATATAAAGAGTATAACATATACAAAAAAATTGTATAGAAAGAAATATATAGGTAACTCTTTGTGGGCATAGGATGTGCCACACCAAAATAATCTAACAGCTATAAGGACGCTAAAGTTTAAAAAGGAGAATAGGAAGGGAAAGGGAATTTATCTGGAAGATTTCAAATGCTCTTTGAGTCTATTTTAAAAGTTGTTGGCTCGGTTCTCACATTTTTCGGCAAAGCATTCCATAGACGGGCTCCATGCACGGTGAAAGAGAATGAGAAGATGTCACTGTTGTGACTAGGGATAGAGAGTAGCAGTTTATCTTTTGATCTCAGAGGGCGTTCATGAGCCGATAGTGCAGTAAATCTGCCGGTAAGATAATTGGGAGCGACGCCATCCAAGATTTTGAAAAGCATACAGAGAACTCGCATGTCTCTTTTCTCCCGGGTCGACAGCCATAGAAGCTTCTCTCTGTACTCCGTGATGTGGTCAAATTTTCTGAGGCAATGGATATAACGAATGCAGACATCTTGGAGATGCTTAACTTTGGTGGATAACTGAATGAATGAATGAATGAAAATCTCTTTATTGCACAATAAAAATAAGGTACAATGGCGGACTTATTGCTACACTACAACAATATCTTCCAGTCAACCAACATGGTGATGTGAAAAGAAGAGTAGGCAACAAAATTACAGCTTAAAATTAAATTTGAAATTATAGCTTAACCCCTTGAGTATGATACGACCAAATCTGGTTCTGAAACAATTATCCGTTGAGTATGATACGACCAGATCTGGTTCCGCGTTTTTTTCACTTCTTTGACGTTCTCATATTTATTCATAATTATCTAATTGTTTTACAAAATGATATTTCAATATTCTATATTCGAAATTTCAATGCAATCATTGTGCAGTTGTTCTTTTTATGATTGGTGTAGTAGTTTCGTAGTTATAGTACTTTAAGGTCGATGTCGCCGAAAATCCTGCAAAAGAGACAGATGCATCCATGAAAATACCCATTTACTCCAAGGGTTAAAATTAAATTTGAAATTATAGCATATAAAGTAAAAAGTAAATATATAAATAAATTTTTGTGTTGGACATATATCAACTGTCAAGCCAACTGTCAAGAGCTCCTCAATAAGTTTTTATTTGTTTTGGTATAATCTGGCTGAGCTTCAAAGCAGTGTGTGAAATCTGGAAGTCTAGTGAAAAAGCCGTTTAGCATCACATAATGCGAGAGTGTATCGCTGGAAACTGTGAGTTATAGTCGTTTCAAAATTCTGGCAAAACGAACACTTCTACCCTACGATATCAGATAACAGATACACAGTACGCCCTTACAAAACTACTGACATTTGCCCACCTCTACAAAGAACTGTCAACAAGAGTGGTGTTGCCAGCATATCTAGCAATAGTGATCCATTGTACGATTTTTGCCGGTCACATACGAGTGTAATCACTTGTCCAATTGCGCCTCTCAACTTTTTCAAGTCAACATTTACGGGGGCGTCCATTAACTCCCAATCCTACCGCATCACGATGGAAACTTTTACATGCAAACGCTGCGAAACCGAGTTCCGGGACGGCGCACTGTGCTCCATTTGCCAGGGGCATTTCGACTTCCCGTGCTCCAGTATAACCGAACCCGGTTATCGAAAACTAGGAGACAGAAAGGCGTCCTGGAAATGTCCATCTTGTAAGGGTGCATCTTCGGCTAGATCTCCGGTACCAGCCGATCTAGAAAGCATTGCGCTGGACATAAAGCGGCTTAGTGCTCAAACAGCATCGCTGCCGACCCTAATGGCTACTCTCAAGGCAATCCAGGCTGACGTCACCGATCTTAAAACCTTGGAGTCAGATATTGCAGACTTAAAACTCATGAAGACAGATGTGGCGGATATGAAAGCTTCTGTTGAATTTATGCACAATTCTATTGAGTCTCTGACTGGCAGGATTTCCGAAATCGGCCAGGAAGTTCAAGGACTTCTCAAGACTAAAGATGAAGTCCGTCTCCTGCAACTACGATTAGAACAACTAGAGTGCACCACACGAGATATCGAACAACGATCACGTATGAACAACATCGAGATAAAAGGAGTCCCAGTGTCTCAGTCAGAAAATCTTTTCGAGATTTTTGCTAAAATCGGAAGTCACGTTAGCTGCTCTATTACCAAGGAGCAGATAAACTACATTGCAAGAATACCTATGCGGAATGACAAGCACAACAAGACGATTCTGGTCTCGGTACACAATAGATACATTAAAGAAAACTTTGTGGCCGCGGCTAAAAAGTGTACTATTCTCCCGGCTGATTTGGGCCTCCGCGGCGACAAGAAAATATTTGTCAATGACCATCTGACCCTGGACAACAAGATGCTTCTCAATAAAGTAAAAGGCCTGGCTAAGGAACGGGGGTTTGCTTACACTTGGGTAAAAGGATGCAAGATATTTACGCGGAAAAGTGCTACTTCCAATGTACTGATTATAAACTCGGAGTCGGATCTGAAAAAGATTTCGTAAATTTAAAACTTTTATTGTTTTCTAATTTTTCTATTTCCTCATTTTTTTGTAATGAATGTAAGTCTCGCTCAAAAAGTCTAAGAAACTTTGGTTTGCTCCCACTCTGGTGAGCCCATCTTGGTGCGCATGCGCATAGCTCTCACACCTCATTTAAGCCGTCGTTCCATCTCGTTCAGATGGTCATTTGCTATCTCGCTTTATGTCTGTTTTTTATTATATTGCACTATTTACGATTTACTCAACACTACCACGTTCTCATCAATTCATTATTATGGTGCTCATTCTACATTGCATTGCCTATTATTCATTTGCTAATATTAAGATATAACAATGTATAACATTTACTATCAAAATGTTCGTGGCTTACGAACGAAAACCTCAGATGTTTACCGAAACGTATCCTTGAATAGTTATGATATTATTTGTTTGACTGAAACTTGGCTATTGGAGGGTATAAGAAGTAGTGAACTATTTGACGATCGTTATGTCGTATTTAGACGTGATAGGGATTATGATAAAACGTGCGAAACAAAGGGAGGCGGTGTGTTGTTAGCTGTTCGTCGGGAGATTATGGTCGAGGCCCGCAGTGACTGGTGTTCGAATGCCGAAGATTTGTGGGTAACATTAACGCTTCATTGCCAGAGGCCGAGGGTAGCTTACAAGTTGCATTTGTGCGTTGTATACATTTGTGACGAAAACACAGGTAATTCTATGTCAGAACAGTTACAATACTTCTCTGATAATATGTCAGACATTGTATTGAAAAACCCATGCAATAAATTTTTAATTTTTGGTGACTTTAACATGCGAAACCTAACTTGGAATGTGTCTGACGACAACTCTTTTTATATTGCCGATAATATTCAGGGCACTGTGCAACAAAACCTTTTTGATGATCTCAACCTTTGTAATTTATCACAATACAACAATATTCTAAACTCTAACAACAGAATACTTGACTTAATTTTTTTCAATAATGATATCACAGTTGCCCCGTGCCGATACCCTTTGTCTAAAATAGACGCAGCACACCACCCAGCTCTTTGTATTTCTGCCGATTTTGTTCAACTACACAAGCTAAAACCCTGTCCCTATTTAAAGTATTTATATCATAGCGGTGACTATGACATCATCAAATCTAAACTTGAAGTTATTAACTGGCAACAGGAAATACACAACAAATCACTTGAGGATGCCGTATCTTTCTTTTATACCACTTTATACGATCTTAGGACAAGTCATGTACCCTCTAAAACAGTTACATCTTCACATAAATACCCTCCTTGGTTTAAAAAACCGCTTATCAAAATGTTAAAAGAGAAACACAAATATCACAAAAAGCACAAAATTTACGGTAACTGTGCTGACTTTCAATCCTTTGTCACTTTGAGGGATCGTGCTAAGACACTCGAAAAAGAGATGTTTAACGAATATATATCTAGCATCGAATCTAGTATCACTAAAAACCCTAAAGCATTTTGGTCATATGTTAAAACTAAAAATCAAAACAATTCTTATCCTGCCATATTAAGTCTTGGCGATCGCTCGTCTGATTCTGGGAATGGTATATGCAATATGTTTAGTGAATACTTTCACTCCACTTTTTTATACGGTGACGCTAATCACACCCCGGATACTCCTGATAGCGACACGACAACAACTGATATAGTGAACATTGAATTTAAATCTTCAGAGGTCTGTAAACTGTTAGAGTCTCTGGATTTGAACAAATCTGCCGGTCCAGGCAGTATCCCACCATTATTTATTGTCAAATGCGCTAAGAGTATCTCAGCTCCGCTTACCCTACTTTTTAGGCGATCCATTTCTGAGGGTGTTATGCCTTCGATCTGGAAGTCTGCGTATATAACACCTATTCATAAAAAGGGACCTAGAAACCTGGTTGAAAACTATAGGCCTATCTCCAAACTATGTCTGTTTGCTAAAGTGCTAGAAAAGGTTGTCTATAACCAGTTATACTCTACTCTAAAACATACATTCTGCTCACAGCAGCATGGTTTTTTAAGAGGAAGGTCTACGACATCTACCCTGGTTGTTTGTAGCGATTATATATCTGAGCATATGTCCATACCTTCTCAAGTTGATGTCATCTATACCGATTATAGCAAATATTTCGATAGAATTGATCATACAGTACTTTTATCCAAACTCCGATTAGTAGGAATTCGTGGAAACTTGTACAGTTGGTTCACGTCCTACATACAGAACAGGTGCCAGACTGTAGCTCTCAACGGATACACGTCATCACCAATGCAAATCCCTTCTGGAGTACCCCAAGGATCCCTATTGGGACCGCTCCTGTTTAACATCGTTGTCAATGATGTATCTTGCTTCAAACTCTGCGAAGTAATTTTATACGCTGACGACATGAAGATACTCTGTCCGATTAACTCACAAGAAAGTGCACAACGTTTGCAAGAAGATCTCAATCGTTTTGACCGTTTCTGATTGTTGAACAAATTGGACTTAAATGTATCCAAATGTTATTTATGTTCCTTCACTCGTAAGCCACAACCTCTTCTTTTTTCTTATACACTTAAGAATATCAATATTACTAGAGTAAACTCAATCCGTGATATAGGTATAATCTTTGACACTAAATTACTCTTTGATGAGCACATCAATAGTGTCATCAGCAAAGCATCAAGAACATTAGGTTTTGTTCTGCGTTTATCATCTGAGTTTAAATCTATTAAAACCATTAAAATTCTTTATTGTGCATATGTACGTAGTCACTTGGAATATGCATCACAAATCTGGAACCCCAGCTATAACACTTACATTACCCGCATTGAGCGAATTTAGAGACGTTTTGTACGACACCTACAATTTAAAGTTAAAAAATTCTTTCCAGACTACACTAAACGTTGTCATAAATTTCACCTCTTACCTTTAGCCACAAGACGCCATATTGCAGATGTCGCCTACCTATTGAAGATAGCAAATGGCTCAGTTGACTGCCCGGATTTATTGGAGAAGGTTGGGTTGAGGGTCTCTGCTGATCCGATCAGAAGACCATGCACCCTGTTTATCCCCAGAGCTAACACCAATTACAGGCTAAACAGTTATCTATTGAGAGCAAGCCAAAGTTTCAATGATGTAGCTACCCAATATGACATTGACTTATTTAATATGTCAGTCCAGCAGCTCAAGAAGTTACTGGCTGACGCCTTCTTTGGCTAATCCTTTGTTCTATTTTGTTTAGTTTTTTCTTAGTCTACTTGTTTTTCTTTTTTTTCTCCCCCTTTTATATATCTATTCATACATTTTTACTTGTGGAACCTTGTAATTGGCCTTATATACATATTAATTTGTAATAACCGTATACCTAGCTGTAAGATTCCTAAAATTAATAAAATAAAATAAAAATAAAAAATAAATAAACTATGTATACATATATACATACATACATACATACATACATACATACATACATACGTACGTACGTACGTACGTACGTATGTACGTAAACCCCTTCCTGGGTTGTCGGTTGGTAAAGCTAAATAGTTGGAAAGCCAGTGACAAAAAAGTGCGTGTAGTGCAAGAGTTTTGTAAAAGCTGATACTTTCAGATCAGACAGTATTTTGGCCATAGAATGCTGGGGTAGTCAGCAGGCCAGACTCCGGAACACCTAGCGCTGACTGACTAGGAAAGGTGTAATTTTAATTAGTACCACAAAGTGTTTTGGAAAAGCTGAAAATTCATCAGTAGACAGAAGATGCAATACAGAACTCGAAACAAATAGTCAAATTGCTTAACGATGTGACCGATGTCCCGACTGATGTGACCCGTCCATCATTGGATGCAAGCCTACCTACGGCGGAATGTGAGCGTTCCAATATTGGATATAAAATCCAATATAAACTATCACACGCAGAAGTGACGGCTGAATTTTTACCCCGCGATAAGAGGGGTTAACAATAGAATGCGCGGTGTCAGCATTACTCCATACATGTTACAAAAGTAAAGTTTCTGCAAATACGCCGTTACATATTTGTCGGTAACTATTACGCATCGGTCCAATGTGCCACGCAATATAATGGACTTCATTTTTGTGACATTTATAAAGCTGACGCAAGCATTTTGAGTTTGAGGTCGTTTGCGCGGTCCTCTCCCTTACGTAGCTGTCAAACGGTGTCTAACAAATCTATCGCGGACTACGGCATCCTTTACCCGGCTGTTCACCCGGAATCGGGTAGCCCAATGGTCATTTCAAGAGCAGTCACTGTAAGGTGAACAACCTCCCCTGCTCTATAGGAGACAGTACTGTATCCAGACTCCCCCGACTGTTAGTCATAATGCACAATCGATTGGCTGACGCCGCACGGTGCGAAAACCATCCAAGAGAACCAGAAGATTGATTCCTGGGGGGATAGTAGCCCTCAGGCCAGAGTCCTACCCGGGCTCGCACTTCATGCGAGGAGGCCGCCGGATGGGTGTTGACCCGTGAGTGTGACCGACCCTGAACAAATGGGTCTTCGTGGCTAACTCCAACAGGGCCCATTAGCTCCCTCAAGACCAGAGCAAAGAAAAAGAAGAATATTTTATTTCCAGAAATATTTTTTTAATTGTACGAGATTATGCGACACGAAAAACTGAGCTGAAAATAATCTAAAAATATTTTTGGTTTAGGCCTTTGTTATTGAGGAAAAGCACTGTTCATGTTCAACTTATATTCGATAGAAGCACCCTATATATAAAAAAATTAATTGACTATAACTTATTTTTACCTACTGATCTGGGATCCAATCCTACTGTCGATTTAGCAATCTGGCAGTCAACTAAGTAACCCAGTCAGTCTTCAGTGTCTATATAGTAGTGGTATAATGACAGTTATAAAAATTGTGATAAATATCTCATGAAGCTTGTGAAGTTTATCTCATTATTGATAGGTACTTATCGGATAATTACTTAATTGTGATAAAACAATTTTGTAAGATAATGCGCTGAAAGTGGGCCAATAAAAAAATCATTGAAACTTAAAAACTTTAATAAGCATTCAATAGAAGTTAGGTTTGAATGAAGTTTTTGAAACTTAGAAAAACAACAATTACCCTGAAGGTTGTGAATTGTTGCACATGTTGCCTATACTTCTAAACAATACCCCATTTATTCCAAAAAAACTTAAATATTTTCGATAATTATATCAATTTACAAATTCTTGTAAGTTTTACAAGAAACGCCTTTGCGGTTGGCGAACATTAAAATTAAAACACTTGGCACGCTTACACTTTCACTAGGAATTCGAACTGTTATATATGATAAATAGCTTATTTAAACCTGAACAGTGCGCCGACACTCTAATTGGTGTTGGTAAAAATGGCAGATAAATAGGACTGGGTGGCATAATGGCCCGTATAATAAACCCGCCCATTGTGAGATTTCACAATAAAGAGTAGAAACAAACAAGCAAACATGCCGGGGCCTTTTTCGGGTTAATTCTAGTTCTTCATACGACCAAAAATTCGATTCTAAGCAATTCCAAGGATCCGGCAATATCGAAGCACATAGTAAGTGGCCGTAGTGAGTCAAATGATCTACAAGCCCGCATTGACTTCCACAAAAAGTTCCTTACTGGAATCAGCCAGAATGGCACTGGTCTGGGATATGGCAGTACAACCATGAGCGATGTGGACTTGTAAAAGTCTCTCTTGCGGGGAGATTACGACAGCAATAGTATAGCTCAGGCTATTGGCCTTCAATGCCAGAATGATTGGACAACAATTGGAGAATTTTGCATTCCTCCTCCAATGCACTGGAAAGTAATGTTGTATGACTGGACGCCAGAGATGCTGAAATTTTATTTAAATGCCTTTCAGCATACACTTCCAGACTCCAGTAACCTCGCTCGTTGGAGCTATGCCGAGGATAGTTCATGTCCCCTTTGTAGCAACACCCCTTGCACAGCTAGACATATTCTAGCTAGTTGCAAGGTGGCCTTGGATGAAGGACGGTACACTTACCGCCACGACAAAGTCCTTGCTGTTATTCGCGAGGTACTTAGCCTCTCATTGGCTCGTTCCAGCAAGGGTTCCACAGTATCCTCCAAACCCCCTATACAGTTTGTGCGGGTTGGCTCTAAAGGCAAAAAACATCTCACTGCAAAACCTTTCTCAATAATCGAGAAAGCTTCAGATTGGATTATGGAGGTCGATTCGGTCTCTAAGCAGTATAAATTCCCTGAAAGTCTCGGATGCACACCCCTGCGTCCAGATATAACTCTTTACTCTCTATCTCGGAAGATGGTCCTTATCGTAGAATTAACTATTCCATGGGAATCACGAGTACAAATTAAATACCATGACCTAGCAAATGCCGTCACCCGGAACGGCTTCACTGTTCACCTTCACGCGGTGGAAGTAGGCGCTCGTAGCCTGTCAGCTAAATCTTTGTTTCACCTTTTTAAAGATCTTGGTCTCTCCAGGAAAATAATCAACTCCTTTCTAGAAAAAATATCTAAAACCGCGATTTGATATCGATCCCACAACAAAAAAGTTAATTTCACAGAACAGAAAACTGCAGACTCGCTCAAACTTACACGAGCAGCTGCAGTTAATTTCCAGCTAAATTTGGCAAATATTGCCCAGGCAAGCGACACATGCGTCGCCCCACTCGTAGCTATTACATCACCGATCACCCTATAAAAGGCAGTACATTGCATTCGATCATCATCATTCCTTTGGCAGGCAGTTGCCCTTCTACATCATCACTTCGGCAGACAGTTACCGCGCTCTACACATCGTCCCCTCAGTGGACAGATATCTCGACTACACACTTCGCTCCTCGACTACACACGCACCGCCACGGCTTCACCTCGCGCCCACACTACAACACAACGGCGAAAACAACTCAAGGCGTTAAGAACTGGCGACTTCGACTCACTTCTCTTCAATCTTCTGAATATATCTATGAAAATGAAATCGATGAAATCGCGATATCGATATCGATGAAAATATCTAAAACGGCGGTAGCTACGCCCCTTTTAAAGACAAAGTGATAAAGAAGTATGCTTTTGTTTAGTGTTTACGGGGCCATACAAATCCAGTAAATCAAACGAAACCTGGATCCAAAGCACCACATGTCATTTATGGGCACACAATGTATGTACTGAACCAATTGTGGCATATGTTTGCCATCTTTAATACCTAGACAGTAAATCAACGGATCCAAAATCTTTGAGAGCGCCAATCGGTGAACGGCTGCTTAAAATGTGCAGTGATTGGCTTAATAGACTATCAGGTCCCCACAATCCCTTCATAAATATACTAAGTAAGGATCAGTCATATCTAATCTATATTTCCACATCAATAAAGTCGGGAAGCTGAGGGACCAAAGCTTGTGTACCAATCAATACAATCTTCAAGGAAGATTCATTTTAAGTTTTAACATTGCAATTAATTTCTCCGCCGTAACCGCACCCAGACATTGTATGGAATTGTCCCATCGTCCTGTCTCAATGATTCGGACGAACGAGCAGCTGCAGTGATGAGGACGTAACTAAATCAGGATGGGCGTATCGCAGTACAGAGCTGGCAAGACCGTCAACGATGCCCCACTTCATTTCTTTGCTTCCGCCTAAATACGATCGGCAAGGCGACTTCGGCCTAGTCCTTCTCCGTCGAGCTAATTCATTTGCCCGCCGGACTCACTGGGAGACTTAGCTGCGTTCTATCATTAAAACAGCGTGAATCTTAGCCGCATTTCCCACCATACCATTTATGAAATCGAGAATAAAACTAGCTGATAATGATAAATATCATTAAAATATAAGTAAATGAACATAGATAATGAGTTTTTATAGCGGTCTATATCAGAAGTGCGGAATTACGAATCGAATGCAAAATAATATATTTTTGTATTTTACAAAACAGGAGCTAACAACGGAGCTAACTGTGTGCTAAACCTAACGAAACAGACTAACTCAAGAGCATCTATCCAGGAGGGCATTTTAAAACAGCATGTTCAATTAGTGCATTCCTGTGTTTCGAAACCCAATGAGACCACCATGTTGGGCGCAAGCGGTCTTCTTAAGATTCCGTTTGACCCGGACGAATAAGACGATATCCACAAATAGATTAGTCGTATAAATGGCCTGAATGGGAATCGGACTTAAAAGAAAGCCTAGCACATACAGTGGATTCGGGACGGTCAACCATTTTTTCAAAGGGTTAATTCTGTACATCAAACTGAATAAAAAAAGTGTTTTTTTTATTAGGCTTGAGATATTTCTCCAGATAATTTTTATTTTACATGAAAAACTGAGTTTGATAACCATTTCCATTTATTTTATATTTAGGCAGTGATTACTCAGAAAAATGCATAGTTCAACTTCAGAATATTCAAATGATATTAAACAGCCACCTGTGATTTTCAACTCCGTCTGTCTCTCTCTGCAGTAGGGCGGTGTCGACTACAACGGGCGAACCCGTCACCCCAGGCTGGTATAACGATATAGATCGTTCTTTCAGCCGTGGGATGAGCGTAGAAGACTTTGGGGACAAGACAACAACGACAATCTACTGTCTAGTTCACCAGCAGCCCGTTAGAGACCGACGCCTTACGGCAAGGCACCGGGAAAGGTACCCAGCGGGCAGCCTCACCCCCTAACATTTTTGACAGGATATCTCCGTCTGGAATTAACCTTCAGGATAAGTCCGTCCTCCCGACTGATTACGGGTTCGAAGTCGATAACGCAACCTCTACCCCCTACAGTGGTAGTTCAGTTTGAATTTATCGCAGACCTGGGCGTTCTTTGCCCGTAGTGCCAAACGGGATCAAGTGGCCCAAGGTCATTTCAAGAGTGGCATGACAACAGATCAACATCCACCCCTGCTGCTTAAGAAACAGTATATTTCCATAGTCTCCAGACCCCTTCAGCAATTAGCAATTAGTCAGTATGCACAGCCGATTGGCTTTGCCAACCGGTGCGGAAACCGTCCAGTGGCGCCGGGATGCAATCCCGCCGGGAGAAACCGGTCCACCAGCTCTGAGGCCTGAGACACGGGAATCTTACCCGGGGTAGCATTCCACTTGAGGAGGCTTCTGAATAGGAGCTGAATCGTGAGTTCAGCCGATCCGAGAACAAAATGGATCTTGTGGCCCAAGCTGCACGAAACCGTTCACCACCTGTCTCTCTCTGCAAAATAATCTTTTCTGCATAAAATTATCGTAACATTTTGCAAAAAATCACTTGTACAGAATCGCCGCTTGAGAAAAAAACACAACCGTTCTGAACTTTTTCTCCAAACGTAATCTCTCCGAGGAGCAATAGTCGATGCCCTGATAGACAAAGGCTCGTTAATACCAGTGAGTGAGACCAAACGTTGTCCAACCTAAATCATAATATGGAACTCAGTTCTATCGTAGGTAGAAAACGCGCTCCGAAAGAGTTAAACGGCTAATTAAAATGCCAGAAAAATCTGTCAAATTATACTTAGCAGAGATGCCTCACTAAGACATAAAAGTAAAGGTTACAATTGAATGCCTCGCGCAAACAACATTGTAAACGACAAAAATGTCCAAAGCGATTTTCTTATTGAACAACGTTACTTATACTAATGCTCACCAATCCCTCTATCAAACTAAATGTCGGTTACCCCAAGCGCCGAACGCAAGCAGTGGAACAACGTGGCTTGCGCTAACATGTCGTCGTTTTCAACATCAGTGCTCTTGAGTTCAAGTGGCTTAAATGAGTTAAATAAAGGTAAAAGAAGAAAAATAGACATAGGTAGTTATTCTCCATTCTGGTTTTATAGACAGAAGATCGGAGACGACAACTATAATCCTAAAACGACTTGGAATGTGGTAAAAGAGCTAAGTAATCTAAAAGGACCAAACAAATGCAATATATCTGAGCTAAAGATTGGCAATGATAAAATAAAAGGTGAAGACAAAATAGCGAGCGCACTTAATAAACATTTGTTGGGCATCGGAAAAACTCTAGCGCACTCAGCGCGGCACGACAAAGGGAACAGCAACAAGAAGTGCAAGCAGCAGCCCCAGCAGCGACACCGCACGCGCTCTCGGCGTGCGAAGGGATCCTGCTGCGACAGACGCTGCCGCGGGAGCTGCCGATATTCGATGGCGATCCGGAAAGGTGGTTAGTATTCGCGTCACAATTAGATCAACAGATGCGAAGTCTAACACCCGGCGAGGTGATCACGAGACTGCAGCGATGCCTCAAAGGGAAGGCGTACCAAAGGGTATCAGCCCTCCTGTGCGACCCCGACCAGCTGCCGAGAATAAGAGAGATGCTGGAACGCCGCTTCGGACGACCAGATCTTCTCATCGGCAGGCTGATCAGCCAAGTTCGCGCCCTGCCACCACTGACAAGCGTTTCGACGTCGAGCGAGGACATTATCGACTTCACCATCACGGTTGGAAATCTGATATCCTCGCTGCGATCACTGAAGAGGCCCGAGATTGCCTACAACATGGAAATCCTGCGCGAGCTGGAAGGCAAGTTGTCGGGGCACCACTTATCCGGCTGGAGCGAAGCAGTGGTCGAGAAACACGGCGGAAGCCCGACACTCTTCGACTTCAGCGAATATATGGATAAGATCGGGCGGCATGCGACGGCAGTGAACCGCGCGAACTGGGGCCACAAAAACGTCAAGAGGACACAAGAAGCGAAACCCGTACCCAGGGGGGTCTATACGACAGGGACGGAAACACGGAAACAACAAAACGACGCGCCAAGGAGCACCGACAAGCGCGCACGAGCAGCGGCTCCCGGTCCGAAAGAGGACGGAGACGTGTGCAGCTTGTGCTCCACAAGAGGGCACAGCCTTACCCGATGCCGGAAGTTCCACAGGATGACGGAGAACGAGCGGTCCAACTGGACGCGGAGCTCCGGATTGTGTTTCCGGTGCCTCAGAAGAGGCCACTACGCACGAGACTGCCGCACGGCAAGAAGGACGCACCCGCTACTCGTCGCCGACAGACAGGCGACACGATCACCAGCGCGCACGGAGCGCGACGCAGAGAAGATCGACGCAGCGGATGGCGGAAGCAGCGACGGCGCCGGCAGCGACTACGGCGGTGAAGCAACACAAGGTAGGACTTACACCTGTATTGCAAACCAAAACGTGCTGTTGCGCGTCGCGTCCGTAGTGGTAAGGGGCCCGAAAGGTAGTGCGCCAGTACTCGCCCTATTCGACGAAGGGTCGAGCGTCACGCTGCTGGAGGACAGCGTGGCGAAGAAAATTGGAATCCACGGAAGGCGACGACCGATCGTGCTGGAAAATATTGCAGGGCAACACCAAGGGCTGTCGCAGTTAGCGAACTTGGACATAAAGAGTGCCACGGACGGGGATTGGCATGAATTGCGGTCCGTCCAAACAATGGCCAGACTCAACGGTCCGGAGCAGGAAGTCTCCCGGAACAAATTGGAGAAGTGGCCGCACCTGCAAGACCTGAAGATGCCAGAATACAAGGGCAGGGCAATGTTAATAATTGGTATGGATAATTACCACCTGACAGCGCCGCGAAAGATAGTTTGGGGGCCGCCAGGATCACCCACGGCCACCCACAGCCTATTAGGATGGACGGTAAGCGGGATGGACCCGCCCGAGCGTACAGAGGAAGAACGACCTCGACGCCACGGACGAAGTAACCAGAGGGCGAGGCGAGATGAAGTGCCCGCCGACGGACACTACGTGGGAGCGGTATTCGCAGCCGCAAGAGCTTCCACGGAGGAACTCGCTGAGGAACGCGAGCACACCAGAGAAAAGGCAGTACCCAGCGAAGAAAGCGTCGCGTTTGGTCGTCACCGGCAGGAGCCGCCACGGGGGGGAGAGACCCTCACGCCGCGGAAGATGGAGAGACTCGACGCTGCAAGCGAACAAGCGACATATCGCCGCCCGGTACGAGGTGGATGCGGACAAGCACGGTCCGGTCCGCAAGTACAACCAGCAAGTCGCAGAGCCAGGAGCGCTCATGACGACAGAGAAAGAGGACGCAAACTCGAGACGGACAGCGACCCCTCCGAGAATAACGCGACCCGGCGAAAAGTACAATCGCCCCGGAAGTCCGCCACGGCTAAGGAGCCAACGGCGGCAAGAAGACCGGCTGCAATAAAGCCTAAAGTGGCTAATGAGCCGGCAACGACCAACGAACCGGTCAACCAGAAGTCCGCCTCATGGAAGGCGGCAGCGACCAACGAACCGGTCAACCAGAAGTCCGCCTCATGGAGGGCGGCAACGGCCAACGAACCGGCCCCAAGGAAGTCCGTCCCAGAGAAGGCGGCAACGGCCAACGCACCGGCCACAAAGAAGCCGGCCGTAGTCCACAGTGCGACAACGGCCGAGGAACAAGCGACATGCTAAAGAAGCAAGCCCGACGTCCGGTCCGGAGTCGGAGGAGGGCCAAGGAGGTCCTGGCAAAGAAGCCGAAGTATTTATGGAAGAACAAATTTGTGGAATCAGGAATCGAGGAATCGTCACCGCCATACACCCAGGATGCCGGGATGGTGAGAGTAGTCGACCTCCGACAGAAAACGGCCGGATTTACCGACGGCCCATTAGGAAAGTGGCCGTCAAATTAGAGGAAGACACTGGAAGTGTCGGGGGGGAGGATGTTGCGGCCGCTAAAAAGAAAAGGCGGAAGCTGTCGAGGCCGACGTGCAGTTTCCGTCAAACCTGAAATAGGGCATAGCATCCGCGTAAATTGTCCTACAAAATGTATGAGCTTAGGTGCGGCGGGACGGACCTCGCAGACGTCGCGTCCCGGCCGAAAACACCAGCCACCGAATCGCAGAATTGATTTCGTGAATTTAGACAAAGTGTTGTAGCTGCTAAAGAAAGGGCGATCCGCCAGAAATGTAATAATTAATCTAAAAGACGAAACTGTCGAGGCCAACGCACAGTTTTTCGTCAGGATGAAATCGGGCATAGCATCCGCGTGATTTGTCCGACAAAAATGTATGGGCTTACGTGCGACGGGACGGACCTCGCAGACGTCGCGTCGCGACCGAGGCCACCGTCAACCGATCCACGAAATCAATTTCTGGAGTTTATTCGAATATAGCTCAGAAATGTTTATTCGAAGCGTTAAATAAACAAGGGAATAACAATAACGTAAAGCAGTAAAAGCAACAAGGAAAAGCCCCGCTCAAAATCGCCACATCGGGCGAAAAATAGTGAAGTCGCCATAGAAGAAATCGGCGGAATATTCTGCCGATGCGGAGGATACCGCCGAAAACCGAAAAATAGGATATCGCCGAAAACATCGCCGAAAACCGAAATATGGAAACACGAGAAATCGGAAAAAAGCGAGACACAAAATATCGGCGAGCGCGAGGCCGAGCGCCGGCCAATCAGAGGCCGCCGGCAAAACGGGCCGCGCGCGCGCCGCCCGAGCCGGGGTATAAATATAGCCGCCGGGCGGGGAGCAAATCATTCGCTCTCCGGCCTTGGTGCCGGCAACAAGTGGCCACCCGGCTGCTTAGGGAGTCAAGGCGTCGCGCTGCTGGAAGGAAGTCGTCGAGGAAGAAGTCGTCGGGGAAGAAATCGCCGGGGAAGAACAGTCAAGAAGACTGACCAGCCAACCACTCGGTGTAGTGAGTTGGACCTCGCCGCTTCGGGTCGCCGGATCTTCGGGACCTCGGTCTTGGCAACGGACCGCCAGACCGCGCCATCAGCGGGAGCGACGGGAAGGACGACGCAGCGACGCAGCGACGGAGCAGCCGGGAGCCGGAGGGGAATCGCCGCAGCAGGTATTCGTGTTCGGTATTTCGGGGCGAGGCCAGCGAAGCGTGGACGTTTTTGCCGCCGCCGAATATCGACACGGACCGCCTGCGGCAAGCAGCCGAGCTACGCAGGACCGCGTACGCTCGATTGGGGACGCGGAATCCCCGCGTCAGCTGCAACGGGAAGTCGCGGCGACCAGAGGACGCCGCGCCGCACCGACCAGCGAGTCGGTTGCGACCGACGCCGCATCGCGCCAACCGGCGAAGTTGGGCGCATCGGCGATAGCGTGCAGAGCCACGCCGGGAAGTCGCGGCGACAAGAGGACGCCGCGCCGCACCGACCAGCGAGTCGGTTGCGCCAGACGCCGCATCGCGCCAACCGGCGAAGTTGGACGCGTCGGCGACAGCGTGCAGAGCCACGCCGGGAAGTCGCGGGCCAAGTGGGCGCCGCGCCGCACCGACCAGCGTGTCGGTTGCGCCAGATCCGCGCCGCGCCACACCGACCAACGTGTCAGTTGTGGGCGCCGCGCCGCACCGACTAGCGTGTCGGTTGCGAGAGATCCACGCCGAGCCGCGTCGCGACGGCCTGGGAGCCGGTCGCGCCGGAACGAGCGACACACAGCCGCGTCGCGACGGCCTGGGAGCCGGTCGCGCCGGAACGAGCGACAGCCGCGCCGCGACGGCCTGGGAGCCGGTCGCGCCGGAACGAGCAACACGCAGCCACACGCCGCGCCGGGCCAAGTGGGCGCCGCGCCGCGCCGAGTACGTGCCTGCCGTCAACCGTCGTCAGCTTAAGCGCGCCGCAGCATCGCCGCGTCGCTGCAAGCCGCCGACACTCCGCTCCAGTACAAGCGGAAAACACGCGGTCGGCTAAGGAAGCCACCGCCAGCAGCACGCCGCAGCACCATCGCCCGACCGCCTGTTGGACACGCGGGTCGGCCTACGAGCGGCAAGCTGCGACAGTGGTGACAAAACTTTAATTTGTGATTGTGTATATTATTGAGGACATTTTTACATGCCAACCTAGACGTAAACTAGGCTAAGAATTTGTATTTAAATTTGGTTTAATCGTCTAGCAGTATTTATGTTAAATAACATTGTTGTATTTTTACATTTTAAGGTATTTTTACATTTTAAGATAATGTCATGTTTTACCTTTGTTTAGAGTCTAGCTTTAAGTGGTGAATATATCTCGTTGTTCCAACAGATAAAAGTGCGTTTTATTGGTGCTAGAACAGGGAGAGTTAAACGGTGGTAAAAGTGCAAACTGAGGCTATCGAGGCTCGCCGCGGTGACCTGGCTGCCCGTAATAGGGCGAGCGGCGATCGAGTGGGGGGACCTCTTTTTACAGTCCTGGGTCCCCAACGACCACTGATCGGTTCCGTGCCAGTGGCATCGCAATATTGTGGCAGGTGGCCGCAATATTGGATGTGAGACAGTTATACGTGAGAAATATTATTACGCATTTCCATAGCAGCACTGATCGTCATTCTTCGCTAACCACTCATATGACACTCGAAATAAAAAAAAAACAAGCCCACCAGCGAGTGAATACGAGATTTGCACAGAGGCATTGCGCGTTTCTGGCACCGCGTATTTATGATTCCTTCTGCTCTTCCTTGGTGAAGGCTAAAGTGCAGAGTTCAATTAGCAGATTGACTCTGAAGAAATATATTTTCAAGTGGCTCATGACGAAAAGTAGAAGCCAGTGCGAAGAAATGGTGACTCACATCCTGACTTAGGCCATAGTTGACATATCTGTCACCTGATACTTCTTGACAAGAAATATGTTTCGGTTGATTATGTTTAAAATAACTTGACAATATTACATTTATTAACCCTTCAAGCCCCGCGACTTCGATATCGAAGTCAACTTAACGCGTCCAGGAAAAGTGATTTGATTGGGTTTTTCGTGTCATTCCGTATGCAGTTGTATTTTATTTAAATGCACGATGATACAAATATCATCGTGCATTTAAATAAAATACAACTGAATACGGAATGACACGAAAAACCCAATCAAATCACTTTTCCTGGACGCGTTCAGTTGACTTCGATATAGAAGTCGCGGGGCTTGAAGGGTTAATTAGATTTACAATTTTATATGTGCATAGTAAGAAACCTTTTTAGGCTACTTAATTTATTGGTTAATTTAGTTATTTATCTATATATTTAGTATCTATATACAAGCAAAAGCATTAGTAGCTCATGCCAAGTAGCTAAAACAGCGGTGAAAATTTTGTCTCAAGTGCAAGTAAACATGATATTAAATGAAAAAACAGCCTACATACAAATAATACGCCGTTAAAAGTTGAAACTAACAAATATCGAAATAACCCGAGGAGTTTGTGTTAGCGAACGAGAAAGACACAAAATATTGTATGTTTTTTATTTCAATTCATTTTTAAGTTAAGTTTTACTTGCTACTTAAGTGGTTAATTATAATAAGGCATTTGTTATAATTTTGTTTTACTTTTAGTTAAAAAATTCTGAACAAATTGTAGTTTGAAATACCATAATAATAAATATATTTTTAACTATTCTAAACGCAGCATAATTTTTACAATTTCCTGACATTTCCTAACGAAACAATTTACTGACAATTTCGTGACGTACAAATATTTTGAAATCCACCCTTATACTTTGTTTTTTTTTGCCAAAATCAATTTTATTGTATTGAATAATAAATTTTAAAAAAAGAGATTGTGAACAGGAAGGATTTTAAAAGGAAGATATTAAAAGATTCAGGAAAACCATTTACAAGTCGAAGGGGAAAGGCAGTAAGCGGCAAACCGGGACCAAGTCAGGTTGGTGGAACAACGTGCTTTGTGCATTTTTATTTTGTCACACAATTTGCACTTATTGCTACAGAAGATGATGAAACACGAAACAAAATTGCTACAGAAGCTGAACTTCATCACAGAAAGGCCGAAAAAGCTTATGAAACTCTACATAGGGAAGCAGAGACTGCAAAATAGAATAAAGATTTTGTGGTTTTGTGTGTTGATTTATAGCAGGTGTTGTTCACACTCAGACGTTTTCTATCAAAGATAATATTCAAATTATAATTACACTGTACATAACATTGGTAATTCACAAGTAACCATATATTTATGGCATGAATCTGTAGCGAAACGCGGTTCTGCTGAAATTATATCATGCCTTATTCAGCACATTCTGCACAATTTTAGTGTACTCCTGGGCAACCTGGGCAAGAACGGAAGTTGACAATCTGGTCAGACCGCTGCATTGGCCAGAATAATAATTTAAAAATGGTAATATTGTGTACATATTTAACTTACTTGGGATATTTTACTGAAGTTAACCCTAGAGACCTAACCTTCGTCGAAACGACGAGTACAGGACAAAAATATCGCCATCTCTTTTGTGGCGCGTGCGCCAATCGCCGTGATCTCGCTTGTCAACTCAGTCTTCGCCGAGCTCTTTCGAGAGGCAACCGGGTCCGGCGGGTAAGTACATTTTATTTTGAGATACAGCAAAAGTAGTCGTCGTTTCGACGAATAGTTAGGGTTTATGTATGTATTTTTTGTAATCAATGTTTATTCTTTTTCGCAGTTTTTGCCATGTCTTCAAGAAGATTGCTATCTGAAGAACTATTGGATGAGGAGGATGTTAGTGCCTCGGAGGGGTTATCTGATAGCGAAATTGAAGACAGTGTGGAGGTTGATGATGTTCAAAGCGACATTCAAGATGACCATTCCGATCATGAAGATAGCCCCTTTAACACTCAAGACCGCCCTTCACCTTCTCTGATGGAAAATGCGCTGGAGCCGCCAAAACATCTCCTGCTCCATCGCAAGAGACCTCCGGTACTGACCCATCTATTTTGACGTTCACACGTGGCAACATCCGGAGTCGCTCCCGTCACGTTTGGGCTACCAGCAAAGGGCATAGTTCAAATAGAACAGCTGGAATAAATATCGTACGTGTTGCCAGAGGACCTACTCGTGATGTAAGGGACATAGTGGATCCATTATTATTATTCGAACAGTACATGACTGATCAGATATTTGAAGAAATTTTCAAGTGGACGAACTTCGAAATTTCGATAAAAAGGCAAAACTATGAGCCAAATAATTCTACGCAGAATGACACAAGCAAAGAAGAGATCAGAGCTCTCATTGGTGTTCTGGTGTTAACTGCAGCTCTGAAAGATAATCATCTGACACTGAACGAACTGTTCAACATAGAGTATTCGGGTACAAGATATGTGTCATGTATGAGCAAAGAAAGGTGACTTCCTTTTGCGATGTCTGCGTTTTGATGATAAAACATTCCGCTTCCAACGACAAAGGGACGATCCTTTTACACCCATAAGAGGCATATGGGAAATGCTTATAGCGCAGTGCCGCCGTAACTATGTGCCTGGAACAAATGTGACTTTTAATAAGCAATTGTTGGCGTTCCGAGGGAGGTGTAAATTCCGTATGTATATTCCAAATAAACCAGCAAAATATGGAGTCAAGCTGGAAATGATGTGCGATAGTGGCACACGATATATGATTGATTGTACTCCATATCTTGGAAAAGGCACCAATACAGGAGGTTTACCTTTGGGAGAATACTTTGTAAAGGAACTTACCCGCAGTATACACGGCACCAACAGAAACGTCACAATGGACAACTGGTTCACGTCAGTTCCTCTAGCGAAGCAGTTACTTCAGCAGCCGTATAAATTGACGATTGTAGGGACGTTGCATGCAAACAAAAGGGAAATCCCAGAAGAAGTAAAGAACAATCGATACAGAAACATCAATACATCCATGTTCTGTTACGACGGTCCCCTTACGCTTCTTTCATACAAACCGAAACCATCAAAAATGGTTTACCTACTGTCCTCTTGTGAGGACAGTAGGTAGGCTCAGTTAACCCTGAAACAAAGAAGCCACACATGGTCGAATTCTATAATAGCACAAAAGGTGGTGTCGACACGTTCGACCAGATGTGCTCAGTGATGTCTTGCAGTAGAAAAACAAATCGATGGCCAATGTGTGTTTTCTACGGCTTGATTAATATATCATGTATCGACAGCTACATACATAACTTACTGCCACAATGCTTCTGTCCTTGGACAAAAAGTAATGATTCGGCGCGATTTTATGAAGAAGCTGCATTCGCAACTTGTAGAGCCCTGGCTAAAGAGCCGACTGGAAATTCGTACAATGCCGACGCACGTGAAAGATAAAATAAAAAATATATTAGGTGCAAAGAACGACAAAGGTCAAGGTCAAAGTCGATCTAGCAATGACTTTCAACGAGTTGAGGGACCAAATCTAAGAAAAAGAAAAGTTTGCAGTGTCTGCTCTTACAAAAAAAGGCGCATGACAAAGGCCTCATGCTCAAAATGCACCACTGCGATTTGTGGTGAACACAAAGTGGATTTCTGCGTACAATGCGCTTCCAAAAATTAGTTTTCGTATTTTTTCCTAAGTGATAAAACTGTTATAATTAAGTTGCTCCACAGAGAAAAGGGCTATTTTTGTTACTTTTTTTTATTTCAGGTTTCTAAGCAGGTGGTCTCATTTTGTTCTCAAAAAAGGAGTCAGTTTACTACATTATGTTTAACATATGTACCTATGTATAAAACGTAACGAAAATATACATTTATGCATGATATTATACACCCCAAAACGTGTTCGTCGAAACGACGAATGGTTAGGTTTAAAGGGGTACGTCCGAAGGTTAGGTGTCTAGGGTTAATCAAAAGTTTTTAGTGAGTGGGCACAGTTTTTTACCCTGTGATAGGCATTTTGCTCTGGTTGAGAAGAATAAAAAACTGTATAAACTATATGAGCCAGATAATTTGGTGGAGTTACTGGCTAATTCATGCCGGATAAATCCCTTCGAAGTTTTTAAAATGAACCAGTCATTTTTTAAATCTTGATCCCATTGTTTTTTTTTTAAAAGAGATCCTTGAAGAGAGCAACCAAGTTACTGCAGAAGAACCTGGAGTTCTACGATTAAGAAAATGTCGTAGTGTTTTAAAAGGATGGAAGCACTATGAACTTTTGAAAAAATGTTGAGGCTGCCGTAGACCAAATATTGTATCGCCATCTATTACAACATTACCTATATTATAAGATGCTCCACTATGTATAACCGCATAAAAAAAAGCAGATTTAATGTTGTTGTCGGCCTATTTACCCAACAACAAAAAACGTTTTTACCAAGAACTAACCGCAGCAGAAAATGTATGAAACAGTGGGGGAAAAGGTTTCAAGCGCCAGGATAAGCAACGTTGTTCCTTTTTTTTAAATTTGATTCCTTAATATTTTTGAAATATATATAGTATTTCATTTTTTCTTCTTCATGACGTGTTACATTTAAGTAAAGACACTTGAGTAAAATTACATTTGTAATACTTTTGATTTAAATAAACATGTTAAAAACAAAAATGTAGTTTTATAAAGTTTTACATTCTGTCATTTGCTACGTTGTTCGCGCGAGGCATTCAATTGGTTTAATTTTAAATGCAATAACTTCATTATTTTATACATTTTCTTACAAAATTTGCTTCCGGGCATCTCTGTAAAATGACATATTAATATATGATATAACCCAACGTCATTTCAATTTTCATTCAATTTCATCATAATATTCGAGAGATATTCAGATTATTGTTTTATATGTGTATCAGACCATTGAGTGGCCTCTTAACCACCAATTTTAGCGCAATAGGTTCAGATTTGAAAATGTATAAATATAGTACCTACATCGATTCATTCATAGTAAACTATATGGTTTACAATAAAATAAACAATTTGGTTTTATAATTTTATATTGTCGCAAGTTGATATAAAAGTTTGTTAAGCAAAGATGATGCTGGAATAGGTAGACTGGATAAAGGAAAAAATCATCCAGAACATTGAATAAACTGTGGACTCGCTGATTAAAGGTATGACATTTCATTCCAATCGGAATTTTGGAATGCGCCTTTATTCCTCCATCGGTGTGATCTCGTCCTGAATTGGGACGGGTACGAATGGTCCCTTTTCTTTATCCTTGCTCTTGTCCTTTTGCTGTCTTGCATCGTCATCACTGTCGCTGTCATCCGCACCGGGATGTTGCGGTATGTGAGCACCTGCATTCTCCTTCTCGGTGTGAGCAGTGCCAGGCGCTGACCACACGCTTTTCTTCATCGCTTGTGATTTCTATTGGAAAAACAAATATTTTTCAGGACAGGAAAACAAACTCGGTATGTATTTTTGTCATAAAATAATGTGAGTTTATTGTCGGTGCCTCTTATAGCGCCAGACAGTGGACTGAGCCAGGATTTTCTGCCAGAAATAGGATGTAGCCATATGTGTCACATACTTTGTATTTTGAGCAGTCTTTTTTAAAACTCAAAAGGGAAACATTCTGCCATGCGATTTAACAAGTTACAGGTGTGAATATTTTGTTATAGTTCGGATCATTCGAAGTGGATTTTTAAACTAAAAAAATTCTACCGAACGGTACATCGCGGATTGCGCTAAGCGAGCGTATGACGTCTGATGGTTTGAACTAGTGATGCCACGAATATTCGGTACTATTCGGTATTCGGCCTATACAGCTACTTTTTTAAATATTCGGTATTCGGCCAAATACTCCGTACTATTCGGTCTAATACCAAATACCATGAAAAATGCGCACTTAAATATGTATCTATTTTAATTACAAATTATATTATTGCATCAATATTTAAAATCTATCAGTTGTAGGTTATGATGAATGAAAACATTTTTTTCATCATTGGTTGGTTGTAAAGGATTGTGCTTTTAATCATAAACAATTACTACTTCTGACAAAAAACCTCTCACTATAAACACTACTGCCAGGAAATTATAGATAAATCGTTGCAAATTTTGTCAGGCTCGGATATTGCTTTGCGTTTGCTGACCACCATTTGTGTCTGCCGTCCGATCTAGGCGAACAGTTTTCAAATAAAAATCAATCTAATGTGCAGTAGAACTTTTCTCCATCATTTTTCATATTATCTGTAGCGACTTCCTCAAAACAGTTCCAGAAACTGTTGTGTATTTCAATCGTTTTACCATTTTCATTGATATTTTTTTTCTTACGAGGTGGAGAAAAATCACCATCACATTCAATACTACTAGACTCATCACAACTCATTTTCAGAGCTTCTAAAAGATTTTTTGTCTTGCTCTTTCCGTTTGAATCGATCCCAAGAAACTAGTTTTGAACTGCGGTTCAAGAAAAGTAGCTACCAATGATACAGGTCATAGCCTGTCACGCGCAATTATGCACGCCACGGACACATCTTACGCCGAACATTCGACAGCCGAATATTCGGCGCTTCGGCCGATTGCGTGGCCGAATATTTGGTATATCGCCAAATCACTATTCGTGGCATCACTGGTTTGAATCACCTGACGCCTGAAACCGCCTGATGGTTTTGATAATTAAAAATAGGTTTTTCCAACGGTTTTAAAATGCAAGGTAAGTCATTTTAAATCTTCGTAGCAGCATAGACCAGTTCAGAAAAGATAAAAAAACCATTTCAGTAAAAGGAAATCATAAAAAAAAACTGAATTGCACCTAATTCGAATAAGTTTGAAATGTTTTACAGCATATTCATAATGGCGCGATTAAACGGTTAAAATGGAAAAGTTAAGTTTTGGTCAAAAGTTACAGTATTTCTACTGGACTTAAAGCGCAATCTTTGAATGGCTACAAAAAAAACTAACAAATGTACAGATATTGGAGGAATCTTAAAGGTAAATCCAGATCCCTAAGGAGCGAAAATTACAATTCTTCTAATGATGAGAAACCAAAAATACTCTATAAACAAGACAAGACAAATTTACCACAAGAAGTTTTAGCACCCGATGTTTCGGTAATGTTGCAACCGCCGATGTCCAGAGTAGACTGAAGTGCTCTCAGTTGTGCAGGATACGAAATGGATACGGAAGATAATCGAGATACTCGCACACTAACCCATTTGGAAGAAATCCATACCTTGGGCATCGCCGAACTTCGCTGAAACGTCGAGTGCTACAAACTTCTCGTGTTAAAGACGTTTTTGTCTTGTTTATAATCAACAGCGATAATCTTCCATTTCATAAAAAACTCTATTCTCCATAAGAAAAATAAATGGTGCTTACAGTATATTCACTCTTCATGGTGTTGACCATGTTGAGGTAGAAATCATACACAAATTGCGCCATGTGAGGCATATCCTGTATCACTGTGGGGGCATGGATTGCTGGCTCTGAATGACCTCTTTTTGCCGGGTACTTCTCCATTGGCAGTATGTGCAATTCCTGGGGTCGCTGCATGAGCTGAAATCAAAGCAAACGCTTCATAGTATGACAATCTAAACACTTAAATGACATTCGAACTAAGCAGACATAGTAAAAAAAAAAAAAAAAAAAAAAAAAAAAAAAAAAAAAAAAAAACACCCATCAGGGAAAAGACGTCTCGGGCGATCATGTTATAGAGCATTTCAAAAGTTGCCTGGCGAAAATAGATGCCTTGCTAATTTCTGGCCCTCGTAAGGCCTGGATCTATGACAATTATCTAACGTCACATTTGTCATGGCCCTTTCTTATTTACGATTTTACCAAAACCCAACTGTCCCGTCTAGATGCGCTGGTGACAGCTAGTTTAAAATCCTGGCTGTCCTTAGCCAAACCAGCTGACCCCTCGACTCTCTTCAGGTCCAAACAAAATTTTGGGCTAGCGCTTAAACTGCCCTCTCTGCTCTACGCCAACTCCAGAATAACCAAAAATTCGATTCTGTGCAATTCCAAAGGTCCGGCAATATCGAAGCACGTAATAAGTGGCCGTAGTGATTCAAATGATCTACAAGCCCGCGTAGACTTCCACAAAAAGTTCCTTACTGGAATCAGCCAGAATGGCACTGGTCTGGGGTATGGCAGTACAACCACGAGCGACGTGGACTTGAAGAAGTCTCTTTTGCGGGGAGATTACGACAGCAAGAGTATGGCTCATGCTATTGGCCTTCAATGCCAGAATGATTGGACAACAATTGGGGACTTTTGCATTCCGCCTCCAATGCACTGGAAGGTAATGCTCTATGACTGGACGCCAGAGATGCTGAAATTTTATTTGAATGCCTTTCAGCATACACTTCCAGACCCCAGTAACCTCGCTCGTTGGAGCTTTGCCGAGGATAGTTCTTGTCCCCTCTGTAGCAATACCCCTTGCACAGCTAGACACATTCTAGCTGGCTGCAAGGTGGCCTTAGATCAAGGACGGTACACTTACCGCCATGACAAAGTTCTCGCTGTTATTCGCGAGGTAATTAGTCTCTCAGTGGCTCGTGCCAACAAGGGTTTGACAGTATCCTCCAAACCCCCAATACAGTTTGTGCGGGATGGCTCTAAAGGCAAAAAACATTTAACTACAAAACCTTTCTCAATAATCGAGAAAGCTACGGATTGGATTCTGGAGGTTGATTCGGTCTCTAAGCAGTATAAATTCCCTGAAAGTCTCGGATGCACAGCCCTCCGTCCAGATATAACTCTTTACTCTCTATCTCGGAAGGTGGCTCTTATTGTAGAATTAACTGTTCCATGGGAATCAAATATCCCAAAAGACCACGAGTACAAATTAAATAAATACCATGATCTCGCAAATGCCGTAACCCGGAACGGCTTCACTGTTCACCTTCACGCGGTGGAAGTTGGCGCTCGTGGCCTGCCAGCTAAATCTCTATTTCACCTCTTTAAAGATCTTGGCCTTTCCAGAAAAATAATCAACTCTTTCTTAGAAAAATTATCTAAAACTGCGATTTGCGCATCTCAAATTCTATGGCTTCGAAGGGGGAGTGAATGGGTGGCAAGGTGAACGCTCACATGTGGCAAGACAGCTGTCCTAAACCTACCACAGCCGGTTCGTAAGTCCGGAATCCACTGCTCACCCCCCAGAAGTGTAAAAATTGTATTATGATGGGCCCGACTCCGGTCGGTGAATTCCATGGCAGCTCCGTTTGTATTTATTTATATTGTTAGAAGTTATCTGGAATCAGCATGAATATTTGAAATTTCTCTACGTCATCGAGCAGACGACATCCTCGATTTCAAGAATTCATGGCGAAACTACTACAAGAAGACTTGTAAGTCGGTAAATAAAGACTCAATCTCAAAGTAAGACACCTGATTTACAGTTCAGATTCAAAACGTTACTTGAAAGCCTCTGAATCCATCGATAGCCTAGTAACACACTTTCTTACTCCAAAAAAGTCATGTGAGACCTGCTTTACCTGCAAAGAAAGCTTACAGTTGTAAAATAACAATAAATCAGGAAAAGACGGAAGATGTGTATGCAAAATGATTCAGTACATAGAGGAAGACAAGAAGGAGTTCTACCTGAATATACTGACGTGGCCAACCACTGCCATTGAGATGGCCGAAGACGATGCATGATGTATCTCTTCTGGTTTCAGTTTTCTTTTCATTTGCATTCAAATTTTCAATAAATAATACTTTATCAGTGTTTTTGTTTTTATTTTGAAATTTGAATTCATATAGAAATTATTTATTTCTCCATAAGACTCGACACACAGTCTACTTTATTTCATCCATAGGTTAAACATCATAAAACAGTAAAATATAGGTTATAGTTTTTTTTCGATTTACTAGAAATCCCGTCAGATGGATTTATTCCCTTCTTCAAACTACAGGTTCAATTGTTATATGTACCTGAGAGAGAATAAAGAAAACATAGTGGTTTAACAGACGGACAGCATTAACCAAATGGTTAATAAATTTTCCAGTCACAATGCTCTTAAAATCCGAAGAAAAAATATATCCACATAAGCTAAAATATCTAACATTTTAATATCTAATATTAATTATTCAAAACAAATATTTTTAGGAATCGGTTTTTTAAACAGTATTTATAACTAAAAAAAAATGTCAGCTATAATGCCCTTAATGCCCACCCATCAAACCACCGTTTTTTTAACCGACTTTGTTGTATCTATTTTTTCTTTTTATGTTTGTTACCTCAGAACCCTGCCATTTATGAACCAATTTGAGATTTTTTTTTTTTTTTTGAAAGGTCCCACTTGCAGATTGGTCCCATTTTTATCAAAATCCTGTTCTGATGACGGGATCCATGAGGAATTGAGGAACTGCTTAAATATTATCATATCACGTTGAAAATGTACATGTTGATTCGTTTCCGATGACAATGTATTTTTTTATGGTAAGCATGACCTGATTTTACATCCTTGGTTGGCTCCCGACGAGGGGACTCCTCACCGGTCTCTTGCCTCCTCAACAGCACAGACACGAATTTTTGTATACTCATTCAGTTATGATAGCCCGTTCTAAGTTTCACCATGACATGGCTGCTGCACCCAGGGTTGGCTCTCGACGAGGGGACTCCTTAACCCATATATGCCCAGTGGGTCGTTTTTGTCCTGTACAACAGGTTATAGAAAACGTGCAACATTTTAAACGAAAACGCTTATTTGTGGCTTCTAGCGCCACCTATCAGATGGTAAGGGTATTATCTACTAAAACAAATAGGTGATTTAATTTGTATGGTAGTTTTGAAACTTCTGGTGTCAGTTCAAGTCATGACTTCATTTTTAGTGGAAAAAAACTGTGTCTTTGCTGAGAATAATGTGAGTAATATTTTATTATTTGTAGATATTCCTGTTATGTTATTTTTATTATAAAATTAGATAGTTTACTGATCCCATAATGGTGAAAGTGCTCAGATATAAATGTTTTTTGACATGGAGACAGCTGTCAAATCACCCGTGGGTCGCTAACGACCCCTCGGGAAAATCTATATAAGTAATAAATATAATTGCTATTTCATATTTCTAGGTCTAGAAGGCCGCTTACAACGAACGAAATCATAGAGGAGTTGGAAAATGTAGATTTCGACGATGGAATACAAGGTGCTGATATTTTTATTGACCCTCCTGGCAACGGCAGGGTATCTGACGGTGATTCCGGCGCTGAAGAAGATGTATATTTCCATCATTTATCCCGTCGACAGCTACTCGCACCTGCAAGCCTTATTTTGAGGCGTCCATTTGCTGAGGAAACCAAGTGCAGCGTAGATGAGGAACCTGATGATACACCACCATTGCGAATGGAGGAAGACAGTTGCAGAGGGGCACGCGGGGGGCCTGGAAGGGGCCTGGAAGGGGTCGAGGAATAGCTAATCAACGCCAAGCGGGTAGGAATCGCACCTGGGTGAAAAAAGATATTCCCGGGAATAACCGTGAGTGGACCACACCGCTACCTAGGTCTGTTACAACTTTATCAGAAAATACTGACCATGTGACATTCTTTGAGCTATTTTTCAATCTAGAAGTTATCGATTATTTAGTCAGACAAACAGTAATATATGCTGTGCAAGAGGGAAATATGAATTTCTCTTTGTCTGACAAATAATTATATCGCTTTATTGCTATCCTTATTTTGTCTGGTTATGCTCCGTTGCCGCGACGCCGCATGTTCTGGGAGAGCAATGAAGATACTCACAATATTCTTGTCACAAAACGTATGCCACGAAATCGATTTGAAGAGATAATGCGTTATTTTCATGCGGCCGATAACTCCGAACTGCCTGAAAATGACAAGATGGCGAAAGTACGCCCGCTGATTGATATGCTAAATGCTAAATTTCTACAGTATGCTCCTATCGAAAAGGAAATAAGCATCGATGAATCCATGGTTCCATACTACGGTAGACATGGTTGCAAACAGCATATTAGAGGGAAGCCAATTAGATTTGGCTTCAAAATGTGGATTGCTGCGACAAGATTGAGCTACTGCCTGTTTGCAGATCCCTACCAAGGGCGCTCTGAGCGTGTTGAGACCGGATTGGGACATCATGTTATCAATAAACTGATAACTAAAGTACAGGGGGAGTATCCCAATACAGATTTCTCTGTCTTGCGATAACTTTTTTACTGGACTACTATTGGCCAGCGACCTCAAAGGTAAAAACGTGTTTGTGACGGGTACAGTGCGTAATAACCCTAGAGTATTAATTACAAATAGAGAGCGAGCGCGCGAGTGTGAACAGTAGACACGGGTGTGAACAATGCAGCGACCCGCCCGGCTAAGGCCCACAGTCATTTGCGAACGCTTGTGAAGTCATATAGTTGGGAATTTGAAGAGCATTTTTATTGTTTTTAGGAAGAAAGATGGTTTAATGTGCAATCGATCATTGTAAAAATGATACTATAAAACACACAAAACACAAATCTAGTGTCTTTATAGTTTTGCACACACAGTTTTGCACCTACGAATAGTTTTGCACACACATCCCCATAGCTAGACAACAACTGTACGCTTAGGTAAAAAACCCAAAAAAAAATATTTCAAAATAATTTCTAATATTTTTACCTGATTGAAAGTAGGCTGCAGTTCAAAGCAATTCCTAAATAGAGATGCTCTTGCAAATATGTAGAGACCAAGCCTCGCACGAGACATGGCCACTACGAGACGTCTGACATCCCGCAGGTGACCCACTGCCCGCGTCCTCACCAAAGACACCAAAGCGATGTCGTTCTGTTGACCTTGATACTTATCTACCGTTGTCACCTGAAAAAATTAATTAATTCAAGCTGTCTTATTTTGAATACAATGGTGACGGTAAATGTACGACGGTAAATACAGAATATAGAAAGTTATTTGGACCCATCACCGTGTATGGGATAAGCTTGTGAAACAAAAGTATGTGAGTACAAGCCAGATCATGATCGTAAGTCGCGACGACATTTTACATTAAAGCTGGCCAAAGGAACAGATGGAAGTCTGGCCAACTTCTACTTAGGTTTAACTGAAGAAATCGTCTATACTTTCCATAAAGGAAACTTCAAATTTGTCAAACCCTAAATTATCGAATTAGCAAAGCATTTTTGATAGAACAAATTTAGTTTTGCAATGAGGATCTTTACTGACATTTTTTATCCGGCTGGAAGCCGCAGCGCATTGACCTATCGAGATGTGAAGTTCGTACGAAGCTCGGGTTGTAGGATTCAAAACTAAAATCATTCGACAGTGTTATCAGATTCACATTTTTTTCTGCCGAGTTGGCTGTTTTTTATAGTTTGGCGAAAGTCTTGGGCATTTTGTTTCGAAATGTAAGAATTTTGTGGTTTTATTGAGATTTATAAGAAGTTTTACCGAGTGAAGTTTCTAGCCCTTGACGTTCTGTTATTGTGTTATTTATAATTTCAAACAACCACGACAGTCTGTGATTTCACAAATTGTACATTTTTCAGTCTGTATTATGACTGGAAATTCTGCCAGTCATCGATGATCGGTGCTCGATCGTGCGATGCATCGCTCACTTCCCACCTCCATGGGTCAAGCGCCATAGTTTTGCGCATACATTTTCATTATGAGCATTTAAGCCTCTTAACTATAACGTTCGCGACAATGGCTTCACTCCACTACACTATGGACTATATTCTCGATCAGTCACTTCGACCTAGCGTAAAATGAGCAAAGTACATATTTAATACTTTGTGCTAGTGAACTGAGCAAACTGAGTAAACGGAGTTGCTTATGGACTATATTCTCGATCAGTCACTTCGACCTAGCGTAAAATGAGCAAAGTTCATATTTAGTACTTTGTGCTAGTGAACTGAGCAAACTGAGTAAACGGAGTTGCTAGTAAACTGAGCAAGGTACATATTTAGTACTTTTAGTGCTAGTGAACTGAGCAAACTAGTGAACGGAGTTGCTAGTGAAATGAGCAAGGTACATATTTAGTACTTTTGGTGATGACTTATTCTAGAGGACTATTGCATCCAAGAGAGAACATAAAATATTATGTTACCTTGTAGGGTCTGCCAATAAGAGGGTTAGATGCGCATCGAATATCAATGACATCCCGGATGAGGTGCTTCTGACCGTTGTAGGTGGTGAGGATGGAGATCTTCTCGGCAGGCCAGCCAACCAGGCGCATGTACATGAATACTCCCACTACGTACTCTGCCTCCGCCAAGTTCTGCACAATGTTGTGAAAAAATGTAATTTTAACGAAACATATATTTTTAGGTAATCCATTTTTTAAATTATTTTTATGTGTCGGATTCTGTTAATCCAGAAATAAGTAATAAAATTAATAATTACAAATTCGCTGCGTATTACCTGATAAAAATATGGGCTTGGTTCGCTCTCACCCACTCCATTGAAGTCCTCTACATTAATTAGCTGGAAGTCGTGAAGTAACCCTGCATTGGCCGCTTTGTACTCAGGTAGACGTAGCACGTGCTTTAGGTCTCCGAGGTCCTTATAGCGCCACTTGTACAGGTTGCATATGCTGAGAATACGAAATCAACAATTTATAAACCTCATATTGATTGTAAAAGACCAGCGATACTGAGAAATGGAAACACACATACTGAATAAGAATTACTTTAACCTCTAATACGCCGTGTGCCCTATGGGGTGCGGCAAACTACTAGTAACGCCAGCACCGTGTACCTTACGGGGAACGGCCGGCCGTCTGGCGATATTTGTGTGATTTGGTATTTCTCCCAAAGTAATACCGAGTATAATCCCTTACACATGAACTCACCAATCTGGTCATACTACTAGGTACAAAACGGTTTCGTGCAGCCTGGGCCATTAGATCCATTATGTTTTCGGATCGGTCCAACTCACGATTCAACTCCTATTCAGAAGCCTCCTCGTGTGGAAGTCTACCCCGGGTAAGACTCTCGCGTCTCATGCTTCACGGCTGGTGGATCGGTTTCTCCTGGGGCTTACTAGACGGTTTGCGAACCGTTCGGCGATGTCAATCGGTTGTGCACTCTAACTAATTGCCGAAGGAGTGTGGAGGTATGGAAACATACTGCAACTTCGTACCCGTAACCAGTCAGGAGGTCGAAGGTATCCTGATGGGTAAACCCAGCGTTATATATGTACCACTTTCAATAAAAGCACCAAAACTGCTACCTTGGGGATTCCAGTCAATATATGGCTCATTCTTTTTACTTTTATTTAAGCAACTTGACAGACTACTAAAAATCCAATCCATGTTTGACATCCTTCCATTGTGGAGATGTTGTGAGATTTATCCAAGAAATTGAATTGGCCATTGCAAGCCCACCCTCGCACTGCCACTGTCCGCGGAAACGCCCGCTGCCCGCGACTTTTGAAAAATACTGCTGCTCATTTATTTTGACTGGGACGTTTAATGGGCCGACCGGGACAGAGTTTCTAAACCGGTGACATGTCACAGTGTACCGGGACGTATGGCAACCATACACTGCTTAGATTCTCACCGGTCTCGCCGATCGGTCGGTCAGTCAGTCGGTCGGCGGTCGGTCGGTTTGTCAGTCGGACGGTCAATCGATCGGTCGGTCGATCGTGGGTCAGTCGGTCGTTCGTTAGGTGGGTCGTTCGTTCGGTCAATCATTGATCAAACAACTGACCGACCGGCCGACCGACCGATGGTAAACTTGCAAGATTTGCGGAGGAAGATTCTCTTCAATGTGACCAACCAACTAATCCCAGATTCCCCCTTAATAGACCATATAGTTTACGAATGAGTCATCTGTGATTTCCCCAAATTAGGCTGGGTTTAAGAATAAGATTAGTTTTTATGTCTTTTTTTTTCTATTAATTTCAGATGATATAAGTGAAGCGACTCAGCTACTTAGAGTCATTAATAAAATAGGGTTTCTTAGTCCGGAGAATATAACAAAAGCAAACAGTTATATATCATCATTATGTGTCAATGATGACGGCAATGAAGATGTACGACCGCTGGTGCCATGGGAGGAGCTTATTGAAGCTGGTTTATCACCCGCTTTATTGCCCGCGGATGTATAAAACTGAACGGCCCGCGACTGCAGCTTCAGGGATGGTGGATGCAACAACTAGAACTGCGGCATCATTGGACACATTTGCAAGTGCGGTACCGCTCACAAATACATCGACGGCTGCACTGCCCTCGAGAAGTATTGCTCTGGGTGTATCTCCCACAAATGCAGCGTTTGCAACATCGATCGCTAATGCAGATCGCTTAATGTCGGCTGCAAGCGCATCTGCGACGACAATTTCAAATGATAAAAGTGAAGCGACTCAACTACTTAGTCATTAATAAAATAGGGTTTCTTAGTCCAGAGAATATAACAAAAGCAAACAGCTATATATCATCATTATGTGTCAATGATGACGGCAATGAAGATGTACGACCGCTGGTGCCATGGGAGGAGCTTATTGAAGCTGGTTTATCACCCGCTTTATTGCCCGCGGATGTATAAAACTGAACGGCCCGTGACTGCAGCTTCAGGGATAGTGGATGCAACAACTAGAACTGTGGCATCATTGGACACATTTGCAAGTGCGGTACCGCCCGCAAATACATCGACGGCTGCACTGCCCTCGAGAAGTATTGCTCTGGGTGTACCTCCCACAAATGCAGCGTTTGCAACATCGATCGCTAATGCAGATCGCTTAATGTCGGTTGCAAGCGCATCTGCGACGACAATTTCAAATGATAAAAGTGAAGCGACTCGACTACTTACGGTCATTAATAAAATAGGATTTATTAGTACAGAGAATACAAAAGCAAACAGTTTTATATCATGATTATGTGTCAATGATGACGGCGATGAAGATGTACGACCGCTGGTGCCTTGGGAGGAGCTTATTGAAGCTGGTTTATCACCCGCTTTATTGCCCGCGGATGTAGGTATCATAGTTAAAACTGAACGGCCCGCGACTGCAGCTTCAGGGATAGTGGATGCAACAACTAGAACTGTGGCATCATTGGACACATTTGCAAGTGCGGTACCGCCCGCAAATACATCGACGGCTGCACTGCCCTCGAGAAGTATTGCTCTGGGTGTACCTCCCACAAATGCAGCGTTTGCAACATCAATCGCTAATGCAGATCGCTTAATTTCGGTTGCAAGCGCATCTGCGACGACAATTTCAAATGATAAAAGTGAAGCCACTCGACTACTTAGTCATTAATAAAATATGATTTATTAGTCCAGAGAATATAACAAAAGCAAACAGTTACATATCATGATTATGTGTCAATGATGACGGCGATGAAGATGTACGACCGCTGGTGCCTTGGGAGGAGCTTATTGAAGCTGGTTTATCACCCGCTTTATTGCCCGCGGATGTAGGTATCATAGTTAAAACTGAACGACCCGCGACTGCAGCTTCAGGGATAGTGGATGCAACAACTAGAACTGTGGCATCATTGGACACATTTGCAAGTGCGGTACCGCCCGCAAATACATCGACGGCTGCACTGCCCTCGAGAAGTATTGCTCTGGGTGAACCTCCCACAAATGCAGCGTTTGCAACATCGATCGCTAATGCAGATCGCTTAATGTCGGTTGCAAGCGCATCTGCGACGACAATTTCAAATGATAAAAGTGAAGCGACTCGACTACTTACGGTCATTAATAAAATAGGATTTATTAGTACAGAGAATATAACAAAAGCAAACAGTTTTATATCATGATTATGTGTCAATGATGACGGCGATGAAGATGTACGACCGCTGGTGCCTTGGGAGGAGCTTATTGAAGCTGGTTTATCACCCGCTTTATTGCCCGCGGATGTAGGTATCATAGTTAAAACTGAACGGCCCGCGACTGCAGCTTCAGGGATAGTGGATGCAACAACTAGAACTGTGGCATCATTGGACACATTTGCAAGTGCGGTACCGCCCGCAAATACATCGACGGCTGCACTGCCCTCGAGAAGTATTGCTCTGGGTGTACCTCCCACAAATGCAGCGTTTGCAACATCAATCGCTAATGCAGATCGCTTAATTTCGGTTGCAAGCGCATCTGCGACGACAATTTCAAATGATAAAAGTGAAGCCACTCGACTACTTAGTCATTAATAAAATATGATTTATTAGTCCAGAGAATATAACAAAAGCAAACAGTTACATATCATGATTATGTGTCAATGATGACGGCGATGAAGATGTACGACCGCTGGTGCCTTGGGAGGAGCTTATTGAAGCTGGTTTATCACCCGCTTTATTGCCCGCGGATGTAGGTATCATAGTTAAAACTGAACGGCCCGCGACTGCAGCTTCAGGGATAGTGGATGCAACAACTAGAACTGTGGCATCATTGGACACATTTGCAAGTGCGGTACCGCCCGCAAATACATCGACGGCTGCACTGCCCTCGAGAAGTATTGCTCTGGGTGTACCTCCCACAAATGCAGCGTTTGCAACATCGATCGCTAATGCAGATCGCTTAATGTCGGTTGCAAGCGCATCTGCGACGACAATTTCAAATGATAAAAGTTAAGCGACTCGACTACTTAGTCATTAATAAAATATGATTTATTAGTCCAGAGAATATAACAAAAGCAAACAGTTACATATCATGATTATGTGTCAATGATGACGGCGATGAAGATGTACGACCGCTGGTGCCTTGGGAGGAGCTTATTGAAGCTGGTTTATCACCCGCTTTATTGCCCGCGGATGTAGGTATCATAGTTAAAACTGAACGGCCCGCGACTGCAGCTTCAGGGATAGTGGATGCAACAACTAGAACTGTGGCATCATTGGACACATTTGCAAGTGCGGTACCGCCCGCAAATACATCGACGGCTGCACTGCCCTCGAGAAGTATTGCTCTGGGTGTACCTCCCACAAATGCAGCGTTTGCAACATCGATCGCTAATGCAGATCGCTTAATGTCGGTTGCAAGCGCATCTGCGACAACAATTTCAAATGATAAAAGTGAAGCGACTCGACTACTTACGGTCATTAATAAAATAGGATTTATTAGTACAGAGAATATAACAAAAGCAAACAGTTTTATATCATGATTATGTGTCAATGATGATGGCGATGAAGATGTACGACCGCTGGTGCCTTGGGAGGAGCTTATTGAAGCTGGTTTATCACCCGCTTTATTGCCCGCGGATGTAGGTATCATAGTTAAAACTGAACGGCCCGCGACTGCAGCTTCAGGGATAGTGGATGCAACAACTAGAACTGTGGCATCATTGGACACATTTGCAAGTGCGGTACCGCCCGCAAATACATCGACGGCTGCACTGCCCTCGAGAAGTATTGCTCTGGGTGTACCTCCCACAAATGCAGCGTTTGCAACATCGATCGCTAATGCAGATCGCTTAATGTCGGTTGCAAGCGCATCTGCGACGACAATTTCAAATGATAAAAGTGAAGCGACTCGACTACTTACGGTCATTAATAAAATAGGATTTATTAGTACAGAGAATATAACAAAAGCAAACAGTTTTATATCATGATTATGTGTCAATGATGACGGCGATGAAGATGTACGACCGCTGGTGCCTTGGGAGGAGCTTATTGAAGCTGGTTTATCACCCGCTTTATTGCCCGCGGATGTAGGTATCATAGTTAAAACTGAACGGCCCGCGACTGCAGCTTCAGGGATAGTGGATGCAACAACTAGAACTGTGGCATCATTGGACACATTTGCAAGTGCGGTACCGCCCGCAAATACATTGACGGCTGCACTGCCCTCGAGAAGTATTGCTCTGGGTGAACCTCCCACAAAATATGCAGCGTTTGCAACATCGATCGCTAATGCAGATCGCTTAATGTCGGTTGCAAGCGCATCTGCGACGACAATTTCAAATGATAAAAGTGAAGCGACTCGACTACTTACGGTCATTAATAAAATAGGATTTATTAGTACAGAGAATATAACAAAAGCAAACAGTTTTATATCATGATTATGTGTCAATGATGACGGCGATGAAGATGTACGACCGCTGGTGCCTTGGGAGGAGCTTATTGAAGCTGGTTTATCACCCGCTTTATTGCCCGCGGATGTAGGTATCATAGTTAAAACTGAACGGCCCGCGACTGCAGCTTCAGGGATAGTGGATGCAACAACTAGAACTGTGGCATCATTGGACACATTTGCAAGTGCGGTACCGCCCGCAAATACATCGACGGCTGCACTGCCCTCGAGAAGTATTGCTCTGGGTGTACCTCCCACAAATGCAGCGTTTGCAACATCGATCGCTAATGCAGATCGCTTAATGTCGGTTGCAAGCGCATCTGCGACGACAATTTCAAATGATAAAAGTGAAGCGACTCGACTACTTACGGTCATTAATAAAATAGGATTTATTAGTACAGAGAATATAACAAAAGCAAACAGTTTTATATCATGATTATGTGTCAATGATGACGGCGATGAAGATGTACGACCGCTGGTGCCTTGGGAGGAGCTTATTGAAGCTGGTTTATCACCCGCTTTATTGCCCGCGGATGTAGGTATCATAGTTAAAACTGAACGGCCCGCGACTGCAGCTTCAGGGATAGTGGATGCAACAACTAGAACTGTGGCATCATTGGACACATTTGCAAGTGCGGTACCGCCCGCAAATACATCGACGGCTGCACTGCCCTCGAGAAGTATTGCTCTGGGTGAACCTCCCACAAATGCAGCGTTTGCAACATCGATCGCTAATGCAGATCGCTTAATGTCGGTTGCAAGCGCATCTGCGACGACAATTTCAAATGATAAAAGTGAAGCGACTCGACTACTTACGGTCATTAATAAAATAGGATTTATTAGTACAGAGAATATAACAAAAGCAAACAGTTTTATATCATGATTATGTGTCAATGATGACGGCGATGAAGATGTACGACCGCTGGTGCCTTGGGAGGAGCTTATTGAAGCTGGTTTATCACCCGCTTTATTGCCCGCGGATGTAGGTATCATAGTTAAAACTGAACGGCCCGCGACTGCAGCTTCAGGGATAGTGGATGCAACAACTAGAACTGTGGCATCATTGGACACATTTGCAAGTGCGGTACCGCCCGCAAATACATCGACGGCTGCACTGCCCTCGAGAAGTATTGCTCTGGGTGAACCTCCCACAAATGCAGCGTTTGCAACATCGATCGCTAATGCAGATCGCTTAATGTCGGTTGCAAGCGCATCTGCGACGACAATTTCAAATGATAAAAGTGAAGCCACTCGACTACTTAGTCATTAATAAAATATGATTTATTAGTCCAGAGAATATAACAAAAGCAAACAGTTACATATCATGATTATGTGTCAATGATGACGGCGATGAAGATGCAACAACTAGAACTGCGGCATCATTGGACACATTTGCAAGTGCGGTACGGCTCGCAAATACATCGACGGCTGCACTGCCCTCGAGAAGTATTGCTCTGGGTGTATCTCCCACAAATGCAGCGTTTGCAACATCGATCGCTAATGCAGATCGCTTAATGTCGGTTGCAAGCGCATCTGCGACGACAATTTCAAATGATAAAAGTGAAGCGACTCGACTACTTACGGTCATTAATAAAATAGGATTTATTAGTACAGAGGATATAACAAAAGCAAACAGTTACATATCATGATTATAAGTCTATGATGACGGCGATGAAGATGTACGACCGCCGGTGCCTTGGGAGGAGCTTATTGAAGCTGGTTTATCACCCGCTTTATTGCCCGCGGATGTAGGTATCATAGTTAAAACTGAACGGCCCGCGACTGCAGCTTCAAGGATAGTGGATGCAACAACTAGAACTGTGGCATCATTGGACACATTTGCAAGTGTGGTACCGCCCGCAATAAGACGGCTGCACTGCCCTCGAGAAGTATTGCTCTGGGTGTACCTCCCACAAATGCAGCGTTTTCAACATCAATCGCTAATGCAGATCGCTTAATGTCGGTTGCAAGTGCATCTGCGACGACAATTTCAAATGATAAAAGTGAAGCGACTCGACTACTTACGGTCATTAATAAAATAGGATTTATTAGTACAGAGGATATAACAAAAGCAAACAGTTACATATCATGATTATAAGTCTATGATGACGGCGATGAAGATGTACGACCGCCGGTGCCTTGGGAGGAGCTTATTGAAGCTGGTTTATCACCCGCTTTATTGCCCGCGGATGTAGGTATCATAGTTAAAACTGAACGGCCCGCGACTGCAGCTTCAGGGATAGTGGATGCAACAACTAGAACTGTGGCATCATTGGACACATTTGCAAGTGCGGTACCGCCCGCAAATACATCGACGGCTGCACTGCCCTCGAGAAGTATTGCTCTGGGTGTACCTCCCACAAATGCAGCGTTTGCAACATCGATCGCTAATGCAGATCGCTTAATGTCGGTTGCAAGCGCATCTGCGACAACAATTTCAAATGATAAAAGTGAAGCGACTCGACTACTTACGGTCATTAATAAAATAGGATTTATTAGTACAGAGGATATAACAAAAGCAAACAGTTACATATCATGATTATAAGTCTATGATGACGGCGATGAAGATGTACGACCGCCGGTGCCTTGGGAGGAGCTTATTGAAGCTGGTTTATCACCCGCTTTATTGCCCGCGGATGTAGGTATCATAGTTAAAACTGAACGGCCCGCGACTGCAGCTTCAAGGATAGTGGATGCAACAACTAGAACTGTGGCATCATTGGACACATTTGCAAGTGTGGTACCGCCCGCAATAAGACGGCTGCACTGCCCTCGAGAAGTATTGCTCTGGGTGTACCTCCCACAAATGCAGCGTTTTCAACATCAATCGCTAATGCAGATCGCTTAATGTCGGTTGCAAGTGCATCTGCGACGACAATTTCAAATGATAAAAGTGAAGCGACTCGACTACTTACGGTCATTAATAAAATAGGATTTATTAGTACAGAGGATATAACAAAAGCAAACAGTTACATATCATGATTATAAGTCTATGATGACGGCGATGAAGATGTACGACCGCCGGTGCCTTGGGAGGAGCTTATTGAAGCTGGTTTATCACCCGCTTTATTGCCCGCGGATGTAGGTATCATAGTTAAAACTGAACGGCCCGCGACTGCAGCTTCAGGGATAGTGGATGCAACAACTAGAACTGTGGCATCATTGGACACATTTGCAAGTGCGGTACCGCCCGCAAATACATAAGACGGCTGCACTGCCCTCGAGAAGTATTTCTCTGGGTGTACCTCCCGCAAATGCAGCGTTTTCAACATCAATCGCTAATGCAGATCGCTTAATGTCGGTTGCAAGCGCATCTGCGACGACAATTTCAAATGATAAAAGTGAAGCGACTCGACTACTTAGAGTCATTATTAAAATAGGATTTATTAGTCCAGAGAATATAACAAAAGCAAACAGTTACATATCATCATTATGTGTCAATGATGACGGCGATGAAGATGTACGACCGCAGGTGACTTGGGAACGGATCCAACAGTACCAAACATTAGCTTGGCGTAGCGCAGCGCGCAGGTTCCATACCTCCATACTCCTTCAGGACAGTATGGAAATATACTGTCTCCTAAGCAGCGGGGTTGAATGTTGGCCTATGCCATTTTTGAAACGACCTATCGGCCACCCGATCACGAGTGGTATGACGGGCAAAGGACGCCCAGGTCTGCGATAAATTGTTATTGAATTACTGCTGAAATACAGGTAGAGGCCGCGTAAGCGACTTCGGTCCTGTAACCAGTCTGGAGGTATCCTGATGGTTAATTCTAGACGGAGATATCCTTCCAAAACTGGTAGACAGGCGAAGCTGCCTGCTGGGTACCTTTCACGGTGCCTCAAAGCAGGCGATGGCCTCTGTTGGGTATGTTGGTCTAGCTAGACAGTAGATTTGTATTGTCTCTAAGTCATATACGCTCACCTCACGGGAGATGGAACGATCACTATCCTTTAAACTTTCTGAGGAGACGGGAAACCATTCGCTACCAAAGGCTCAACAGACACAAATATTCTGGGCCTCGTGAATGTTGGGGCTGCGAAATAAAGTAGAAGACAGCGGAGCATTTGATCTGTGCATGCCCAGCACATTATTCACAAGAGAGAGAGGATCATCGGACATAATTCGGAGATACTCGGATTCAACCTGCCTGCCTGTGTTTGCTGTGATTCTTGTATTTCAAACAGTTTTAAAAATATAAATATCTATCTAAAAGCGTAAGAAGCGTTTTCAGTGAGAAGCTGGAAAAGTGCTCTTCAAAACTCAAGACAAATCCTGAAATTTTCAAATATGTCTCAGAAATAAACTAAAACTTTAGGTGACAAGTGAATAAAATATAATCAAACTAATTAGGCAGTCATCCCGTAATAAACACTCAAATTAGAGTATAATCAAACCGTCACTTAATATACCTGTCTAAACGTACAAGTCAGATAGTAGTAAAATGTACCAACAGAGGGCCTCGCCGGTAATTTAGAGCGTACTATCACTCCGCATGGTGCATTATACATAAGGATTTTGTGTTTGGAATAAAATTAATGTTTTCGATAGCAAGCAAGTGTGTATTCATCAACGCGTCCGCAGCGACATCTGGTGCCGAAACCCGGGAAAAAGTGAAAAGGACAGGACTAGGAAGATCGTGAGTAAAGTGAATGAAAAATAAAGTGAATTTGTGCTGTGTCGGAAAGTCGAAGTTTCGCGGAATGTCTGGGACTTGTAAAAATTTCGTAAAAGTGATTTGGGACTTTGAAAAATTTCGTAAAAAACGACTTAGATTTTTTTTGTAAAAAAAAAAAAAAACTTAGAAAATTTTTGAAAAAAAATAAAGAGAAAGAAAGTTTTTGCAAAAAATGAACCTATAAAAAATTTTGAAAAAAAGTCTTACAAAAATTTTTGAAGAAAAAAGACTTGGAATTTTTTGGCGAAAAAAAGACTTATAAAAATTTTTACGAAAAGAGGACTTTTCGGAATTTTTGACGGAAACATAATCTTCGCATGCGGTAGTTTGGAATCATCGTACGGTAGATTGGAACTTTAAGGGTGTTGTTTTGACTAACATAACTTTAAGAATGAAGGCGAATATATTAAATCAAGAAGACTTATATGAAAGGGTAAAGAAGGCGTTTACAACCTATAAAAAGTCGCCGAAGGACAGAATTACTATAGCTTATATTGAGTCGCGTTCAGAGGTTTTAGACAACTGGAGGAATGACTTCGAAAAAACTCATCGTGAACTAGTCAGCAGCGTTGATAAGGGGAAAAGAGCAGAAATATCGTATTTTTCGGAAGACCTATGCAGTGTGTTTGATGATACGTATATTGAATACAAGACTCGTATGAAGGAGGATTTGCGACAGTTATCAACCACGGTCAAGTCGAGTTCGTGCGCTTCGACTACTAGTGCCGACGTGAAGCTACCGCAGATACAACTACCCAGATTTGCAGGCAGTTACGAAGAGTGGCAATCTTTCCATGACATGTTCTTGACACTCATACACGGAAATACATCACTGAGTGGAGTTCAGAAGTTGCACTACTTAAAGGGTAGTTTATATGGCGAAGCCGAAAAATTACTGAAGAACCTTTCAACAACGGACACTAATTACGAGGAGGCCTGGCATCAACTGACGCGACGCTATACGAACAAGAGATTCAACTGTAATGAAGTGATGAAGCGGTTATTTGGTCAAAAACTTTTGGTTGCAGAATCGGCCACAGGTATAAAACAATTACTTGATACTACCTTGGCTTGTCTAAAATCGTTGCAGAACTTGAAGATAGATACCAGTTCATGGGACGCAATTATTAACCACCTAGTTCTTATGAAGATAGATTCAGAGTCGAGAAAACTGTGGGAGCTGCAAATAAGTCAAGCTGAATCGGAGGAGTTACCCACCTGGAAGCAATTGACCACGTTTCTTGAGACACGCTTTCGAACATTAGAGATGTTAGACGGAGATAAGACAATGCAAAGGGCATCCCATAGTCATTATAACGTGAAACAAATTCCAAACAAAAGAGTATTTCATTCTACCGTTGACGAGAAACCTACATCAAAAAACAATGAGAAAGTCTGCGTGATGTGTGTTGGATCACATGCTATTCATCAGTGCAAGCAGTTCGAGAAACAATCCCCAGAAGAGAGAACCGAGTTTGTAAAATCGAAGGGATTGTGTTTCAATTGTTTATCATCGAATCATTCAGTGAGGTATTGTCGGCAACCAATGTGTTGTCGTAAATGTGGCAGAAGACATAATATGATGCTTCATTACGAGCGAGTTCAAAGTGAAAGTTCGATTTCGCAAGAGAATCCAAGTCGAGAGGGTGAGAGGTCAGCGGACCAAAATGTGCAATTTTATAATAAATCTGAGAAACGAGTTGTAGCACATTTTGCCACTGAGCGTAACGAAGGTCGGGTGCTACTAGCGACGGCTTTAATTAGAGCAAGATCGAGTAATGGTAAGTCTTTGGTGGTTAGAGCATTAATCGATCAAGGATCTGAGGCTTCATTCATGACAGAGGAGATTACACAAGTTTTAGGTCTCAAAAAATCGTTTACCAATGGTGTAGTAATGGGAGTAGGAGAAGGGCAAACAATACCCAAGGGTATGGTTTCTGTGGAGTTAGAGTCACTGCACAACCCTAATTTTTCTATATTAGTCAGTGCTTTTGTTTTGAAGACAGTTACTTCATGTATTCCATCGAGAAAGATAACGATGACAAATTGGCCGGGAATTGAGAGTTTAAGTTTAGCCGATCCGAAATATGGATCCCCGAATAAAATCGACATGATCTTAGGCGCTGACGTCTACGGAATTATTATGACTCAAGGCTTAATTAAACATCCGTCAATGAGTGGTCCGATTGCGCAATACACGCAATTTGGATGGATTTTATCAGGAAGAGTAGAGCAGGATTCCTCCTTAAATAATCGCCGAGTGTGGAGTATGCATGTTCATCTGAAGGAAGATCTATTACTAAAACAATTTTGGGAGATTGAAAGAGAGCCAGATTTTATTGGAAAACCAATGACAAAAAATGAGTTGAGATGTGAAGAAATCTTTGAAAAGACCACAATAAGAGATACGATTGGACGTTATGTTGTAAGGCTGCCGTTTAAGAGCTCTAAGCCAGAATGCCTAGAAGGAAAATCAAAAGAGATAGCCATGAGAATGTTTAATGGGTTAGAGAAAAAACTGAATAAAGATCCGAAGTTATATGAGGAGTACAAGAAGGTTATGGAGGACTACGTCAACCAAGATCATATGGAGTTAATAGAAGATCAAGATCAAATAAAAGAAGCTCAAGTCGTGTATCTTCCCCACCACGCTGTTGTCAGAGAAGACAAAGAGACAACAAAGTTGAGAGTCGTATACAACGCATCGTGTAAAGGTGTGAACAATGTTTCTTTGAACGACAATCTTCTTGTAGGTCCTAAACTGCAGCCAGAGTTAAGACATACGTTGATGCGATGGAGGCGCCATAAATTTTGCATCATGGCAGATCTAAAGCAGATGTATCGTCAAGTTAAAGTAGATAGAAAAGACACCGACTTTCAAAGGATATTGTGGCGACCAAGCCCGAACGGGCCAGTACAACACTACCGTTTGAAGAGACTCACCTTCGGAACAGCCAGCGCGCCGTATCTAGCGGTGAAGTCATTACAGCAGCTAGCAAAAGATGAGGCCGGGAAGTATCCCGTTGCTTCAAAGATAACATTAACTGATTATTATATGGATGACCTGCTTAGTGGATGTGAAGACGCGAGTGAAGCCATAGATATATACGAGCAAATGAGCAAATTAATGAAAGCCGGTGGTTTTGAGTTACAAAAATGGAGTTCAAACTGTAAACAATTACTGAATCACATCCGAGAAGAAAATCGAAACAAGGATCAGACGGTTATATTTAAACAAAATGAGATGTTTAAAGTTCTTGGAATCCAGTGGAACAAAACTACCGACAATTTCGAATATGATCTTCATTTTCCCGAGAAAGCTGAAACAATGACCAAGAGAAAGGTGTTGTCTGAAATTGCGAGACTGTATGACCCTATCGGTTGGCTCGCTCCTGTCATTATAAGAGCAAAGATTTTCATGCAGCAACTTTGGAAATCTGGCCTGAGCTGGGATGACGATTTGTCTGAACAATTATTAAAGGAGTGGCATAGTTTCCGGGAGGATCTTGCAAATGTCCAGTTTTTGGATATACCTAGGTGGCTACAGACAAAACGTGACGATAAGGTTGAGCTCCACACTTTCGCGGATGCTTCACAAGTAGGATACGCGGCAGCAGTATACCTAAGATCAAGGGCAAGGAACGGAGATATAGTAGTGAATCTGGTTACGGCAAAAACCAAGGTAGCACCAGTTGAAAAAGAGATTTCTATTCCACGTATGGAATTATGCGCCGCGTTGCTTGCCACAAAACTAGTGTTCGAAGTAGCGCAAGTAATGGAGGTTCCAAAAGAGAATTTACATGCGTGGAGCGATAGTACAGTTGTCTTAGCATGGTTAGCTGGAGAACCTAGTCGGTGGACAACGTTTGTTAGTAATAGAGTTTCCGAGATACTCACCATGCTTGATAAAGAGCAGTGGAACCATGTCAGAACAAATCATAATCCTGCTGATTGTGCGTCGCGCGGTTCTACGGTGGTCGAGTTACTGAAAATGGATTTATGGTGGCATGGTCCTGGCTGGTTGAGACAGGAAAAGTACAATGAACAAGGCTATAGCGAATTCACAACTAATGAAGAAGTGAGACCTATCAAAACTTTAGCTATAAAAGTACCTAAAGAAGAGTCTGTTTGGACAAGATTCTCAAATTTAGCGAAAATGTTGAGAGTATTATCTTACTGCAGAAGACTGTTGAATCTAAAGTTGCCTAAAAGTGAGAGACCAATAGTAACGGAAGTTGTGACTGTCAAGGAGAGAGATGAAGTTTTAAAATTGAGTGTGAAAGAAACGCAAAGGCTATATTTTGAAGAGGAGATAAGGCAATTAAGGTTGAGAGGGTGTGTGCCTCCAAAGAGTAAGCTCCACACTCTAAATCCCCTTCTTGATGATAATGGGATTTTAAGGGTAGGTGGACGCATACAGGAAGCTGAAGTAGATTTCGACGTGAAGCACCCAATTATATTACCGAGTGAGAGTCATCTCACCAGATTAATTGTTTTGGATGCTCACATAAAATCACTTCATGGAGGTCCACAGTTAATGCTGAATATACTCAGATCAAAATTTTGGATAATTAGAGCGAGAGAGATGGCCAAAAGATGTTATAGAACCTGTGTAAAATGTGTGAGATATGCCAAGCAAAACAACAATCCTTTGATGGGCCAATTACCTGAAATAAGACTGAAGCCAATAAGGCCATTCAAGATTACAGGAGTTGACTTTACGGGACATATAAATGTAAGATTTTCACCTGGAAGAGGCTCTAAATCATTTAAAGGTTACATTTGTGTATTTATATGTATGTTCTCTAAGGCAGTTCACCTGGAAGCTGTATCGGATTTGACAGCCCAAGGATTTATTGCTGCGTTCAGAAGATTTATGTCAAGGAGAGGCCATTGCCAAACTTTATATAGTGACAATGGCACTAATTTTGTAGGCGCGAGCAAGGAATTACGAGAAATGTTCGATCGGTCGAAGTCGCAAGTTCCGGAAGAGATCAGCAAGTTATTGTCAAATGATGGAACCACGTGGAGTTTCATCCCTCCGCATGCCCCTAACTTTGGTGGTCTGTGGGAGGCAGGGGTTCGCTCTACTAAGACTCATCTCAAAAGGGTGATAGGAGACTCTACTTTAACTTTTGAGGAGTTATCGACTGTGTTGACACAAATTGAAGCTTGTTTAAATTCGCGGCCTCTGTCATATTTAAGCGGCAGTCCTGACGATCCATTGCCTCTGACACCAGGACATTTCCTGATAGGAGAGCCACTAATTACTCTACCAGACGAAAATTATGAAAATCAAAATGTTACGAGCTTACAAAGGTGGAAGTTTAGTCAAAAAATTGTAAATGATTTTTGGAAAAAATGGTCGGATGAATATTTAGTGACTCTCAATCAAAGATATAAATGGGCATTAAAAAGAGCTGAACCTGAAATTAACGATGTTGTAATTCTTAGAGACCATAACTTGCCTCCAGCTAAATGGTTATTAGGAAAAATTGTAGAGAAACATGAAGGCAAGGATAATGTCACTAGAGTTTTAACGGTTAAGACTAAAAATGGATTATGCAAGCGTCCATTAAATAAATTGTGTTTACTGCCAATTTCGGATATTACTGAGAAAGATGTACCGTCGTGATATATATCATTAAAATTTAAAGTTTGTTTGTTTAATTATTACACGTGTTTTTATATATTGTTATAAACTAGTTGATAATTTGAAAAATATTTTGTCTAGACTAGTTAAGTTTATTTGTTAGTGACGGTCATCATGGCCATAAGTCATGGTGGGCGGTGTTTCGTTAATCACGTTTTTTTATTTAACCGATTGATGTAGTCTTAAGGTATAAGTTAGACTTTGGTAAAGAACGAAGTCCTTTGGTGGGCGGGATGTCTAAACGTACAAGTCAGATAGTAGTAAAATGTACCAACAGAGGGCCTCGCCGGTAATTTAGAGCGTACTATCACTCCGCATGGTGCATTATACATAAGGATTTTGTGTTTGGAATAAAATTAATGTTTTCGATAGCAAGTGTGTGTGTATTTTTCAACGCGTCCGCAGCGACAATACCACTTCTGTCAGTCGCTGTGGCGCACCTGTGGATTCATTGACTTTTAACTTAAAGTATCTGGGTTCGATCCTCCGGCTGACACCAAAGCAAGAGTTTTTTCTTCGTTATTTAAAGAAAAAAACAATAAAGCGCTATCTATAAGTCAGATTATAGAGATGGCACCATTATCGGCATTATGGTAGGATTGTAAAAAGTGCGATAAAACATCGTAACCGCCGATAAAATTCTGGTATGTACGCATAATGGATGTAATAAGAATGCGCGTAATGGATGCAATAGGAAAATAAATAAGGTAGCGATGAAGTCATGGAAATGCGACATTTGGGAGAATCTGGTAAAGAACAACTTTCCACATCTAAGAGTAAACGCTACCAAACAATAAATAAAATAAAATAAAAAGGAGCTGCAATGGAATTCACGGACCCATTTCATTCGGTAGAGACATCTCTGACACAAACCGGTATGAGCATACTTACGTCAAAGAACTCTTAATGAGTTCAAGAGCTATATTGCAGGGACGATGGAGAATAAGTATACAAGGACTGGAGCCTTTGTACAAAGGTTCCACATTGAGCAAAGTGCGAGTGTAACACTACTGACAACCCAAGCTCAATCACCATCGTGTTACAAAGAAAAACTACCCTCTGTCTGCGCATTGCAAGGTTAACGGTAGACCGGTGTGCATTCAACTTAAGAGATTAGAGTATATATACCTGGGCCGTGCTCTTCCCTGTGCGTCGAGCTGCACAATAGGCACTCCGAGGCGCACCAGCCGCGCGAATAAGCTCTGCTCCATGTGGCAGTACTTCTGGAAGGCCATGTTCTTCACGACGGGCGGCAGTTGGTGGTGGTCGCCGATCATCGCCCAGCGCTTCAACCGCGAGCGCCCGTCCAGAGGATTCTGCAGCAGCAGCGGCACAAACGTCTCGATCTCCAGGATTTGTCCCGACTCTTCCATCAGAATGTTGTCATATTTAAATCCTATTGAGGGAGGAAAAAATCAGTCAAGTGCGGGTTCAACTCGAGCGCGCGTGCGCGGGTTTTATATGCAGCAGAACTCCAATTACCCGAACTCCGACTATCCGAATCGCTGATTATCCGAAATTAAAATGGAAAAAAAAAATAAGATGGAAACGTACCGATTGTTGAAATGCACCAACTCATCTCATCGAAAAATTGTTGGAAAAAGGGAATGGCCAGTTTGAAAAACAATCTTTTTACTGCCAAACGTCACAAGCTTGTTGCAACCGATGGACCAGTCTTTTATCAAAACCATGAAATGCCATTATAGAAGGCAATTTTTAAGGAAACTTTTAGTAGAGGGCGAATACGAAGAAGATGTGTTGGCTAACCACAAAAAAAATATTTGAAAGATTGACCATTTTCAGCATTCATACAGTAATTAATTAAAATAGACACTTTTTTCGGAAAAAAACCAATCATCCAAATTTTTGATTATCTGAATTGGGCCCGGTCCCAATTGATTCGGTTAATTAGAGTTCTACTGTATTACAAATCTGCTGACGTCTACGTAAACTACAACAGTCACTGACTTCATTCTATATTTCCTCTAATCGTTATATATCTACAAAAAAATATGTACATTTTAGGACTGGAAGCTTCAGAAATAAGAAGGAAACATATTACATTGTTTCCTAAATCTTAAGGGCACCTTTTTTGGGCCCAATAGGGTTTCTGACATTTTAACGAAAAACTTCTTTTATACAGAAAATACACATTATAAACCTGAAATAAATTATGCAAACTAAGTCATCAGTAAGGAGAGTGACTACATGATTAGTAAAGTCGTTATATCGAAAATCATATTCCCAGTTAAAAAATGCCGATGTTGTTCAATTCACACAGTGAAAGGGTAATTCGAAATTTGATCAGTTTGCTTTAGCAAATTATTATTATTTAGTCTCAACAATATCTAAAACATTACAGCATTTCGGTTCTCAATAGATCAAGCCTATATATATAACACTGTAGAAATAAAAAATAAAAAAGTATACACATTTCAAGGATTTCATATTCTTTGACCTCGATGAATTATTTATGCAGATACTTTTATACTTCGGCCAAATTTTGAGAGTTTAAAGTACACTCCACGGGAGACAGAGCGACCCGATGCCATTATAACTCCCTGGGGTGACGGCTTTGTCCGTAGTGATTGACACCCCTTGTAGATCACACCTTCGTTATGTAAGTTTAAAGCAGCTCAGTATTTTTTATCTGCATACCTAATTGTACCAGTTCGTTCCGTTTGAGAGCAGCGTGGGTGCAAGTCATTGCAATAATCTTGGCCTCTTTAACTAGAAGATATTTGGAGCGATCCACGCCGGAACGTAACAGCTCTAAAGCACGAAACTCTTCCAACTCTTCGAAGATGTGTGAAATGTATCTGGAATAGACAAAACAATCGTGGATTTTTACACCATATAACAGCAAGCATCAGAATGAGTTTAAAATACTAATAGACAAAAAAGAAAAATAAATCAAACTGGACTCCATTATTAAAGGTGGGTGCCATCACATAATTAAAATAAAATATATAATTACAAATGTTTCAACATAAAAATAAATGTTATAAGAAAAGGATTAAAGTTTCATGTGGCAAAAGTTTTATTTAATCTTTTATGTCTTATACCGTAACAGCCAACGGCTCATAGAGAAAAAGTAGGATGGTGCCTCCACACATACAAAAAAGGAGACAGTGCCGAACAGTGGTCAATTGTCATGGCGGAATGTAACATAAATGTTGCGATACGGCCAGAAAAAGAAGAAAAACCCACATCAGCAGGCGTCTCCTATCGACCAATAACAGTACAGCATTAGTCCATAGAGCGCAAAAAAGGTTTACGTCAACACGCGGCAGCGCCGATGGTTGCCGACGTCCTATACGTCCTTTTTTTTTTGTCCGAAATCCATATTGACTGTCTGAAATGACCCCAAATTTTTCAAGGAAACCATTTAGTCGATTTTCGATGACCTCCAAAATTTTTGAGAAATTACTTAGTAGGGCTACGGGTCGATAATTTTCTATGCTCGTGGGATAGCCCTTTTTTATATATCGGTGTAATCTTGGCTACTTTATGACAATCTGGAAATATTCCCCCTGAAAAGCTTAAATTGCAAAGATATGTTAGACAAGGTGCCAGTACACGTTTATGGATTTTAATTACGTTAACAGGTATGTCATCGAGACCAGTTGATTTTTTGTTCTTTGGGGAGTTGATACATTTTTCTATTTCTTGATTGTTGATCGATAGTTTGATCCTTATTAAATGTAGTTTATGTAGAACTCTTTGGATGCTTTCTATTTTTCTAGTTTTCATATATTTTTGTTATTGAATTGCTGATTCTCTATGTTTTCTCATTATTTCTGCTGTTTTTTATTTTTCTAGTTTTTATTTCTTTGTTATTTTTTAATTTCTATGTTTTTTTTCAATTATTAGTTTTTTTAGACTTTTTTATAATTTTATGAGTAATTTGAAATGTAATTTTATTTGTAGGAATACCAATTTTATTTGATATGTAATTTCTATACCCGGATCGGGTTTTTAAAAATAAATTATTCTTATTCTTCTACAAACCGACCATTTTTGACAATGTAGTAAATCACCATGCGTAAAACAGAAGTTGCTGTTTTATTGGTGCCAGGGAATGAGAGTTTAAGGCGGCTTGGATACATATACGCACATATTTAAAAAAATGTTGGCATCGGGTTATGTTATATCTTATTAATATAAAACTGAAAAAGAAAATTTTCAAAAATACTAATTTTTAGATATTAAGAAGTTTTCTAATGCGATAAGTTTTCATAGGATTTTGTTATATCTACTACATAAGGCTGAAAAAAAAAAAAAAAAAAAAAACTATTAATTTTTAGATATTGGACAGCATCAAGCGATGCGAAGAATTCCTATAGCGACAGAGCCTGCCCAGAGAGCTGCCAGTGTCTTCGTGATGTGACTTGATCAACCAACGAATCTGAGGTGGGGCGAGGTACTGGCAAGGAAGGTATATCAGACACTGTCAGTACTACTACGTATTGGTGTCGGTGCTACTCTTTGACCCTGGCCAGCCACTCCGGGGACAAGAACTTATCGAGAAAGAAAACGAGACCGGCGAGGAGATAATTCACTTTACTATTACAGTGGGTAATCTGATATAGTCGCTGGGATCGCTAAGGAAATTGGAGTATGACGATATAATCTGTGGCAAAAACAAAAACAGTCATAGAGACTTGATCGAATTGAATTCAATTTTTTTTAATGTAGAATTTGCAGAATTGCAGTCAATTTAAAAGAATGCAAAGGCATATACATTTTGCAAAATTAATTTAAATTTTTGCGTAGACAAAAGGATATTTTTTGATAACATGTAAATCCCATATTTCTGCAAGATTGTACAAGTTAAGAGAAACGTTTCAAAAAGACATCAAAATACCTGAAGCAGCTCATTGCAGTTTCCATATCCTCTTCAAAAGTCTTCCCTTTGAAAAGAGGTTTCGGCGCATCCTCGAAAAATGTGTGGAACGGAAACTCGGTCGATATTTTTTCCACAGGTGGGTTTGGCTAAAAATAAAAAACTAATTTAGGACCTAGTAAGTAGCAAATTTCTAGGAAGATAACATTTGGTAGACTGCGAACTTGATTGATGCATCGTACATAGTACAGTCGATGAATAGTATCGCGGCCATTTCTACGATTAAATACTGGTTTAATCTCGATGATAAAAACTCGTAGACTGCGAACTTGTCCGATGGTACAGTAAACAAAGTTGGCGGTTGACCATTTTTTGGGAGAATCGTTTATGGGTGATCGCAGAGGTAGCTTCTCCTCAAAAAAAATATGTTAAAAAGTGGTCAACCACCTAGTGGTAACTTAACCTTGTGGTAACCTAACCTTGCCCAACAGAAATACGATAATTTACGAGAAGAATGGTTTGTATGGGATACCAGAGTTATACCACACTATTTTACCACTGTGGTTATACTGTCAAAAGTCGACATTGAATAACATTTCCAAGCCTACTATGGTACAAATATCATCTCAAAACCTAGCAAGGGACGGGCACTTGTTAGGTTTTAAAATGGTAATTGTCTAAAATGAAGAATTTCATATTCACAGCTTCAAGTATGAAAGGAAAAAGCAAGAACTATAAATATAGTGCCATAAAGCACAAAAACAAATTATGAGGCGTTATAGATTCAAAGCGAATCAGGAATGATTCCAAATCAGCAATATTCTAATATTATAAATCATTTTAAGACATTTTTCTGATGGTATAAAGCATTAGAAACTTTTAAGCTTTGCGCTGAATATCATAAGCATGACACGAAAGGAAATAATAACATTGATTTGACACGTCCTCGTAATGAGGTTTTCAGACGATGCCCGAATTATGTCAGCATTAAACTTTTAAACGGTCTGCCCACTCAATTCAAAGGTCGGGCCAGGGAAGGGAATCGGCGATTATTTAAAAAACAGCTCAAGAAGCATCTGATTAGGAGGAATACTCATTATCATTTATGATTTTTAGACATTTGTGTTATTGCACGGACCATTTTAGTGCCTTTTTGTTAACCCGCTCAATCCGTAACATCCATTTGGGGACATGTATGGCGGCCGCCTAAAATCCGAAACATCCGCTACGGGACATCGCGCTCGCCGCTGCGAAAAATGCAATTTACGATTCGAAACGTCGTACTTTATGCTTTCTGACGGCTGAACGACATGGCCAAATAATCTTTAATTCGGCGGCCACCGGCGAATAAATCGAACTGCGATTTAAAAAGTCAGCATAGACGTCAAAACGGGCAGTCCATCGGCCAGCGCCGCGGCCGCGTATGGTTTCGCGGAATGGTGGTCTTGTGCAATGTTTTGTGGATAACAGTGCATTGTTTACTGGATAACAGTGAGTAATTTCCATTTTTAAGTAGTTTAGGCATTAGTATTAGTCAATTGAGATAGTCCATTTGCTGTTTTTCACGAATTTTTAAAGAAAACACTTTGGCGACAACAAACGGCTCGCGAAAAAATGGTTGTTATTATTTTGTAATGTTTATGAAATATCCCGATATATTGCGAAATATGACGTAATGTCGCTTTAATTTACTAACAAAATAAGTATTGTTTCATTTACATCCTAAGTTATCACATAATTAGGCGTATTTTGAAAATTATATCTTGTTTTGTAAAATGAATCGCGCAAAGAAACTTGTTTTGATAATTACTATGAGAGAATAAAGTGCGATTTTCCATAGTTTTTCGATGAAATGTGACTCTTTGGAGTATAGTAATTAGTTATTAGACATACAATAAGTCTATGATAAGACAATATAATTGAAAAAATCTAACGAATTTTATATTATGACCATTCAAAGTTTATTATTAAGTTCGGACGCGGAAACTCTCAAAACTTTAGATTTTTCTATAATATCAGACAAAGCTCAAAGTTCTGGTGTGATTTCTAAGAAGTGTGATGTAGTAATAAAGTTATTTTGAAAGAATTTCATATAAAAAAATACCATAAGTAGTCACAAATTAAAAATAAAAAAAATTTTTTTTTAACGAGAATACATAAAATTTTTCTTGGCTGAATAAATAAATATTTTTGTATGCAAATAAGTAAAAAAAAAATATCGTTTTGGTAAAGCATTTAATAAAGAACATAACTGTATTTACAATTTTTGCATATTTTACGTATTTTGTGACAAAAAAATCGAAATGATTTTATAGGCGAGTTTTTTCAGTTTGCCAATTTTGTAATATTTATTCATTATTATCTTAATTGTTTTACGAGATAAGGTTATAATGTTTTATATGTCAAATTTCAATGCGATCATTTTTCTCTTTATCTTTTTTAAATCCGTTTAGTGGTTTAAAAGTTATGATCGTTTTTCTCAAGGCCGTTGACTCGCGTCGATTTTTTGCGCGAATATGTCGCGCGCAAAAGTGATAGGTGAGTTTTTACCTCGCAACGTGAGGGGTTAAATAATTATTTTGATTTGCTTTTATTATTTTTGACTATGTGTAAGTTCTGACAATTGAATACCATTTATTATTATTATTCTAGTGACCATTCTTGTACCTTTTAGTTAAATGGTTTTTTTTCTTAAAATTATTTATGATTATTATATTAGAAATTGATTATTATTTGAATACTTTTTAATACAAATTTTTAGATCATTGTTTGTATATGTAGGTAATTTATTTTCGTGCGATGCAGCCTGGCGTGAAGTAGGAAACTGGAAATCTGTAAAACCGAATGCTATAATTTAGCTACAATATTATTATCATTGTTGTTTATCTATTATAGATTGTTTATTAGGTTGATTGTTTATTTGTTATCTATGAATGTTTATTTGTTAACTTTGAAATATTTTCATATATAGAGAAAGTTTCAACAATCTGTAAAGATTTTATAAAAATAAATTGAATTGAATTGAATTGCAACAATACTACACACACTTGTATATATTGCAAAAAACTGGCTGTAAGATTTTTCTTCCTTCTGAATGAAAATCAAAATGAAATTGTTTCAGAGATCCAACGGCAGACTCAATAATTACAAATGACGATGCGAACCAGGACATAAATAAAGTAAAAAATAATTCAACAACTCATACTAGAAAGTGTAGAGATGTATATTAATTACTATAATTTGTGTCTTAACTTATATTTATAAGGCAAGATAGATTAGCTAGCAACTGGTTTATTTCAAATTATCATATTTTTAGGAAATAGAGGGGGGTTTACTTGTGACAAACCTGGTGACGACTAAAGTGCGCCATCGTTTGATAAGAACTTAGATAACCATGCAAATTTGATTATCTCAGATGATCAGGTCAGCTGAAATTTGTATTTAGTATACTCAGTTGTCTGGTCTCAATTTCATTAATATTATCGCAACTATTTAATTTTATATAAAGAAAGTATAAACGTCAAGGCCACAGTGGTGGTCTCTTCATATAAGCACAAAAGTCCGGCTTGACTGTTCTTCGTAATTAACAATTAAATAAATGAATAACACAATTCATAAAAAACAATTAAATAAATGAACTTGCTAGCGCCTACTAGTGCTATCTAGCGGGCACAGCTCACTCCACGCGACGAAATCTATTGACAGAGCTGCGACAGCTCGCTATCGATAATGAGCACGCCGTCGATAACGACAGCGTGCGATTGCTGCTATGTACCGACGTGTGATTTCAGCAAGTCATCTCGCTCGCTGGCATACTCGCTTTCAAAATCAGTGTACCTCTCATTCTAACCAGTGGCAAATTATGCAAAACAATTATATGTATATATAGCAGTGTTACCAACTTAGGCGATATGTCGCCATTTAGGCTACCTCGAATGGGTTATCGGCGACCAAAAAATACCAAAAATCGCCTGTCGCCGATTTAGGCTACACCAGTTGTGTGATTTTAATTTGTACAGTGCAAAGATTTTACTTATTTCTAAGATAACGGTGTCGAACATATGGGTAACTTGTAATGTTTTTAAATAAATAATTACCCCGTTGTTAAAACTTTAAATTGTTATGGTTTAGTTTAATGCCCGCTCCACACATTGACCAGCGTTGGCCGCATCGCCAATGTCTCTCTCTCTCGCTCTTTCCCATATATTTTTCTGACGTCACAGTGGTGCCGACTTGCTTCCACCTTAGCAATATTTGCCAACATTTGCCAATGTATGGAGCGGGCATAATATTATGTAATTGTTTTTTGCAATGTAAGGATGTAATTGGTTTTTGCAAACTTTCTGTGTAAAAGTTTAAAGTAGTTATGAAATTTTGTTTTTTGCATAATGTAGTTATGATAGGTAATTGGTCATATTACATTGTACATTCATTTATGGTTCGTGGTATCATGTTCACAAATATAGTAGCTGTATACAAAATGGTAATCTTGGTATCTACTAGGTAATTTTGTTCTATTTTATCCAAGAATCTTATTCCAACCAATGTTTTTTTTATGTACTAATCTTGGTATGTTTGAAGAAAATATCTATAACGGCCTGAAATGTTTTGAATTATTTTATTTAAACCTATGTTCTGCAATCATTTTCATGGCAAAAAAGGCTTTTTTGCAAAACGGCTACTTTAGGCTACCTTTTCTGTTGACATCGGCGACTATTCAAGTCTAGTACTTGGCAACACTGATATATAGGACTTTACTATTCAAGCCAAAGCTAAGCTTGCCCATAACGTTGAAAGTGAACGTGTCAAGAAAGAGCAACGTGAGCGCAACTTCACTTCACTGTAGTTAGTTGGTTTGTGGGAGTGACGTCGCGGTAATTTTTTATTGTGTAATTTCAATTGATTTGTGTTTTTAGTGCCTGATAAACAATGGAGGAAATTGTCCCTTGTGGTGAGTTATGTGTACGACTTTTAATCGGCGAAGACAAAGTAAAACCTTTGAGTTTTGAGCAAAAGAAGTTACTCATTTCTGGACCTAAACCTACACCCGATTTGTGTATTTCTCAGACAAGTAAATCGCATAAAAGAAATTTAATAGATCAGTGTACAAAACTCACTGGGTCATTGGATGCTCCCATTTTAATAAATTGTTATGTTACTGCTGTATTTTTTTTTTCAAACGACTTAAATGTTTGGAATTTGTCCGGCTATGATGATCTAAATAATTTAGCCGGCGCGATAAAAAGACACATGAATTCGCAAAAACACATGAATACGGTTATTTCGTTTAGTAATTTTGGTAAACAACGAATTGAGACATCTTTCAGTTAAATGATGAAATTTTGAAGCACAATATTCGCGTTGACCAAAATCGCAGTGTTTTTCAGAGATTAGTGGATATTGTTTGTCATTTAGCTCAATAAGAACTTCCATTCAGAGGTCACGATAAGTCCAAAACTTCGTTGAATAAGGGAAATCTTCTTCAAAATACGATATCGTTTTAGAAAAACACATGCAGCTATAACAGTCTGATAAGCGAGGACCGAGTTATTTGTCTAATAAAATTCAAAATGATATTATTCATTCCGTAGCGGTTGTTATGAAAACGACACAAGCAGTAAATTTCAAACTGAAGATTGAAGAGTAAAGAAGTACCACTTTTTTTACTATAAAACACATAAAAAAACACAAAAAGGTATGTCGGGCTTGCCCCATTCACCAACCCTGGGCACGCCACTGCAAGGCCATACCTATCGAAGGAAGGAGGATTGTTGATATACAATATGTTATAAATCAACTGCTTCAAATATCACAGCATAGGTCAAGATTTGACTATCGTCATGGATTATCTTCATATGTTAATATGCGTTGCTGCATGTATGGAAGTAAGTTTCAGCTAAATCCCAGTCAAAATGATAACAAGTTGGTGTCAATCATGCTGCTGTCTCTGGTATAATAATGATTGGATGCGGACTCGCTCATTTTAATGAACTGGCTGTTGCAATAGATTCGCTTCCATTGCTCAATACAGAAAGTGTCATGACGATTTGCATGAGTGGTGAAAGGAAATTGCAGAAGTTACTATGAAGGATGCAGCAGCAGAAGCGGATGTCGACACAGAAAAGTTCCACGGGAAAACCAATGATACCTGTAATGGCAGACGCCTGTTGAAATAAACGGTCATATCGGACAAATTATTCTTTACTGTCAAAGTTTAAAATATAGGTAACTTAACTCTGGCATAGTTTTATTTATAGGTGTAAAAAATAAATACAGTGTAATTTGTATGAGGACGAAAAATAAAGCACAAGAAGCACCGAAACATCAATGCAACATAAATCACAAAGGTGACGGGTGTGCTTTCTTGCTTTCTTATTTTATGATATTGGTATTCCAATTAAAGTACCTATTTTAATATTTACAGGTTCCTCAACAAGCATAGAACAAGCAGCAATCGTAGAAAGATTCAAACAATCGGAAAAAACATATAATTTGGTCTACTCAAAATTTATAGCAGATAATATCGCAAGTACTTACAATAATATTTTAGATGCCAGGCCCTACACTACTGCTATAGTCGAATAAATTGAGTGATCAAATCATCTTTCAAGTAATTACAACAGAAAAAATATGGCTTTAAATAAAGATACCTCAATTCCACTCGACGAGCAAAAATTGCTAACAACTGAGCGACTAAATCATCTACGGGTTGCAGTCAAAGCGGCAGTAAGATTCCGTAACGCTGAAAACATTAACAGGCGAACAAATAAAAAACTGCAAACAGATATACTAAACAGTCCCTTGCACATTTTTGGTGACCATAGTAACTGTGAAGCATATTACTGCAAAAATAAAAAACGTTGGAGCTAAATACTGTACCTCACATACCAGTATTGCTAAAAAGCTTTCAGCAAATCCAAGTTCTCTGGATTTTCATGCTAATGCTTGTTGCACAATTTAACTAGTAACAGCTTGTTGCACAATTCAAATAATAGCAGTATTTGCTTTTAGAATATGGGCCTAACTAATATTCAGATTGTTATTTGATGTGTTATCATGGAATGACATCACTTTAGTTTTACAGAGCTGATCAATTCAATTTTTTGGTCGCTAAATACGGTGGAGGCAAGCGCATCAATTACGCTTTGAGCAATTCATATGCGTTAAGGTGCTATGCTGCTGTAATTGCATTTAACACTGGTACTCCGTTACATAAAAAGGTTACTACAAAAAAACCATCACTTGCTGTAAAAAGTTTGCGATGAGGAAACAAACAAAACTCAAGAAGAAAGATTTGGAAACCCAAATGTCGTATCGATTTTAATAGTGAAAATTCAGATTATGGAGAAATTTGCCAAAAGCTGGATGTGACACCTGAGGAATATAAAACTGCCAAGGTTCTTTTTAGCAATATCTTTTGATTTGTCACCCCTTTAAATACCGACGTGTGGCCTGACAAGACACTTTAAGAGTTTGAAAACTCTAATTACATGTGTTAGCGAGGATGTATCCCCTTCGCTTCTCTCTAGCCCTCGAGCAGTCGCCTGGCAGCATTCGTGGCGAGTGGTTGTGCGTGCAATTCCGGTGAGTTTTGATCGCGAGTGGTCAGTCAGACCACTCATCTCTACTTATGTAACTTTTTTTTTTTCAGATTATATCGTTTTTCTATTTTATTTTCATTTAGTTATAAAAATGGAACAGCCAGGTACTTAGGGCATGAAACGGGCAGCCACAAATGAAAATAGAGTGCTCCATATCAAACAAGGCCTCAAAATAAACGCTGATAGTATCTATGAAGACGGGATCATCGAAATAAAATGCCTTATAAGGTGAATCGTCTTGGTCGCATTACATACAGATTTCATTTCCCATAGGAACCGAAAATATTACCGTATTCCTAATTTGTTTGATACCAAAAAAATGTACAGAAAATTACGTCCCCGGGAAATAAATGTCATGAATTTTCGATGCTTAAAAGGCGTTCATTTTGAATTTCAAACTAAAATAAATTTCACTATTGTCTACGCTTGTGTTAGTAGACAGTGTGAGCGAGTGGGTTTGCTCGCGAGTGACCGCGCCAACATGCTATGAGACAGCGCTATGTATAAGAATGAAATGGATGTCGCTGATAAGCCGCGCGGGCGGTCGCCGCAGCAGAGAATCGCAGTAATGTTTATCAGTGGTAATGTTGCCAAGCACCTAGGCGCAACACTATCGCCTGTCATGTCAATTTGCCTTTGAATAGTTTGTCAACGAGGTGTACCCTACTTACTTACTTTCCAAGTTTAATTGTTAGTTAAGTTAGTTTAGTAGTTAGGTGTACTCTACTTACTTACTTTTTCCAAGTTTAATTGTTGAATTCAAAACCATGAAACGTGCATACCAAAAAGACGAATATTGTGGCCCAAAACCAAATAGCAAAAGGAGCAGGGCTATGATGAAACGACATCATGGCGTGGAAATGACGTAAGTACCTTATACCTATCTATTATAATTGTATTTTATACCTATATAATTAGTAGAGAGAGAGGCCATTCCTTACCAGTCGACAACAATAGTAGATTAACACAAAGACAACATAGTAGATTAACAAATCTACGTCCTGAAGTAAACTTTGGAACACTGACCTTTTATTTTAGGCGACGTGAAGCCTGGAATAACGATGGGTCTCTTGATAGTATTAGAAATGCGCCTGCGGATATACCCACCCAACATGAAAAGCACGCCAACATAGCAGGTATACAAAATAATGTAAAAACATATACACGTGTACCGAAAATGCACGTGGACGCCAGTACTTCCCAATGTAAGTGTAACATGTCGCATCGTACGTTTTATTAATCACACTGTGTATTCTAATTTCAATAATAAAATTAATCCATTTTATCACGTGCAGCTTATCATATAAATGACCATGGTGAGCCAGTTGAGCACTCTGCAATCGATGAACCAATACTGTGGCCTCAAGCAGACCCAACTTTGGAGCAATTTGTTTTATCAGTGGAACGGGACACATCTAAACCACTCGAAAACCTACATGGATATAGGATTGTCGACATAAACCACGTCATGAACTGGGCCATAAAATTGGGAGAACATAGTCGGATGTGCACTGGATCGGAAATCACATTTATGAAAGAAATCAAGAATGGCTTTCATTCCAAATTCATTTTTCAATGTTTAATTTGTGAACGAGTATTTGAACGAGAAACTGAGAGTGAAAAACAAAGAGCTAATAAATCTTTCGTGTGGGGCACTCTCACTTCTGGGAGCTATTACACCCAAGCAGCTCACATAATCAACATCATGGATGTTCCAACCATGTCGCAGCAGCTGTTTCACAAAACGGAAAAAAAATTAGGAAGGATCTGGGAACAACATCTAGCTGAAGAAATGCTTAAAGCAGGCCAAGAAGAAAAAGCCATCGCTTTAGCGAAAGGGAATGTAAGCGAAAACGGCTTTGCATTTATATCGGTTTATGTTGACGGGGGTTGGTCCAAAAGGTCCTATGGTCATAATTACAATGCAGCATCGGGCATCGTGAGTAGCTAATTTCTAACTTTTAAATTTGGTTTAAAACATTTGTACCAAATGTTTGGTGATGTTATAAATGCGTTCACTTTCAGGGTTGTATTATAGGCAAAGAGACCAAAAAATGCCTACATTTAGGATTCAGGAACAAATATTGCTGTATCTGTGAACATAGCAAAAACAGTCCTAAGCCTCACGACTGTTGCCGAAACTACACTGGGCCTTCCACCGCTATGGAGGCGCAGATTATAGTGCAAGGTTTCCAAGAAAGTGAGGCTCTTCATGGATTGCAATATTTGGAATTTATTGGGGATGGCGACTCTTCAGTCTATGCCAAACTGCAAGAGAATGTATCATATGGGAGGCAAATTCGTAAAATCGAATGCAAAAACCACATCATTAAAAATTATACAAAAGCTTTATATAAGGTATTTTTTTAACAGAATTATAAAAATGTTTTTTTTTATCAGTTTGCCAATGGTTAGTTGTATTTCAGATTTTAGCTAATACTAAACTACCTTTGCAAGGAAGAAAAATATTGAAACCTAGGGTCAAAAGTCTCAGTATAGTGGCAAGAAAAATTATCATACAAAATTCAGGAAAAGCAGAGATAATGAGATCTGACCTTCGGAACGGCCTTTGCCATGTATTTGGAGAACATGACAATTGTGCATCATATTATTGTAAATGGAAGAAAGCCAAGGATGACGGTAATTTAGAGGTAGATCTATCCGTGTCTTTATTTGTATGTTCGTGATAAAGAACAAAAAGTATTTTTGTAAAAACGTACATATGCAAAACCTTTTTTTAATAACATGTGATTGTTTTGATTTCATAGTTTCCTCACGATACTAATGTGCTTCCTAACATTAAACAAGAAGCAGTTGTGTGGAGTCTCATACGTGCTGCTAATGAGGCCATCGTTATGAAGGCGGGGAGACTGACTACAGAGACAACAAATGTAGCAGAAAATTTGATGAGTGTATTGGCAAAATTTAATTGTGGCAAACGAATTTGCCTCACCAAGCAAGGATCTTTTCAGCGTAGAGCTCAGCTTGCAGGTTAGTATTGAAATTTAGGTTAAACCTATGTGTCCCGAGTGTATTTTTACTGTTTCTCCCGAGTATTATTTTACTGCTTAATATTTTTACTGTTTACTGTAGAAATCCCTTGTGTATTTTTACTAGTTTCAACAAATTTTAGGTTAGGTAACTCATCGGTGCTCACTAATACTTAATTCTATTAATATAAATGATCTTACTTTATGTTTCAATAATTTTATTGTAGGTCTTTCTCGAAATAGTGGAAATTCTTGGCATTTGGATGCATGGCAGAAGGTATATAAGAATAGCCCGAGTGCTATTCTTAAATCCTACATTCTACGTAAAGAAAAGTCGAGACTGAGGCAACAGAAATATGTACGCCGTCGACTATTCCACTCAAAACCAACAGCCACGACAGACGAACATTATGGTCCTGAGGCTGATAATCCCGCTCCAGAATTTTCCCCCGAAGAGATGGCAAAAGAATTGGATGTGGTGTTAAAAAATACGGAGGTAGGTGTTAAAAAAAAAACCTGCCGTGGGATATATTTAATATTATGTATTTTGCAAAAGTAGGTTTATACCTAATTGTTTCAGATGACACAACAAGATATTAAAATAGTAGAAGCTAGCACCAGAGATCAGCATGATAGTGAATTATACAAAACGTACAAGGATAAAAGATTAACCAGCTCACTATTTGGCATGGTAAATAGCATAATTATTTATATATGTTACAGTTAACACCTTTTCCCTAGTTAGAACTAGTTTTTACTTAATGCCTTTGTTAAAACTAGAATTAACTAATGCTCAAAATTGAATATCAGGTAAAACTAGTTTTTACTAGACAAAACGCGTTTTTCCAAACCGGGGGAATTCCGGGGGAATCTCTTTCCAAACGCCCGCGCCGTTCGCGCGCTGTGCGCTCGCTCGATTCAGTACCGCTTTGTTTTCATTCTGATAAGCACGTATAGATTGATTCGAGCGCAATTGTCATGGCAAACTTAAATGAAGGAACGCGATGGAAAGAGGAGTTTTTAAACCAGTTATTAGCGATTCGCGATCACGAAAAAAAAGAGGACCACTTCTGTATTATGACAAAAGGAACCTACGACAATTTAGTGGACGAAATTCAAGAAGCACAATTAGCTGTTCAGAAATCTCAGAAACAGTACAGGAGACTGAAGCGATTTAAGGTAATCAATATTTGTGGAATACGAAAATTAGTGACTAGACAAGAGCCCATGAAATACTACTTGTATGTAGATGAAATTTTTGATATAATTGAAGCAGCTCATGTGGCCGTTGGTCATGGTGGTCGGGATAGACTTAAAAATGAAACTTCACGAAAATATGCGAACATAACTTTAGAAATGATAAATATTTTTCTCTCTATGTGCGAAACTTGTCAGCGTAAAAAGAGTATGAAGAAAAAAGGACTTGTTTCAAAACCCATACTACATTCTGAAATGAACAGCCGTTGCCAAGTCGATCTTATCGACATGCAAACTCAAGAAGATCGGGGATTTAAGTTTATAATGGTGTATCAGGACCATTTGACAAAATTTGTTTTGTTGCGTGCACTGAAAAGTAAGAGAGCCGTAGAGGTGGCGTATCAGTTGACTGATATATTTTTGACATTTGGTGCTCCTTGCATCTTACACTCGGATAACGGCAGAGAATTTGTAAATTCTGTCATAAATGAGCTCGTTTCATTTTGGCCGGAGTGTAAACTGGTCCATGGAAAGCCAAGACACAGTCAAAGCCAAGGATCTGTTGAAAGAGCTAACCAAGACATAGAGAAAATGTTAGCTTCATGGATGCAAGATAACGATACCACAAATTGGTCAAATGGTATTCGGTTTGTACAGTTTATGAAAAATCGGGCGCTTCATTCCGGTATTAAACAATCACCATACAAAGCAATGTTTGGTATAGAACCACGAGTAGGTCTTATGACTTCGACTTTACCACGAGATGCTATTGAGGATATACGAGAGGAAGATGATCTCGAAAATGCGTTAAATAAAATAAATATGACGGATAGTACAGATAATGCAAAAGCTGAGCCTGTGGCTAGTTGCAGTGGACATCGTCAGATTATAACCGGAGCCAAACAAAAAGACGCAGAAAGTTCATCCAAAACAAGTGGAGAATCGCCAATCGCACCAGAAGCCAGTGAATATGACATTGAAGCTGAAGCATCTACGACCGTAGAGCCTCTTATAATACCACCAAATGACAAAGACCTCGAAGTTGTAACAAATGTGAATCGACAAATAATGGCATCCAGAGAAACAGCACATCGAAACTTAAAAAAACAGGCCAAGAGAATGACATTGGCTTCAGATGCAATTCACGTTCCAGTAGAAATTGGTGATAATGTCATTATACAAATCCCTGATGTCGACAGAGCAAAAGCAGATCTACGTAATATAGTCGGAGTGGTTCTTCAAAAGGATGATCAGGGTTTTCACAAGATTGGAACGAAATATGGAATACTCGAGAAATTATATTGCAGGTATGTACCTATGGGTTGCTTAATTGTTTTATCATATAACTATATCGCTATTAGGTAAATGCCAATTATTTAAATGTGCTTTTCAGGTCAGAATTTGATAAGTGCAAAGAAAAATTTTTGCATGAAGAAGATGTTCCGAATACCAATTTACCTTTGAGAACTGTTGCTAAGGAAGCAGCCATAGGAACAGGCCAAGGATTTATGCGCTGCGTATGCAAGAAAGGATGTATGTCAAAAAGGTGTCTCTGCAAGAAAAATGGTTACCTTTGTAACTCAAAATGCCACGATAGTTTGTCTTGCAATAACAAGTAGATCCTCATCCTTTTCTAATTTTAAGGTTTTGATTATTTTTTATTGTATGGTAACAAATGTTCCTTAACAACTTGTTTGATTATTTTATTTACTTTTAATTAATATTGTTACCTTGGCAACTTCTTTATGTCGATGTTCCCTAAAATGTTCCTTTAGTGTAAGATTATTATTTTGTGTCCTAGATCTTTTTAATAAATATTTTTAAAGTATATCTTGTTTTCAATCCCAAATTAGTTTCTGTAGTGCTGGTTTTAACTAAGGCTCGGAGTGACAACTAGTTTTATCTGAAAATCAAAAATATCAGTGGTAAATTCTAGTTTTGACTAGGTATTTCTAGTTTTAACAAAAGCATTAAGTAAAAACTAGTTCTAACTAGGGAAAACGCGTTCTATCTAAAAACGGGTTTTAACTGTAACATATATATATATATAATTATATATATATATATATATATATATATATATATATATATATATATATATATATATATATATATATATATATATATATATATATATATACATACATACATACATACATACATACATACATACATACATACATACATACATACATACATACATACATACATACATACATACATACATACATACATACATACATACATACATACATACATACATACATACATACATACATACATACATACATACATACATACATACATACATACATACATACATACATACATACATACATACATACATACATACATACATACATACATACATACATACATATATATATATATATATATATATATATATATATATATATATATATATATATATATATATATATATATATATATATATATATATATAAATATATATATATGTGTGTATAAATATATATTTTTATACATTTTAGGTATGTAAACGAAAAACTACGACACCATGTCATGGACACGTTAAAACCATTCTTTATGGTAGTAAATTTTCAACAAGAGCAACCATTGTCGGGCAGCTAAATGAGCCAGTTATACGAGAAAGATTTGCGGTTGAAAATAATAAACAGATACGTAAAGCTGGTCTATATGTAGATCCGGAATACAATTTTATTGGCGCGAGTCCTGACGGTAAGAAAATTGCAAATCAATAGACTTTTATTCAGCTAATTAAATAATTACACAGCTCTAATTAAACATTCATGGTGAAATGCATCATTTAGATAACCTTCATAATTTTAGGCATAGTAATTGGTGAAGAAGCAGTGCTTGAAATTAAATGTTTTCCATCGCTGGAACAGTGGGAAGTAAAAGAAGAAGAAGAAAAAAAAGATAGTGAAATGAAACAACGTAAAAGGAAAAAAACAAATATGGACACCACAGGATTTACGCTCGTTCAAAAGGCTGCGGCAATAAAACCCAACTTCCCCCTTATTTGTCAAAATGATGGCAGTTTAGTTATGAACATGAAACACAATCATTCTTATCAGGTAAGCTTCAGAAGCTTAGGTGAACCTGTTTACATAATTTGGTTTATTTGTCATTTTTAATATATGATTACAGGTGCAAGGTCAAATGAGGGTCACGGGAATGAAACTTTCCTATTACGTCGCGACAGCACGGTTATCGGACCCTCTTACTATCGTCAAAGTGAATGCTGATTATCAGTTCATAGAAGATATGATGAAAAAACTGGTACACTTCTATAAAACTTGTGTAATACCAGAAATAATCCTGAGACGAGTACAGGGTGGAAGGGGTCGGTGCATCGATCCCAGTGAAATAATCGAAGCCAGGACAAAAAAAAAAGACTAATTTATCTTGTCTTTCGCAGATTTCAAGACAAATGTGGAATTCCGTCCATTTTTATATTTTATATTTTAGAATATATATTTTGTGATGCTATATTTCCCGAACTGTATCATTAAAAAACTGTCTATAGTGTGAATGGAATAATACAAACTGGGTTGTATTTTTTTTGGAATTTTACATAAAATAAACTTGCGATCGCGGGACCGCCGTCAGGAACGAAGTTCTTTACAATTTTACAAATATTACAAGTTTATACAATTGCTATATCGAGCGGTAACGCTTTTTCGTTATTGGGACATTCCATGCAAAAGAGGAAAATGATATTTTAAAATTCAATTAATTATCTTATATAATTCAATATATTTTCACATTTTGTACTTGTATCATCAGCCACAATGAGCTGTCCCACCAGCCACAATGGCTTGTCCCACCAGCCACAATGACCTGTCCCACCACTCACAATTATAAATATTTATTTTGTTGCGTCTACGAACGTTAGCAATCTATTTTTTTAAGAGAACAAAAGCATAGAGTATATAATTTACAACATAGAAACAGCTATAAATAGGATAAAAACGATTTTACCGCGTGAATTTAGTAGAACCCGTCGTTTCGGCGCTGTTGCAAGAGATGTTGTCCAGGGTAGATTGGGTAGACCGTCCAGGGTAGCAGTCTACCCTGGTCAACGACGCATGCAACAGCGCCAAAACATCGTGTTCTACTAAATTCACGCGGTAAATTCGTTTTTATGCTATTAAAAACAAAAAGAAATGTTACCGTAAAAATATACAGGGGGATATACCGCACCGATTTCATTTTGTGATAAATCGTTCAATTTTCTCTTATAAATCTTTATTGTGATATTTAAAACTAAATATGACTTTCGCAACACTTTTGAATTTTGTTCTTATTTTGACAACATTCTATATTTGAATTTTGTACTTATTCAGTCAACGTAACGACATTTCGTCTGTCGTTTTCGGCGGATTGCACGCCTTGAATAAACTTCGTTCCAAAAAATATATTTATTTCTACCACTATGACCAACCCTTGACTCATAAAAAGGTTTAAAACGAATTTCCCGCGTGAATTTTGTAGCACCCGACGTTTCGGTGACGTTGCAGTCGCCGTTGTCCAGAGTAGATTAAAAGAGCCAGACTGCAACGTCACCGAAACGTCGGGTGCTACAAAATTCATGCGTTAAATTCGTTTTAAACGTTTTTATAATGTCAAACAAACGCGATAGTCTTCAATTTCATAACCCTTGACTCTTTTAGTATTTCACCAGAAGGGTGTTATAGCAACGGTCTTTACTACATAGTAATGTATACAATTACATACCTACAAAGGTTCTTAGTTTCCAAGTCAAGTAATTCCATTTATACCAACAATATATTGGTATCGTCTGGCAGCACTGCTCGGATCAGCCGGTCTAATAATTGTCTAGCGAAATACGCACTTTCGTGGACTGCATAAGAGCGTAATTTAAGTAAAGGTTTGCTGCCGTCCGCAGCACCGCTAGCATGTCTACTAATTGTTTAGCGAAATACGTTCTTTCGTGGACTGCATAAGAGCGTAATTTATGTAAAGGCGAGCTGCCGTTCGCCGCGAGACTGTGTGCGTAGATGAAAATTCGCTATATCTGAACCGAAATTGGTCTGTTTTCCCCATTAATTTCGTAATGCGGTTGATTATCGCGGTGATACGAAGTACATCGAACCGTGTATATGTAAAGTTCCCGGTAAATTTATTTCGTAATTTTTACTGCACTGAGAGAGCTAAAAATCGTATTTTTCTGTTAATATTGCTTACAACGCCATCTATTATCAGAATAGTTTCGTCGGACCGCGACGAATCACCTTATAACAGCAGTTGGCATTAGCGCGGATGAGGCAATTCGTTTAAAAAATATATATATTTGGAAGGTTGATAAGGAAGGAAAAGTAAAATTGAACACCAATAACAATTGCTATTACCAAGGTCAAGGGCAGTTACATATTACTAAAAAAGATATTTGTTTGCTGATCATTTTTGAGAAACAAAAATAAAAAATCGGCTTGTAGATTTTTACTTTAAAAGCATGATTCCAGAAATTATCGACCCTCGAAAATGCCATCCTATGGAACTCAGAACTTGTTCATAATAATTAATAAATTTTATACTACCAGACTTTTTATTTCAATTGACCAAAATCACGAGAGAAAAGACACAATGAGGTTGAATATCAAAATCAGATGAGTTGGTGTAAAAAATATTAATAAATAAAATACAAACGGAGCTTCCATGGAATTCGCTGACCGAAATCGGGCCCATCATATACAATTATTACACTTCTGGGAGGCGAACGGTGGATTCCGGACTTACGACCGGCTGTGGTAGGTTTAGGACAGCTGTCTTGCCACATGTGAGCGTTCACCTTACCACCCATTCACTCCCCCTCCGAAGCCATAGAATTTGAGATCAAAACCGTTTAATTGCCGTACTGGCCATCCCGCATGTGTCGAATACATAATTTGGCCCATCTCGTTTTTGTACATAGCCTCTTAAACAAATGTTAAATTTAACATCTGTAGATGACGAGTCTGACGATTTTAACACAATCGATCTGAATCTCGCATCTGCAGATAACTCCTTTGGTTTTGATGTGAAATCAGCTACTTTACAACCGATTTATAAAGGTGACGTTTCTTTGTTTACGCCCGCGTTAGATGATTATGAAGCAAACTAGTGTCTCCCGAGCTGTCTATATTCCACATGAACTGCGCGTTTTCTCCGAGAGTTTTCTTTTACTTTGGAGATTATTTTAAAATATTTGGAAGTAGTGTGACAAATAAATGGAGTGTGATAATCTCCATTTACAGAAAGAAATAATGAAATGTTAGTGCCTGTAGATTTTATAAAGGTTATAAAACAAGCAAAATTCTTTCATTCTACTAGCCACTACCACTACAACACTACTACCACATTTTCTAAACCACTACCACTACAATCGACAAAGTATATGTAACAAAAACCGCATATTTTGTTGTTTTGTTTTCGCGCCTGTGTGCAGATTATGTTCGCCGAACCTGTTTTTCATGGTTTCCCGGTGTTTTTTATGTTTCCTGGTGGTTTTTCGATATTTTCCGTGCATTCCTCCCACACTTTGACAAATAATAAACAATGTTCGCAAACTTTCGTGGATGCCGGGTTCGACAGATAGGTATTCGCCTAGCTCTCACGTGATTGGTCGAGACCGCGGTTTTGTCTTTTATTAAATAGCGATACTGGCCAAACGGAACATTGCGATGAACGAATCCGAGCTGTCAAATTCGGGCGGTGGCGAGAAGGATTCTGGCGAACGACAGTAGGTGGGCGTTTTGCTGGAAAGGAAACCTCCGTAATCTGCCGGGATGTGCAGTTTTACCGGGAGGCGGTTATTTTTTTTAATGTGAGGTGTTTGTTTTAATCTCTTTGGGGCACCTCTGTTAGTTTTTTTGTACGATATTGCTGCTAATGTGACGTCAATTGTCACCGAATGTGAGGATTTCACCTCATCTTTCAATTGCACCGGAATATTTGTCTTCACGTGGAAGAGGAAATAGAAATAACCCTCAATTGTTGAGCGGTTGCATGTTGGCGGTCTGCGCGCCGTGAAATTAAATCGACACGACGGGAAGGTTGCCGTGTGCCGTTTTTACATGGATTAAATGCGAACTTTTTACATACACGGCTGATTTTTTTTTTCTTTAGTCTTTTGTGCGTCTGAGGGAAAAGGATTTTCTGTGGGCCAAAATTAATGCCCGTGAATATTTAGCCCACACTCTGAGATCGTTTTTTTTCGGTTATTTTTTCCTTTCAGAATTTTTTTTTGGTATTAGTATTTTTTTAAAAATTAGTTTCCGTCCTTCCCTATAAAAGACAGGTGGCGTCCTTATAGTAAATTCATTCTTTTGGGTTTTGGTGGATTCTGCCGTGTTTCCTCAAAACACGGTAGATTATAAATTTAAGGTTATATATAGTTATCTGCAATTTGTAAACAAAGTAATTTCTTAGAATTACCACAGCTTTTATTATAAATTATCCCATGAGGTTTTATATTTTTTACTCTCTCCGCATGGTCTACTCCTATCAGAGTTCGTGCCGATCATGTTCTACACCATATGGAGTTTTGATTCATAGTGTTCTAAAATAGCAATATATTAGGACCTTTTATTGAAAACGTCGATTTCCTAAGAAATACCGTAACTTATATTTCTAGCCACTCATAATTCAATATGTTCAATATGGCGCTGTTCATATTGTACATTTTGAAGTGAGTGCTGTTTTTGGTTTTCCTACCTTATTTTTAGGGAATTTCGTGAGGAATATCCGCCACTCGGAGAGAACACGGTAGGTGAAAAAGTGTCCAGCGGTTTCACAAGTGGCACCAGCTTCCCCTTCCCCCACATCAAGCGATACTTGTAGTCGTTGCACACGCTCCAGTAGTTCTAGACGCTTTGCCAGTACATAGTTGACACGGCCGTATCTACAAGAGAAACAATGTTTTGAGAAGATATGTGTAGATAAGCATACGAAATTGAGGAAACAGACTTGACTATCGTTATAACTGGCAGTAAATACTTCTTTTTGACTTTATAAAATAGTATTAGTCTACCCCAGACAAGGGTGTTGCAACAACGCTGACACATCTACTACTACTACGTTCGGTGAGTCATACATTATCCAATTTGGAGAGGCTAGTGTATGTTGCCGGCCCAGCAGTTCATAACAAACCCAGCGATCACATTTGACGATGGCAATCACTTGGCGAGTTTAGAAGATAAGGCGTTCTCACGGATGAGGCATTTTACTCACTGGAGGAATATTACTTATACCATGACTAAAATCAGCAGCAGCAAAATCAGCAAAATCAGAATGCTTTTCATTGTAACGTGTTTAATTATCTGTTTGTATTTTGTTGCATTTGTGTCGACTTCCGATATCCTGATCATCACTATCGCAGTAGGAATGACAGTAGCCATCGTCTACTACGTATCGAAGAAATGTAAACGAACGACGGAAAGCTGGATGCGGAAGCATATTTTCCAAGAAACGTTCTCATCACCGGCAGCGAACCTAGGACACCTCGACCAGAGAAGTCCACCGCTACCAGTGTAGTTAAGTGAAAGTTTTAAGCAACGCTGACGCTCAAGGTCAACGGAACTATAGTGAAAAATATAAAAAAAATGTCAATCGAATTATCACATTTTGTAACATTTTTTTTACCATGTACATTTTACAACGTTTTGTACACATATTTTTATTAACAGCATCGTTTATCGCATTTCAATATTCTAAAAATAAAAAAACTTTTTTTTTATGTTTAATTTTATCTTAAACTATGTTTACATTTTACAACATTTTTATTTTTACATTTTTACAATTTTACAATTTTTACAATCTTACAATGTTTTACACATTAGCGATATTTACCATAACATAGTCATGTAAAAATTATTTTTAAGATCTTAACGAAAATAATGCATTTTCTGGGGAAGGAGTGATGTAACGGCACATGATGATGATAGTCATCGCATCCGCCTGCCCTTACGTCTCTCCCCGCAACAGTCTGGCCACTCAGCTCGGCCGACAGACGATGCAATTCTCCCGCTGGCGTCACTCGCGCGCATTGCGCAGGTATCGTGTTTCTCATACATTAAATTATCCATACAATAAATTCAGTTCTATCTAGTTGTGGACTTTCACTGTGAACATCGGACAAATTAAATGGAGTCAGAGCAATCTACTTAAACAGACAACGAGTGTGAAGTTAATAGGGCCACTCGTTCGTCCCTTCAATGGCTGCATCAACCCGCATCGGTGCAGCCCAACAACAAATCCCCTAAACATTTTTTTAAAAAATATTTCTTTGTATTTTCTAACATTTCTTATGTTTTATGTTAAAAAAATATTTGTTTACCTTTATTATGACTTGTATACCATTATGCCAAAAAAAATAATATTTATAATATAAATTAAATTAAATATCCAAAAAACATGGCTAAACAAACTATTGTTTTATCTTTGAAAATTAATGAAATTATATATTTGAAGGGATTATTTGTAGTGAAGTAACTTTCTCTGAATTCAGTGCTATGAGCATTGAAAATATGGATATTGTCTTTAATAAAATGTTGTGAAATTACGATTTTGGCAAGCCCTGTAAGTCGACGTGCTCTAGAGGTAATCATTCTGAAAAGTCCATCTGAGTGGAGAAGAGTCATTTCCCTTTGAGCAAATATATGATCATATAAGATGCATGGATGGCGCAACTCTATATGGACCGAATGCATGCAATTGTAGATCGTGGTCGTTGATAACAAGGTCCGTGAACACGTCCAGAGTTCTATCTTTGGTGACCCCAAATTGATCTATTCTAATCTAAAAGAGCGACTTACCCATTGGAGTGTGACAGAAGTGATTTTATTAGGTAACAATGCGCTCTTTTATATTAGAATACTTCAAAGTCAATAAAAATTTCAATGTCAATACAATACTGAGAAATTATGAAAGACGCAATTTGATTGATTCTTTGAATTATATTAGAAATCAATATATGCAAATGAAATTACACTTTTAAAACTAGAATCGATATCATGTCATGCTGTATGTACAACTATTTGGATTTGTGGTATACGCCACACAATTGTTTCAATTTCGTTAAAATTATAGGAAACAAAATATTTTAAAAAATGTGGTTTTATATATGTACCTTTGTTGTGTAACTGTTACTAAATGGGCCAGAGAAAAAAACTGAAGGGCTATATGTTCAGACACTACTTAATCAGTTGAAAGCATAAAAGGAACTTTTCTTGCTTTTTGACTAAGATATAACTGAAATCATCATGATTAAAAATTCGTATAGGTTACCTGGAGAAATCTTTGTCGGTATCGAGGGCTTCTTCTCCGTGGCCCAACCGGAGTAGGTGACGTTCATCTACATCAAGAGCGGCAATTTTCTCAAACAGCTGATTGAGCGCTTGATTGCTGTGCGTCACCACCAGAGTGCGCTGCGTTGGGAAGTTGTGGTAAATGTTAGATATAATCTGCACTGCCACATCCGTTTTACCTGAAATATGTTTCATTTCGTTAGCTGGCCTTGACTAAGTAAGTTTGAACATCGCTTCGGAAATGGAAATGCGGCCGAACTAGTAAAAACAGTAGATCGTAAATATGGAGAAAAAAGAATGGCGATAAATCAGTGGCAAATAATTCAAACAAACCACGACCTGACCCACCCGCGTTTGCAAATTTTATTTATAAATGTTATAAAAACTAGTGATTTATTTCCGTGTGGAATAATTAAAACTTAAAAACAACACCAGCAGTTAGTACGTAAGATTGACGCAGCTAGGTATAAATATCCTTTAGCAGTTTGTTTGAAAAAGCAAGACAATATCAAAAATAACAAAATGATGTGCATACCTGTTCCTGGAGGTCCTACTACCAATGTCAGTCCAGGTTGCATACCAGCTCGAATAGCCTCAATTTGTGTTCGAGTAAATGCTATATTGTTCCTGTGGTGAAAAAAAAAACTATGTTTAATACTACCACTGCCGTTTAATAAAACAACTATTAAATCTATATTACCTTATTGTGTCGTATCTACAGTACCGTGCGAATGAATTGGAACAAAGAGTATTTTTCTTCGAAAAGTGCTTTATTGGACATAAACATACAAAACAGTACTGGTAAGTATAGATTGTTAGTCTTAATATAGAATGTGTCCTCGTTTTGTGTTGATAATACCTTTCTCTTGTAGGCATAGAATTTACCAGATTGTGACAGATTCTTTCAGTTCATCATCGTGAAAGCAGTCTTGAATTACTGCACTGATCATCTCGGTTTTCGTTGTACAATCCATCTTGGAGAGCCGTTTTTTGCAAATGGCCCAGAGGTTTTCGATCGGGTTGAGATCGGGGGAGTTTCCGGGCCATTCAAGTACAGTAATTTGGTTCTGTGTGAAAAACTGTTTCACTTTTTTTAAAGAATGGCATGGGGCGAGAGGCATGACCTGTTGAAAAATTCCCTCGTTGGAAGGATAGACCTTGTGATGCTCCCGTATCATATGGTTTGATAAGATGTCAATATATTGGTCCGAATGACATCCCAGTGACTGGCACGAGTGATCCATTGCCATGATAGGAGAAACAAACCCAAAGATCTATAAATCCAACGAGGGAAGTTTTCAACAGGATCTCGCCCCATGCCATTCCTTGAAAAAAGTTAAACAGGTTTTCACTTTAAAACAAATTACTGTACTTGAATGGCCCGCAAACTACCCTAATCTCAACCCGATCGAAACCTCTGGGCCATTTGCAAAAAAAGGCTCTCCAAGATGGATTGTACAACAAAAATCTAGATGATCAGTGCAGTAATTTAAATCTGGTTTCACAATGATGAACTGAAAGGAAGCTGTCAAAACCTGATAAATTCTATGCCTACAGGAGTGAAAGGTGTTATCAATGCAAAAAGAGGACAGATTCTATGTATATTAAAACTAACAATCTATAACTACCAGTACTGTTTTCGTATGTTTATGTCCAATAAAGCACTTTTTGAAGAAAAATACTCCTTGTTCCAATAAATTCGCACAGTACTGTAGTACATATTTATTCAACTGAATTCATGACATCATCCGTTTCAAAGTTCGACTAATAAAGTTAGTAACCAACATTCAGTAATGTACATAGCACCTGAGGAGTACTAATATCACTCTGTGGACTATACCTGATAACAGAATAAACAAGGACATACTTCTTAGGTTCGTTGTATAGATATGGTCCCCTTCGCGGTGGAACATGTGGCTCGACAATTATTTTCTTCTTTCCGTCAGTTTTTTCAGCCTCTGTTTCGTTTTCTGCCGCATCTTTTTTCTGTAAGACATCTTCAAAGGTCAACCTATAAAATGGAACAGAATAAATGTATTTAAAAAAACATAGGAAACTTTATAAATTATTGGCAATTATTAGTATAAATGTTAATGTAGAACAGACAAGTATAGCACAGATTAGTATAGATGTAAAAGTAGAACAGACAAGTATAGGATAGTCCATAAAGATGTACGATTATTAAAAAAAAAAATGTAAAAAAAAACATACTGTTATAAAAAAAAACAGATTTCTATTTTAAATTAAATATATATTTCTTTGTGTACTTTTTTTTAATGAACTTTAAATCCACCAAACTATTGGGCACACCCTGTATAACAAGGTGTGTTCTAGTTTGAACATGAAATTTGACTATTTTACTTAACCCTTGGAGTAAATGGGTATTTTCATGGATGCATCTGCAGGATTTTCGGCGACATCGACGGCGCTCGACTTAAAGTACTATAACTACGAAACTACTACACCAATCATAAAAAGAACAACTGCACAATGATTGCATTGAAATTTCGAATATAGAATATTGAAATATCATTTTGTAAAACAATTAGATAATTATGAATAAATTAAGAGAATGTCAAAGAAGTGAAAAAAACGCGCGACCAGATTTGGTCGACTCGTACTCAACGGATAATTGTTTCGCGACCAGATTTGGTTGACTCATACTCAACGGGTTAAAGGCAAATTTATGAAACTTTGAATAAAATAAGAAATGAAATATTTTTAAAGTTACTTTTGAAACACCCCACATACATTTTATCGACTTTATCGAAAAATATTTATCAAAAGATTTTTTTGTTAAATTACAATTATCCATAAAACACTTACTTGAACGGACGCTGTAATTTTTTCGGGTCATTTGTGTTAACAACCACTTCATAATCGGGAAAACTTTCGACGAGATGATCGAAATTGAGAAAAGTGTCGTTGAAATCTAGAGTTGCGATCTCATTTGGCATTCTGTAGGAAAATAACAGAGTTAAAGAATTATTAAGGACAATCATAAAATGGCATGTGTCATGGGAAAGCCCACCTGGTCACATTGTTTTTTCGGAATGAAACTGTTTATTTATTATAATAAAAAGTTTTATTAAGTACTCGCTGAAGCGATAAGACATGTAGTTACAGTTGACGATTGGGAGATTTTTATTTTAAAACTATAGCAATTGTAAGTTATCAGGTTTCAGCGATCTTAATTTTATGGCTTAATTTTATGGATCTTCTGGTTTATTTTCACCTTTGGGAAGCCAGTCATTCCACACAAAACTTTCAAAGCCCTCGAAAATTTGTTTGTAGAAGGTTGTGCAAGCATACTTATATACAACAGTGACTTATTCAATGGCAGGCTTCATTAACAGGAGTGGAGGGAGAAATAGAGCTAATAATTGAATAAATACGGATATAATTCGAATACGAAAAACGCAGATCGGCGTGTGTGGTCACCCAGGAGTTACGTGTTTTGTCTGGCTTTTTCTAATGCCATGATGCTGTGTTGCAAGTTCTATGTGTGTGGCTATTCTAATAATCTTCTTATCTTTTTTCTTGTTATATCTGGTATATGTTGGTTGCCATGACCGCTAAGCGGACGCAGACTGCTAACGTGTGAAATTGAAGAGAACCAAGAACCAGAGCCGTCGTCTAGCGGTGTAAAACAGTCAAGTCCTGCTAAACAAGCTATCTCTGTGGAAAGTTCAAACTGCATTTATGCTGCTACTGCTTATGATGCTGAAAGCAATTTGCGAAAATACAAGATTGTTCTCTTGGATATTAAACGTCCAATGACAAACAATTGTTTTGCCTGCTCGCATTGCTTCTTCGGTACTGACAACGTTCTTTGGAGAATTCCGCGAAAAGACCATACGAGAGACATTAACCGCCCTACCTTTGGTTTATTATTCAAAAAGTAGGTAAAATCGTTAGGTTGTTTTCATTACATTTCTGAATAACAATACTTGTTTACAATATACCAGACAATTTTTTTGACAAAAGAGTTCCATTTATTACCCTTTTTAGTATTTAGTATCGTAGGAACAATTTGACATATCACGAGTGTTTTGGGATTTTTTTGTACTCGAGCGTAATTGAAAGTGATACGGGTTGTTGCGTTCAGGCGATAATATAGCGGTCGTATCATGTACGTTCATATAAGTAATATAAGGCGGTTAATATTATCTACTCCGTGTAAAAAGTATAATAAAAATATAGTATTTCTTGTAGAAAATGTTTGTGACAACTGAATGAATTAAGCCACGAGTTAGGTCACGAGAGCAACCAACGGGAAGGTATTGTTACAATGTTACAACTACAGTCAAGATACCTCCAAGACAAAGTGCAAAAGGGATACAAATCTTACAGCCACCCTGAGAGCCGACGAGCGAGCAAGACGTCGCCTTGAAGAAAAGGGATGGCCATACAAAACGCAAGAGGAAAGATTTTGGTTCGATATTGTTATAAAATAGCTCGGAAGAAATATTTGCCGCACAACATACCAACCGGACGCCAAATGAAATACGCTACAAAATATTATAGGTTACCATGGCAACCAGCAAGCACAAGATATAAAAAAATAAGTAAATATATTTAAAAAAATAAAAAAACACAACTGCCATTACAGAAAGTAAACTATTGTATTTATAATAATTTTTATTATGGGCTTTTAATGAAATATTTGTGGTTTATGTATTTATCCATATAGATAAATGTATATTTCCGGAATGTACTAAAATTTGACATTAAACTCGATTTATCCATGTTAATTTATTGACATTTGGGAATTTGGACATTTATAGACAACTATTTACATGATGTTTGGACATTTAAGGAATCCTATGACACTCGGGGGTGACATAACGATTCTAACAATACTACAAACTTTTATATTGGTTCAAACGTTTAAAAGTTATAGTGGAATTTATTCCACCATATAATAGAATCGGAAAACATACATAGATGAACCCTGAACAGATTACACTCCTTTTTTGTTGGGCAGTCATGTAAAAAGAAAGGAAGATCATCAGAATAGCCACACAGGTAGAACTTACAACACAGCATCTTAGCATTAGAAAAAGCTAGATTAATTTTATTAAACGCTTAACACTATATAGTCGGGCATTTTCCCGCCAAATCGTGGCATAGCGCAGGTGTTTTTATAAATTTAGATAGATCAGGTACCGTCGACAATAGATAACGCACAACCCCCTACCCGTCTAGAGCCCCTTGTTTTAACAAGTTTCCCGCGCCTTACCGCTTGGCGCGACATAACTAGTAAACTCGTCTCACGCGTTTTACTACAAAAAGGGGTATAACGAGTTTACTCATTTCCCGCAAACAATGTGTTAAAATAATGAACGCAGTATTGTTGTATCAAAAGTAACAAGGTGATCATATTCACTTTGTTGTGCTGTTTTCTTCTTTTTAGATATTATGAAAACTGTAGTACAACAGCAAGCATAAAAGGATTAAATTTCAGGGGAAATAAGCAGAGTGCTAATGCCTTTAAAGTCAAACTAAAAAGATGATGCACCTTTCTCAGAAATATATATTTAAAATGTTTATATAAAAAATTGAAAGCAAATAATTACTTTGAATAGTGGGCCTGTCCAGGGTTTCCATATCCAAGTATTATGTCGTGCAACCACTCTGGAACGACGCATTCAGTGTTCATGAGCTGTCGGATGGTCTCCAAGACAGCCTTGAAGTTATTCTCCTTAGGCTTACGTCGCATCAGGATGTTGAATGATTCATACACGTCCTGCGAAATTAAAGTTTACTAAATTAGAATTTGCTAAACACAGCAGAAAGATATTTAGAAATTGAATCATTATAGTGATACGGATGTTGGATGATTTACATAGACTCCTCGAATCATATTATAACGTGCGATTAGGGAACCTATCGCGTTATACCAACACAAAAAACAAGAACGCCATCGAGTTTATCCAAAACGCAAAAAAGAAAAAAACCATAGGTTAGGTTATGACCGAAAAATGAAAAAAAAACAACCACAGGGTCGGGGAAAGAATTTGTATTTGGCACTAAATTTGGCAAAACGGAGAATAAACCTTCGCAATTTTAAAATAAAACTACAAATTTATGAGTTATGAAACAAAGGTCCTTTATTGAGCAGTTATTTCTTCCGTCTATCTCCGCTTCAGACAGGTGGTACAGAGTCCAGACATGTGTGACATGTGGTACGTTTACAGGTTCAATTCAATATCCAGGCGAGAAAAAATCCGGGCACGGTTGGCCGATTTGTGAAGTTGATTTACATTGAGAAATAAAAAGGCGACACAGCCAAAACCACGCTGTGACAAAAAGAAAAAACCACCATTACTTCCACGAACTCGTTTAGCTAATTGAATCCCCAAAAGACTTAAACGCTTACCAAAAATAGGACCTTGTTCAGATCAATTTAAAACGTCGCACCTCTAGTGCGCCCTGAACCGCGGATCACTTGGCTTTTAGCCAGTTTTCTGTGCCCAGCGCGAGTCCGTAGGACTCGTCGCGCCATTTTGGAACCAATATTCTCTCAAGTGGCAGTAGCCAAAATTGACAGACCGGAAATGCCTATCGTTAAACCAACTTTAAGAGATTAAAAAAAAACTCATGACAACTCATGTTCACAATAAAATAGTAATATTTTTGTAATATTTATTACATTTATTAAAAAGGTTCTTTTGAACTTGATTTTTAATTAAATCTCTTGTTTTTTATTGTCATGGCAAGGACACCAGGAGGGTCATTTTTTCTTGGGCCGCAAAATACGGCTATTTCTAATTGACAGGTAAAATGTCAAAGCTGTTAGCGATTTTTTTTTGGAGAAATGCTCTTAGATGTGGAACCATGATTATGAAACAACTCAAAACCTGAGTAAGACCAATATAAAAAACACGAGAAAAACACGCGAAGCATGGAAAGAGTTCAGAGAAGAGCAACAAAGTTGGTGCTATCGCTGAGGAGCAAACCATACGAAGTACGACTGAAAGAACTTCGCCTGACAACATTAGAGGAACGTAGGCAGCGAGGAGACTTAATAGAAAGCTACAAAATGCTTCACGGTTATTACAGTGTGCCCAACTTCAAGAGCATGTATACCCTGAACACCAATAAGCAACTGCGTGGACACTCGTTGAAGCTAAATAAGACAATTGCAGCATCGAACCCCAGGAAATATTTTTTGACAAATCGTGTAGTGGATGCTTGGAATGCGTTGCCAGAGGATGTGATCAGTGCTATCTCTGTCAATAGCTTTAAAAACAAACTGGAAATTTTTCTTAGTGCAAAACAGTCACAAGTTTAAAAACAAGTGCATGTGATATACACGCATCAGCCTTAAGCTGCTAGTGGTATAATATAATAATAATAATAATAATAATAATGTTGCAAGGCGTGCAACAGGTTCCGGAAGCATAACATGCCACGCAAATTTGGATTTTTGTTACAATATAGATATATTAAAATACAAATAATAAAATAATTTACAAATTGACAAACAACTTCTACATTAACAATCCTGAGTATCGCAGACATGTTCGGCTATGTCCAATATCTGACATGGCACTCAAAAGACGAAGTACATTAGAGATGGTGCGATACGGTCTGATAAAACTTACATCGTTGCCTTTGCTGGCGGCGTCCACATCGATCGCATACTGGTTGGGATCCAGTCTCACGCGGAAGATCCTTTTGTCTCCGTGTAATTCTGGCCTTGGTTCAGGTCCGTCCTCGATGACTCTTCCGGTGGCGTCCAGCATTCCCTCCACTTCACAGCCACGCACGCAGCAAATACCCGCTTGCTGCACCATAGACCGCTTCGGATCGTATCTGCTGCCTGAAAAATATCATGACTCCGATGAAATCTATTCTAAAAAAAATATTCATCTTAAGCTTAACCCTTTTACAACCATGTGTGAGGAAGAAGCATAACATAAGAAGAGAAGCATACCATTTTATAACAGGTTACCAGAGGAATTAAAAATTATACAAACATATGCAATATTTAATAAGCTAACTATTGAGTTTTTGTTACAAAAATGTTTATATGGCACAGACTTTTAAAATTTAATATTATATACTTTTTTATTTATACCATATTTTCAATATTTAATTTTATAGACCATTTATTTACTGATTTTGTGACATGATTTAGGAATATTGCTTTTATTTTTATATTTTTACTCTGATTATTGTTATATTTTCTTTTTTGCAAGATTATTGATTTTTATTTAAATAGATTTTTAATTAAATTATATTTAAAAAAATAACATGTTGTGGATTATGTATTTTTGTTTCAGATATAATACTAAGACTCTTTTTAATACTAAGACAATGTAATGGTTGATTGTGTATAGTTTATTGGCATTTAGATTTCTGATGTGATTATATTTTCTTTTTGCCAGATATATGATAAAAATACATTTTTTAAATAAGGTATGTATTAATTGTAAGTTCTATACCCTTGCAGGGTTTTTGAAACTTAAAAAACTTTGAACTTTGAGGCTCATGCTCAGGTTTTCAAGTCCAAACAGTTTATCACGTGTCTGACCCGTAATACAACAGTCGAGACTAAACTGTATTACAGGCACGGCATGTGTTACGTCAACCGGGCCAAATGTAAGACAGATTTGCTGAAACTCGGCACGCAGACTTGTAAGCTCGGTACATTTAGTTTACGTTTTGAGAGAATGCTGTGGAATCTTAAATAGGTAGGCCAAGGGGTTAAGAGAAAATATTATAATTTTACCGACCATATTAATATTTGCATTACATAAGTGTACATATTTGAATATACATATTTGCATCACTAATCCTCTTAAGAAAGTTCTCCAAAATATAGTGGTGGACATGTGGGATAAACTACCACTTTAAGTGATTAGAGCAAGCTCTGTCAATCAATTTAAAAACAGACTCGATTTGTATCTAAAAACTTAAATATCGTAAATAGTGGCCGCAGTATGCCAGTAAATAACGGATTGCATCTCACAGTAGATGGTGAGCATATAGACGATGCGGGAACAGTCGCAGAACACTTTAATGATTATTTTGTTAATGTACCTAGAAATTTAAGTAATTTAAATACAGCACACTGCACAGCTTCAAGCTTACTTTATAGCTACTGCAATAGAAACCCAATATCATTAGGGTTTTCTCCTACCACTTCCGAGGAAATAGTCAAAGTTGCCAAAGATATAAAATGTAAAAATTCAACTGATCTGTGGAATATCTCCACAAAAATCCTTAAGAGTTCTGTCACTAGCATCGCAGACGAATTGTCGGTTATTTTTAATCATTGTTTGGAATATGGATTCTTTCCCACGGAATTGAAACTGGCAAAAGTGATACCCATTTACAAAAAGGGATGTTGTGACAACATGACTAATTATCGCCCTATATCGCTTTTGCCAGTTTTTAGCAAGATTCTTGAAAAAATTATTCTCACGAGATTGACCAATTTCTTTTCAGAAAATAATATTCTCAGCATTAAGCAATTTGGTTTCCAAAAAAATCTTTCAACCCAAGATGCCATTGCTAATCTCATAAAGAAAACACTACTAAGCCTTGACAATAGCAAAAAAACAGTTGGCATTTTCTGTGATCTCTCTAAGGCTTTTGATTGTGTAGAACATTCAGTTCTACTAGAGAAACTAGAACACTACGGGATTAGGAATAGGGAACTAGCGCTCATACAGTCCTACTTACAAGGTCGTACCCAGATTACGCAAGTGGGAAGTAGCAAAAGTACCCCACAAAGTATCTCCAAAGGTGTCCCTCAAGGCTCTATACTTGGCCCCTTTCTTTTTCTTGTTTATATAAACGACATCCCTGATTGCATTAGGTCAGTGGATGATGAGATTATCCTATTCGCCGATGACACATCCCTTCTTTTTAGCGATAAAAATAGAGACGAGCTTGAAATAAGGATTAATGAAACGATAAATAGACTTGCTGTCTGGTTCCAAGTTAATAAACTCTCGTTGAATGTTTCAAAATCTAAAACAGTGTGTTTTTCTTTACGGCCGTCCGACTCTAATAATATAGCCTTATTCTTTGGAACAGACGAATTGGAAAATGTCTCTTCTACTAAATTTCTAGGTTTGCAGATCGACCAAAAATTGCAATGGTCCGATCACTTAGAAGAGCTTAGTAAAAAGCTGTGTAGGGCTGTTTACGCAATAAAAAAGATTAGAAATTTATGCGGCTTTGAGGCTGCTAAATCTGTATATTTTGCTTATTTTCATTCTTTGATGACATATGGTCTAATGTTTTGGGGAATGGCAGCAAATTCGAAGAGGATTCTTATCCTTCAGAAAAGGGCTTTACGCAGTCTTTACAGAGCTTCTCCAAGAACTTCGTGTAAGCCGTTTTTCATCAAGTCGGGAATCATGACGATGTACTCGTGCTATATCCAACAAAATATTATGTTCGCTCGTAAGCACATATCGGATGTCCCGGCGAATAGCGATTTCCATCAACACAATACAAGGAATAAATTTGATCTACATCTAAATCGGCACAGGCTTAGTAAAGTGCGCAACAGTTTCCTTCATCAAAGCCTGTGTTATTATAACAAGGTCCCAACACATATCAGAAGTCTTGGAGAGAACCAATTTAAAAAAGTCTTATTTAATGGCCTAGTCAAGAATCCTGTATATGACTTAAGAGATTTGGATAATGCTGAATTCTTATTCCAGAGCATCCTAATGTAAAATAACGGATAATTCATGATAATCAACTTTGCCAAAGAACGTAATTTTTATTTTTATTTTTATCGACGACGGCTGTATTGCTAGATTTGACAATTAACTTAAATTTAGATATTTTTAATATACCCTCATCTATTTTCTTGACCATCATATTATTGCCTTGATAATTATGACTACAGACATTGAGCTCTTTTTTTGATCAGCAATTCTGATTATTAGATTATTTTCTATTTATCAATGGTTTTCAAACCAATTATAATTTACTAAAATTAATTTATATTGCCACAACTATATAATGATAGTTAATATTCTTTAATTAATTACATTATTTAAAATTTTAGAGACAAAGACGCATCCAAGTGTAGGAAAGCCTACCTACTGGAGCAGAAATAAATTGAAATTGAAATTGAAATATTGTTTACTATATCGTAAATTTAGAATTATGTTTAAATATCGTAAATTTAGAGCTTTACAAGATCTAATCTGGACTTATCAGCAAAGCTGCCTGTTCGATATTGTTATGGATAAATACGAATTCATTTTTAATTTTAAACTTTGCATGATTAAATTATCGATCGGTGAGAGCTGTCAAATAACAAAAACCTGACATTTGGCAACATCGCCCGCTTTCGAACGGCGGCGGCGGGTCGGTCTGTCATTCGGACGGTATCAACGATTTTCGATCGCGTTTCCCGGCCTCGCCGACTCAGACAAAAAAACTTCGTTTTTTTTGTTGCGGAATCGGATTCGTTGTGAAGGCATATTGATTCTTCGGGAGTGCTACTACTGCACCCCACAGGAAACAGCGCGTCGCACGCGCCATACACTTGATCATCGCAAGCGTTGTGCCGGACACGCCGCACGAATCCCTCGATCGTGTCGTGCGCGCTATGCAGAAGCGAAATCTCAGCGCGCATCACACTGCTGCAGCTACACGACCGTCAAGGTATGTGAGTTTTGATTAGCAATCGCCATATCGATAATTCACCCTAGAACCCCTTTCATACTTATCATAAATTGTCTACGCTTCCACTGTCATCTAAACTTTTCCACAAACAACCAATTAATTCACAAGCAACCCACTTGATATCCTCGTCAGACGGTAAAATTAAGAGGCGAGATATCGCACACTGCCTGTCCAGTATAAATAATAATTTTCAAAAATTACAATAGAATATTAATAAACCAAACATTACTCTCAAATATATTTAATAAGAAAAAAATTGGTTGAGCAGATGTATTTAGTAATTTGGTTTTTTTGACTGCATCACGTACAATAAATGATAGATTTTTCTATTTTTCTTTTGGTGCACTGAAAAAAGTCACTATCATTAATATCTTATTCTTCTGAAAAAACACCACAAATAAAACTAGAAACGTGGGAACTTGTGCATATATATGCCAGAAGGAGCATTGGTTCTGGCCGTCTGCGCGGCACATACCACACATACATCCACGCACCCATATTTAACACATCAACAATATTACCACTTATCACACATACCCTCACCCCCGAATACGTAATTTCAACAGTATTAACCATATACGCTTATAACATTATTAACACCTACATACGACATGCAATCACTTCTAGTTATTTTTTTAATTATCTCTAAAATTATTTCCTTGTTCAGATTCAATTCACATTATCCTGCCAAATTACCATTCTCCTAGTACCACAAAAAAACAGCAGGTAGACATTGGCTGATAAGGATGAAGCCACAGGCTCCGAAACGTTTGTATGTTTAAGTAGTAATTACAGAGAGATATACCAATAGGCTGTGTAGGTTTGACGGTGATAAGAAAGCAAACATCGTGTTTGCGCAGGCTCTCCCACTCGGCCTTAACACTGGGTTTAAGAGCGAGCGTCAGCGATACGTCGGCTCGCACCCGCGACGGTTTCTTCTCCCCGATGTCCGGCTTAGCTACTTCCACGATTGCTAGAGAGTCAATGGGTTGTGCCATTCGCGCCCAGCCGCCAAACATTACCGAACCATCTTCAGACTGCCTATGAGAAAAGATAATAAATATTAAACGTATATATTGAGATCACCTATTTACAAATTAACAACATTTATTAGGTACGGCAGTTAGAGGAGTCGACTGCAATGGGGGAAAACGTCACCCCAGGAAGTTTTAACGATACTGATCGTTCTGTCTCTCGTGAACTGAACGTACAAGACTTGAGGACAAGTACAAACCTATCATCCAACAAAGCCAACATGTTTTCCAGAGGCCAACGCCTTACGACGAGGCACTAGAAAGGTAACGGAGCAGGCCACCTTGCCCCCTAGCTACCAGTTTGGCAGGATATCTACGTCTGAATTTAACCATCAGGATAACCCCGCTATATAATGGATAATCTTTTTTAAACATTTTTTTTAAATAAATAAGCAAAACCATGTTATGTTTACTTTTATCAAATTAAACTCCTTGTTATTATCAAAGTATTGGACCTATAGCGAAAAATATATACGTATTTTATTTTCGTAGCAGCAGTCATAACGTTAATACTAAAGGCTCTGGAAATATCTGCAAAAAAACTTAAGAAAGGGATATTCGAACACCCTTCAACCCCCGGTTCACTTTCCACCCTTGGGGACTTGAGTATGTTCATCTGGACACCCTGAGGACTAACTGTACCGCTTTTCAAAACTACAGAAATTGTTTGGGCTGATTGTTTGTTTGTTTATACTCTTTATTGTGAAATGTCACAATGGGCAGGTTTATTGTCATGTGACAATCTCTTACAACCAACCCTACTATGACGTGTTATATGTATGTGTGCGTGTAAGATATCTGTAAGTGTGTGTCCTGTTATTGCATTCGATCGATAGAATTGAAAATGCAATTCCGTTAATTTGATCATCGAACCCGGGACCTTAAAATGTAGGATCAGGCGACCTAACCACTATGCCACCGGGCCGGGTGTTGATTATCCATTTTTGGTCTAATTTGCTTGGATTACATGTGAAAGCCGAGACATTGAGTTTTAATTAAAAGAAACTGGACTGAAATTAAAAGGAACTGGAAATTCAAATCATAGGTATTCCTTACATTGCAGATTTCGAATTTAAAACTTTGCTGACAACGAATTAATTAAATCTAATAGTTGCTGTCAGGGCTGAAGGCCTGAATGGCCAGGGTGTTAAGAGGATAAGTCAAAAGCGCGGGTCAATGGCTAGATTATTATAAAACAAAGATTACATACCATGGTGCTAATCTATACACTGCATCCTCCACATCCTGTCTTATCTCATCTGAAATCATTAAAAAATAAAAAATAAACTTTTATATTGCTGTAAATCCTATTTTAATTTCTTATATTTTTCAGCCTATAGACCTAACTCTGACCGAAATGTAGGTGGCGAGCTACAAATCGATTGGATCGGCCTGTTGCCACCGTGTTATAAGGGCTGAAGCCAGGGGCGTAGCTACTGCCGTATCTGCCGTATCAAGTATACGGGGCCCCCAGCCTGACCTGACCTGACCTAGCGACCTGAGTAGTACGTTCGAAATATTACAACCAGAGAAACTCCTATCTTCTTCAAACGAAGAGATAATAAACGCTTCCGGAAAACTGTCGGCTAAATACAGTTAAGACATCTCAGTTGTTCTTTATGACCAATTAAAGGTTTTAAAAACATGCTTAAAATCAAATGAAATTCAAAAATTTCATTCCAATAAGGAACTCAATGAATTATTGCTGATAAAATTCAATAGTCTTGCATTCCAGTTTTCCGGAGGTAATAACAGCGTGCTCTTTATTCTTAGCCCTTTCAGTTACAACTGCAACTGCTGAAAGAAGTTTTTCAAAATAAAAACTGATAAAAAAATACTTAAGAACTTCGATGGGACATGAACGCCTGTCAGACCTGTCACTATTGTCCATAAAGGCAGAAACTTTAGAAAAACTAAAGTCATCATCAGCTATACATGATTTAATAAGTCAGTTTGCCGAAAAAAGGCAAGGAGAGTGTATATTTAATTTGAATTGTATGTAAACATTTTGGAAAAAGTGACAAATAGATAATTATGATGAATAAATATTTCTTTTAATTTTATGCAAACATTTTTTTTTCTTTTGTGAGAAATCTTTACCCTTCCTAAGGGCCCCAAACAAATTTTTATACGGGCCCCGCCAAGGCATGCTACGCCACTGGCTGAAGCATAAATTGCACAATCCAAAGTTCAATTGCACAAAAAAAAAATAGTTAAATAGATAAATTCAGAATCATACGAGTGGAGTACTGATCCCTCTTCTTCAAAACGAAAGTGGGCAGAACTCGCCAGTACACGCGGTTTATTCTCTGTGACAGTTTATGTGTTGAAAGTTCGAAAATCAAAAATGTTGGAAGTTCACCAAATTTTTGTTGTTAGCGATTATTTTACCCAAACTCTTATCTTAACGCAAAGTTCAAATCGAACTTCCGAGAGTACCGGTGACAAACAAATCACCAATAATGCGACTGGTGGATAAATTTAATGAAGTGGGAAATGTAGCCGAAATATGGTAAATCATACAGAGTGCTGTCGCCGAGAGAGAGGAGGAGATTTTCAATATTAATTGTAACTTTTTCTTGTTTTTGTATGTGTTTCGAGTGAAATAAATTGGTTTTCATTTGATTTTGATTTTTTTGCGAATTAGGTTGTGCGAATTATGCCCCACCTGTATTTTATTTAACATTGTTTAAATAGTAAGTCGAACTTACAAGTGCTTTCTAGCCTGAAGAGGTTGAAGTTGCGCAACAGATAGTCATGGAGAGTGAGGAACTGAAGGTTGAGTTTAGGCAGGGCAAGGCAGCCTTCTCCGCTGAAATATTCGCTCGGAACGACATGTTCGTCCCAAATAACGCTTTCAGTTGGGTACAGGGGCATCGCATTAAGCTCTTCTAGCTGCGATGGACGCTTTTCATGTCGGGATATCTGCAAATAAATTGTTGAGATTAGCAATACAACATCGATGAGCTCTGTACTAAATTAGGTAGGTGCTATGCACTTATACTCTTGGTGTTTCTAGAATAGCACTTTCTAAGAGTTTTGCACATTTGTTTAATCCGTTCCTCGTAATAAAAAAAAAAACCGTGTGGCACTCGGGGACTGCCGCGGTAAAGCTATTGCATAGCATTTTTAACAACTTATGCAATTATAATTATTTATTTATTTTATTTATTTTATTTTTTCTGATATCAGATAACTGCGCTCTATCGGAAAACGTTGAAATTTGCGGCTGCGGTAGCAAATGATTCGGAATAATTTAAACGTGTTCCGATAGAGCGCCGCGGACGATTTTTTTATTCGATAAAGCAAAAAAACCGGATTATTTGAAAAAAATCGTAGATAAAAAGATAGATCATTAAATTATCTTTAAAATAGTGCAGCTTTCATAATAATACGCCAGATAGTATTTGCGTAGTAGTCGTTTTTGTGTTCGGTTAGACCTAATTTCACAAATTAATTACACTATGTAATATAAACAAAATCTAAAATATTCAAAGCTAAGAATATTAGAAAAATGTTCTTGTTTAACATATATTTTTTTCGAATCGTAAGCAGTACTCGTTTAGACGTAATTATCAGTTTAAAATCATTAATTTTCGTTAAGAAATTTCTTCATTCGGTCTCCGCGCTGGCCTAGGCCCGCGATAAAAGCTATGCAATAGCTTAACATTCAGTGGAGCTACCTGCACACACAGCGTGCAATCATCTTATTTGTACAAAGGTAGTTACAAAGCGAGTGATATCTATTGCAAACATGTTTTTTTAAATCAAAAATGGTCAATAAAAAGCAACAAAAAAAATGGATTCTGTGGATGGTCTCTAAAAATATGTGTTGTCTAGAATGGGTTAAATCATGTACCGGTAAAAAAAAAATCTTTGATGTGTGAATAAGCCTTAACGTATACATATAATCTGGCTATGGACACCATATACGAGTGACAAGTGTGCACACAGACGTGTGAGTGTTGCGTCGTATACGTTGCGTACGTGGGACAATGCAATATAATGCTATGTAATATAATGAAATAAAATGCAATATAATGATAAGATAAATGTAACAGAATACATACCAGCAATTCTTTGAGGAAAGTTTGATCAGTACGATGCCAAGGAAAATTGTCACCTTGCCCTTCTTGCGGTACTAAATTTAAATGAGTGGCTATCGCTCGGAGCGCTTTCTCACTGAAACAACAAAGAACTAAAGATAAACTCTGCGGAAAGCAGAAAAAAATCTGGAAAAAAATCAACAATAAATAAAATACAAACGGAGCTGCCATGGAATTCACCGACCAAAAATCGGGCCCATCATATATAATTATAATTATATATAATTATTACCACAGCCGGTTCGTAAGTCCGGAATCCACTGCTCACCCCCCAGAAGTGAAAAAAAAAAATTGTATTATGATGGGCCCAAATCCGGTCGGTGAATTCCATGGCAGCTCCGTTTGTATTTTATTTATTTACTTCTGGGAGGTGAAGGGTGGATTCCGGACTTACGACCGGCGGTGGTAGGTTTAGGACAGCAGTCTTGCCACATGTGAGCGTTCACCTTACCACCCATTCACTCCCCCTTCGAAGCCATAGAATTTAAGATGCAGAAATCGCGGTTTTTGATAATTTTTCTAGAAAGGAGTTGATTATTTTCCTGGAGAGACCAAGATCTTTAAAAAGGTGAAACAAAGATTTAGCTAGCAGGCCACGAGCGCCTACTTCCACCGCGTGAAGGTGAACAGTGAAGCCGTTCCGGATGATGGCATTTGCGAGGTCATGGTATTTATTTAATTTGTACTCGTGGTCTTTTGGGATATTTGATTCCCATGGAACAGTTAACTCTACGATAAGGACCATCTTCCGAGATAGAGAGTAAAGAGTTATATCTGGACGCAGGGCTGTGCATCCGAGACTTTCAGGGAATTTATACTGCTTAGAGACCGAATCGACCTCCATAATCCAATCTGGATTATTGAGAAAGGTTTGCAGTGAGATGTTTTTTGCCTTTAGAGCCAATTATAAAATAAAATAATTTAAAACGTATTTTACTGCGAGAAGTTAGTGGCACCTGACTTTTCAATGTTGTTGCAAACCTGGACAACGTTGGGTGCCACCAACCTTATATGACAAAATCCATATATTTTTTTTAATGTTAACCCCTCACAGGCGGTTCCGTGGGATAAAATATATGCTACAAGCGGAGATTTTTGCAAAACGCCACGCGGGCGGATTATTTTTTATAAATCAAATTGGTAATGAATCATTTATAAATCGGGGATTTTTTTATTCTTCTTAAAGCGACAACTAAGCTTCATTTTGATATGAATTTTTAGACATATGACTTTTTATTTATATGATATGATTGTGTTCCTAAATTATTTTAGAATTTTAATGATTTTTTTTAAATAAAAAATGCGTGTTTTATTTTTTTAGTATGTTTGTTGCTATATTTATAAACTCTATTAGAGGAATAAATTTCCCAGTGATGTAAGTAAAAATAATTATATCTTTTCACTATCAAAATTGAGCCTTACAGCTTTGAATATTTAGAGTATTTTGGTGAAACCGCGCCCTAGCTATTATTTATGCTTAAAACCTTTCTGAGACATTATTAATTTAGTTAGGGTGCTGGTATTTATAAAAATACAATTATGAAAAATTGATTGTTATTGTTCAAAGGCCGCTATAGTCCAACCGGCAAGCAAATGTATGTGTATGTTCACAGAATTCATCACATATTTTATCACAATATCAATGTAATATGGACTAAACAAGAATTTGAGGCAGGTTGATAATACTTCCTTGTAAAATAAATGGCAAAAACTAACAAAAAAAACTGCTTCTAAAGTGGCAACAGCATTTGAGGTCCACCCTCTGGCTGTGCCAAGTTTAGGCAACTGAATCAAAATAATGGGACATCAGATATTATTTATTTTGAGCGGAACAGTTGGCTGCTCTTAGTATCTGTATTTATCAACCTAAAAAATATCAGTCTCAGTGAAATAATTTCGTTTATTTGCCATTTTAAAAAGATGCATGAAAACTCTTTACGAAGATGCCCACCCTTAATACATTTTTTTTTTTAATCTCCAGTCTTTCGTCCTTGTGAGGTTAAACAAACGCGATAGTCTCTTGCTAATAATGTTGGAAAGCTGACTTACAGACTGAAAATTTTGTAATTCTCACTTAAAATTAGTTGAAATCGACAGGTTTAAGAATGACAATGGGTTCTTACTACAGTTCTGTCTTGAGAGCATTGGCCTACTTAATTGCCCAAAGGCGATTTCCTTCTAGGTAGCATCAATGTGTAACATCACACGAAGTAATGTCACCCATACATGCACTAATCATGTAGTACGTTGTTTAAAATCAGCTCATAAGGGAATCAGTGTACCAATGCCATGGATGTTACTGTGTGTCGTTTTGTGCTTATCTAGCAACAAGGATTGCACGATAATTGAAATATTTTTAATTTTAATTTACCTCAGATTTCCAAAATGCTTCTGTAGAGCCTCCCTGGTGTCTACGCTAGCCACGTTTGCCAGCGCAAAAAGCCGCAGGTCCGGAAATTTTACAAAAGCCGCTTTCTGCCGACAAGACGTTTATAAAAAAATATAAAATTACTTATCCTAGTTTCTAATAAAATTTGTAATAAAATAAGTAAATATATAAAAAAAGATTAAAAAATACAACTGCAGTTACAGAAAATGAACTATCGTATTTATAATAACTTTTATTACTATTTTTTTTAAATTAAAATTTTGTGGTTTACGAATTTATCCATATAGATAGATGTATATTTGTAGAATGTACTCAATCAGACATTCATTAAACGCTAAACACGATATATTTATGTTAATTTATTGACATTTAGATATCTACTTACTTAATATTTGGACAGTTAATGTACCCTATGACACTCAAGAAGACATAAGGATTCTAACAATACCACACGCTTCTAAATCGGTTCACGCGTTTAGAAGTTACGGTGGAATGGAGACACGGAAAACATACATAGATGAACCCTAAACACATAACACTCCTTTTCCGTTGGAAAGACGTGTAAAAATCGCAGCAATGGATAATAAGAGTTGGCCACAACAGCTATCCCAACGAGTCGTATTTTATTTGGGTTGGAGCGGTCTGTCAAATAAACAGTAAAGTTTAAAAATGGAATAAAGTGCATTAGCCAACTAAGATGTTTTATTTTGAAACGTGCGATGCGAAACATTGACGAACCAGTCTATGTTGTTATTTCACAAAGTCGATTTCAGAGAGGGCGGTAGAAGGCTCACAGAAAATTAGGTGGCGTTAAGGTGGTCTAGGGGGGTAAGGATAATTAAAAAATGGTGAAAAATTATGTTTTCGTGATACGTACTTCAGAACCCGTAATCAAATCGTGGCGCCACGGAAACCGTACAATCCACAATCTTTCAATCTAAAATGAAATATCTACTATAACTATACAATTAATTTAGTTTTTTATTCTTCCCTGTTTTTGTTTTATTTATTTCGGCTTTCTTAGCGCCATTACGCAGTGTCGACTGGTTGCCGGCGACACTGTCTCTGGGCGACAAAAATATAGACAGCTAGGCTGGGGAGAACCAGCCGAGTGGCAGTGTTTCTTGTATATCCGGGCGGGGAATGGACGTTGAAGAATTGTATGTGCGGTCGCCTCAGAAGTTGCTTGTCGCGTGAATGCTCCTATCTAAGCCCGTTTTTCTATTGATTGCGGCGACCGGTCAGTCGCTTGTGCATCTGAACTATGCGGTGTGCAGAACTGCGTTTTTGCTATTGCTATTGCTTAATTTAAACACATGTGTAATATTATTAGAGGCTATGAAAATAAAATTGTCAGTTTACCTGTAAGGATGTGATTTTGGAGTAATGTATTAGGGTCATGTCATGGTCAGTGAGAGGATCACCAGTCTCATCGCTTATCTCAAAACGTGAGTAGAACTTCAACATATCCAGTAACTGCAATAAAAAAAAAACATTTTAAGATGCCAACCATTTGCAATGAAATACAGATCTAAAAACAAAAAAAATATTTGTAGTAGTCTTATCTATATAGAAGATAAAAATAATAAAAGGTAACTTGTCTATGGTACTAAGAAATGATTAGGAGATGACATAATCTCAGCTAAACTAGAAAAATATTGCAAATACGTTTCAGTTCAAATTGATGGTATGTGTTCTTATAGAATACAAAATTCTGCACCTCCCTGTAAAACCCGTAAGTACATGTGGGAACAAAATTGATCCATTGAAATATCAAGAATACGCCTCAGAAACTGCTCGTCTGTATGTAAGCAAATATGGCTGGCACATTGGATTGGAGTAATCCTTAATAAATTCCAGCACATAGGATTGGAGTCATCCTTCATAAATTGCTGGTACATGGTGCCGTAATAATAGAAAAAGCCCTACTACCAATAGGACAACTTTCTGAAGAGGCAGCCGAGAAAATAAACATTTTAGGTTATAGCGGCAAGATTTCGCCATATAATTCTCAAGAGAAAGCTGCAACCGAGATGTCAAGATGTGATTAATCGTCTTATTCTTAGTTCTTATCCTTTGCTAAACAGCATGCGAGAAGTTATAAAAAGGAAAGCTTTCTGCCTGAATTCCTGATCTTGTTAGTTTCTGCGGAGCCAAGTATAAACGAAACTTCGTCAGAAAGTGATGACGAAGATTGTAAAGATATACTATTTTTTGTTTTTGTTTTTCTTGTATAACCTACATAATATATAGCAGAAGTAAAGAAATGTTTTTAAATGTCATTAACATGTCTTAAAATTAACATAAAAATATTTTTAAAAAAATGATAATTTTTGTATGTAAATATGTAAAGTAGTTACTTAAAGTTTGTAATATAATAAATAATGTGTTTAAAACATGTTTGTTATTCTATTTGGAATAGTTAGATTTTAAATAATCAGAAAAATAATTTTGTCTGCCCAGATTTTGCTAATACCTCTATATGCGGCGCTCCCAAGTAAAATGCATTTTCACAGCATCCCCAATAATAATGTTACCCCATTACCCATAACAATCCACTTTAAAATGACTTGAACCTAATGTTTTTTGTCATTTTAATTTAAAAAATTAAAATAAAAATTTATTTTAATTAAAAAAAAATAAAAATAATCAAGTATTTTTATTTTAAAGATAATTTTTCTTATTACTTTTTTTATTTTAAAAATAATTAAAAATAAAAAATAATTTAATCAAGTAATTTTATTTTCAATTTAAAAAAATAATTTAATCAATTTAAAAAAATGTTTTGATGTAGAGTCAGTCATGGCTCAATTTAACAAAATTTTTGTAATAAGTAACTATTTTATTCTAGTTTTGCAAAGCTAATCAATTCATAAATTCAAAAGTACACTTTTTTGCTAATTATATCTTTTAAAAAAGTTATTTCTTAAGCCTGAAACTACCACTGCGACGTTAGAATTGCAAAATTCTAATTGCATTGACCATTGGAATGCTAATACCACCGATTGGTGGTATTTCCATTGCGACAACTCGCAGGCAGCCGATCTCCGTATTTATGTAATTATGTAATATGTGAAAACAGTCACCTTTATTGAACAAGGCACAATTATACATTAGTATGTGTGCACTAACACCCCCCTACTAAGACATTTTCGAGGGTTAAAAACATACCGTTGTGAGCTTAATTCCCATGGCTAGCTTGTTAAAACTAAACAAAATTAAACCTCCACCAATAAAAGTCTACTAATGGATTTACGAGGTTTACAAGTTAAGACCCACCTGTCTAAATAATTGTCCTTCCGGTCTTTTGACGAGGTTAGACAGCTGGCAGCGGACGACCAGATGACAATCGTCCATCACGGTGTTGAAAAACCTTCGGGTCGGCAGTAGAGCCTCTAGGTCTATAATCAGCTCCAAGAAACGCTCGCAATACCTGTATAAAAAATATTTGTAAAACTTTGTATCCAACTACAACCTATCATAATATCCGGGAGTTGTTATGATAGGATGTATTTGTAGAGTAATGATGAATTCAGAAGATGCACATATTAAAATTAATAAGCCAATATTGCCGCTGCTTGATGAAATCAATAAAGATAAACGACATTAAAACATTACAAAAGAAAAGATGGAAGCAAAAACCCAAGAATGATGTAGAAATAATTGGTTATATATTAGGGGTAAGATGTTATCCAGTGAGCGGAGTACCGACTATTGCCGGTAAAAAAAAGGTCAGTCTAACTCCATGCTAAGCAACATATCGTCGTTGCGCCGACCAAACCTATGTGTACTTTTTTGAGAAAACAACTTTTGAATACAGTGTAGGCAACCTCCCTACACACTTATTTAACACTCACTCGAATCATAACACTCGCATATAGATGCCATACAGGTTTGGCCGACAACCGTTTGATCGATAAATTCGCACCGCGATTATCGACAGTATCTCATCACTGATCTCCGCCACGGCGCGCACGTAGGCGCGCGCGCGCGTTGGCAAAATCCAGTCGTTCGCAATCACCCAGGCGAAGCGCACGCTGCTCGAGTCTCTCATCGCGACTCTCTCACGCTGCTCGTGTCTGCACACGCAAAATCAGTTTCTGCGAACAGTTACAGGCGATATTTATGTCATTCGTTTCACCCGCGTGGCGCTCGTATGTAGTGTTCTCATATTATTGTAAGGAAGATTGGAATACACGTATCAACCACAGTGAGTCGTATCATTATAATTCATTATAACCCGTACAACCACAGTATAAGGATAATTCCACTTCCGAAACCATACAGAATGATGAGAAAAACTGCTATGCGTCGGCTGGCGCATTTCTGCTATGTTCTGATGGGCTAAAATCATACCACAACACAACAACCTAATCTGCTATCAGCACTGGGCCAGATAAAATCTGCTGTGTACATTTAACACATTACAACAACAAAGTTAAAATTTGACACATAGCAGGTTTGGTCGGCGCAACGACGATATGAGGAATAATTCATAATAGTTGTAGAGATTCCTTGGTACATTTTTAATATCCCAAAAAAATACATCTTGTTACTCAATCTTTGTAAATAGTATGTAAATAAGTAATTCTTGTTTTCGAGCAAAATTTAAATTCGAGTCTGCACCAGATTTCCATCCACATTTTGAGAGCCTGGGATTCCAAAAATATGATTTCTGGTGTGTGTGTGTGTGTGTGGGTGTGTCTGTACCCTCTGTATCTCAGAAACTATACTACTAATTAACCTATCGGAAGCCAGCTTTTGCGTGCAAAAATGGCGCATTGGATTTTTGGTCGATTTTGTATATAAATACTAACAATATGCTTTTTGTATGAATTATCTCTTGTTACCTACTAATTAATCTTTTTAGTAATGTACGGGGTGAGTTTTAATTAACCGGCATCCTTGAAGGGGGTGAACCATTACGAGAAGGTAAGCAACTTTTGATAAAAATTTGTGGTAAAATATATATATATTTTTTAAATTTGAAAATTTTCTTTTTCTGAAAAATAGTCTAAAAAGCGCTGAGCAAAATACCGCTATTAAACAATATAAGCAGCGTTTTAACTACCAAAAAAAAAATACTCACAAATGTTTATCAAACTTGCTCATCAACATATATCTTCGCTTAATCGAACATTGGATTCAGAAATTTGTTAAAGAGGGCGATATTTAACACTTAATATTCAAAATTTAATTATTATTTAAAATATATTATCTACTGTTTGCACTTGTACTTATTCATTCCAACGTACCTGTCTTAACTTCAATTATCGTACTGGTAAATGTATTAAATACGTGGACACCCATCAACATATTTTATTTTTTACCACGTTCCTTCCCTCCCAGGTCCCTCCCTTCCTATCCTCTTTCTTTTTTCGTTTTTTTCTTTCTCTTATCATTTAGATAACCTTGATGTTATCATTTAGTGGAAAATTGTATCTGGTGTAATTTGTATATCTATCTTGTTTGGCTACTTACTTTTATACACTGTTATTTTCCTGAATAAAAGAATATAAAAAATAAATAAAATTGCCATTTGCTCTTACTGATTCACCCTCTTCAAGGATGCCGGTAACTTAACACCCGTGGTGTATATATAAATATATATAGAGCGATAAACACTATAGTTTTACAGACTATAGTGTTTTAAAGTTTAATAATAAAATTTTGAAGAATTTAAAAATTACACACGAAGATCGCAATTATTATAGACAATAAAAAATCAGTTAAATTGAAGACAAGAATAAAAATAAAGTAGGATACCGTGTAAAAACTGTTTTTTTAATTGGATTTTCTAAATAATGTTATGATGAATTTCCCTTACCGAACTTGATAGATGTCGAGTTCTCCTTCTGTGGGTATAGTTTCTAGAACCGAGACGAACTTTACCATCAGCTTTTGCAGGAAATGCCTCTCCCACGTGAGCTGCTCTAACTGCTCGGGTTTGTCCCTCTTTTGGATGGCTCGCCAGTATTTTCGCCAACGAGGCGCCGCACGAAACTCTTGTTCCCGACGACCTAATTATAAATACAATACAATCAAAATTGTACTCACATTTACACAGCGTTACATTTGTTTCAAAGCATATTTTATTTTATCCGAGCTAGAGTAGTGTGATCTGTCCCTTACCTACATTTAAAGTACTGTAATGATTTGAAAATCATCACATGAGCGCTTAGCAGCGCTAAAGAAAACGCAAAATAGATGAATCGAATTTTAAAAAATAAATTGTATTTAAAAAGATCATAGTGACATCTAGCGATTTAATTAGGAACTAAAACTGAGATGAAAAAATGGCAATCGCTAAACTATAGAGCGCAGTGCCATCGTCGTATAAATAAAGGGTTTTGAGTAGTTTTTGAGAGTTAAGGACATCATTAGGGGCCTAAATATAGACAATCCGAAGTATTTGGCAAGAAATTAGCATATTTTGAGATTTTTACGAAAAATCGACGTAAAAATCAATGCCCCCAAGCGGCCTCAAGCGGAGAGACGGTGGACGGCGTGAAAGAACGCATCGGGTCGATGGCCTTGCAAGCCAGACCCGATTATTTATAAAGCAAAAAAGAAAAAAAAGGAAATATGCCCCCAAGCGGCCTATCAGGGGGGGAGAATTCCCGCTACCCCAGTAGAAACCCCAAACAACGACACGGCTAAAATGACACCGGACCTTGCTTGCCCTATCTGCGGGAAACAATATAAACGATTAGCATGGTTAAATAAACACATTGCTGGGCACAATGATAGCGACGCTGCACGTCAGTGTCTTAAACCGTCGCAAGGAGTCACGGACAGAGTTGAACCTCACATGTCCCTTGACTCCACATCTGCCCGCAGTTTGTCACCCGACCGGTCTCCTCTACCCGCGCAAATCGTATCCTTCCCTCCTCTAAAATTCCCTTCACTTGCGAAAGAGGACTGGGAATTTCATAATAATAATTTAACTTCTATTCTTGACCACTCTGTGAACCGTAATGCCCCTGCCAGCGTCCAGCTGTCGTCCTTCCAGGTGGCGGTCCATGAATACTTCTCGGGTGTTTACCCAAAATCTACCCATGTCGACCCGGTTCACAGAGAAAACGCATTTAAGGCAAAGCTCCGTAGGCAAAAGCGGCTACTTCGTCGCCAGTTACGTAAAGCCAAGAAAGCCGGGGATAAAGCCCTCTGCCACAACTTCTCGCGCGCGTACCGCTCTATACTAAAACTCATACAGAGCGTAGCAACGCAAAACGACAAGCGCAAGGCAGCATTTCTCAAATCCAAAGAGGAAGCCCGGTTCGACAAAAACCGTTTTAACTACAGCAAAACGGTTTTGTCTGCCGCCAAGGGAAAAATCCAAATCCCGGAAGATATGGCCACGGAATACTTTTCGACCACGTATGAGGACCCAATGCGGCTCCATAATTACAGCCCTCCGCCGGGCATTACACCTCCGCCCCTGCCTACGGTAGCTTTTGCTTCTCAACCTCCATCACTAGATGAGATTCTTAATCAAGTAAAGAGGAAGCCGTCGGGCTCTACTCCGGGTCCCGATGGTATTCCCTATTTAGTATACAAAAAATGCCCCTGCCTTCTGCAATATTTAGGATCCATCTTCCGAAATATATGGAATAGCGGTGTAGTCCCACAGAATTTTGGCCGAGCGACAGTCATCTTAATTCCGAAGGTCCCAGTTTGCACCGGACCAAAGGACGCTCGGCCCATTGCTCTCACAGACACTGTGGCCAAAATCTTTTTTAGCATAGTCCACACGAGGATGAGCGAATTCATGCACCGGAATGAGTACCTTGGAGTATCAGTTCAAAAAGGCTTCATGCGCGGCGTCTCGGGCTGCCTCGAGCACAACTCTCTCCTGGCTGCTGCCATCAAGGATGCGAGACAGCACGAACGCCAAATCAATGTATGCTGGCTCGACCTAGAGAATGCCTTTGGGTCAGTCCGACACAGTCTCCTCCACTTTGCACTCCGCTGGTACAACTTCCCACCAGTCGTGCGTGACATTGTAGCCTCCTACTACAACTGTCTGACTTTCCATGTTAAAACGCAAGAATGGACTACCCGCTCTATACCATATTCAATTGGACTATTTCAGGGCTGTTGCCTCTCCCCGACGATTTTTAATATAGTTTTTAATATACTTCTGGAAAGCCTGAGCCAGTTTGGCAGGAAGTGGGGCTACCGTTTTAAAACAGACGGCCAATACACCTCGTCGTGCCTCGCTTTTGCCGACGACCTAATTTCATCACCAGAAGCCCCAAGCAGCTTTCCCTGCTATTACAGAAAGTGGAGCTTTTCTGCGACTGGTCAGGCTGTATAAAAGTGAAGCCCTCCAAATGTTTTTGCCTTGGACTCGCCCGCATGGGCACAAAATTTACATCCTATGACCCCAAATTGGTCTATAAGGGCTCTAATATCTCCCTTATAGACCCAAACAATCATTTCAAATTCCTCGGCAGAAAAATCACCCATCAGGGAAAAGACGTCTCGGGCGATCATGTTATAGAGCATTTCAAAAGTTGCCTGGCGAAAATAGATGCCTTGCTAATTTCTGGCCCTCGTAAGGCCTGGATCTATGACAATTATCTAACGTCACATTTGTCATGGCCCTTTCTTATTTACGATTTTACCAAAACCCAACTGTCCCGTCTAGATGCACTGGTGACAGCTAGTTTAAAATCCTGGCTGTCCTTAGCCAAACCAGCTGACCCCTCGACTCTCTTCAGGTCCAAACAAAATTTTGGGCTAGCGCTTAAACTGCCCTCTCTGCTCTACGCCAACTCCAGAATAACCAAAAATTCGATTCTGTGCAATTCCAAAGATCCGGCAATATCGAAGCACGTAATAAGTGGCTGTAGTGATTCAAATGAACTACAAGCCCGCGTAGACTTCCACAAAAGGTTCCTTACTGGAATCAGCCAGAATGGCACTGGTCTGGGGTATGGCAGTACAACCACGAGCGACGTGGACTTGAAGAAGTCTCTTTTGCGGGGAGATTACGACAGCAAGAGTATGGCTCATGCTATTGGCCTTCAATGCCAGAATGACTGGACAACAATTGGTGACTTTTGCATTCCGCCTCCAATGCACTGGAAGGTAATGCTCTATGACTGGACGCCAGAGATGCTGAAATTTTATTTGAATGCCTTTCAGCATACACTTCCAGACCCCAGTAACCTCGCTCGTTGGAGCTTTGCCGAGGATAGTTCTTGTCCCCTCTGTAGCAATACCCCTTGCACAGCTAGACACATTCTAGCTGGCTGCAAGGTGGCCTTAGATCAAGGACGGTACACTTACCGCCATGACAAAGTTCTCGCTGTTATTCGCGAGGTAATTAGTCTCTCAGTGGCTCGTGCCAACAAGGGTTTGACAGTATCCTCCAAACCCCCAATACAGTTTGTGCGGGATGGCTCTAAAGGCAAAAAACATTTAACTACAAAACCTTTCTCAATAATCGAGAAAGCTACAGATTGGACTCTGGAGGTTGATTCGGTCTCTAAGCAGTATAAATTCCCTGAAAGTCTCGGATGCACAGCCCTCCGTCCAGATATAACTCTTTACTCTCTATCTCGGAAGGTGGCTCTTATTGTAGAATTAACTGTTCCATGGGAATCAAATATCCCAAAAGACCACGAGTACAAATTAAATAAATACCATGATCTTGCAAATGCCGTAACCCGGAACGGCTTCACTGTTCACCTTCACGCGGTGGAAGTTGGCGCTCGTGGCCTGCCAGCTAAATCTCTATTTCACCTCTTTAAAGATCTTGGCCTTTCCAGAAAAATAATCAACTCTTTCTTAGAAAAATTATCTAAAACTGCGATTTGCGCATCTCAAATTCTATGGCTTCGAAGGGGGAGTGAATGGGTGGCAAGGTGAACGCTCACATGTGGCAAGACAGCTGTCCTAAACCTACCACAGCCGGTTCGTAAGTCCGGAATCCACTGCTCACCCCCCAGAAGTGTAAAAAATAGTATTATGATGGGCCCGACTCCGGTCGGTGAATTCCATGGCAGCTCCGTTTGTATTTATTTATATTGACAAATATACAATAGAAGCATGGTTATGGTCATAAAAGGTCGACCGATCGGTTTTATCGAAAAAATATAAGAGGGGTTCATTAAATAGTAGGAATTATGGGAGAATTTAATAGAAATATTGGTAATATCATTTGAAGAACATTTAATTTATTATTTAGAGAAATTAGAAAACATAATCGATATCGATGTATGACAGAAGAATCAATGAAGTCAAAATAATTTATCACCAAATAATTGCCAGTCAAAATAAAATTTAATTGTTAAAATGAGGAAATTTAGAAATACTTAATTAAAATAGAGGAATTACTAGATAAAAATACTATCAATAAATATAATTGAAATAAAATAGTTTATATTATTTCGCTTTCGAAAACGGAAACGGAAACGCTTCTAGAAGGATCTAGAATGTTCTAGTGAGCAGACGACGCTTCGAAAGCGGAAACGACGCGCAGAAAACGCGGCAAAATCAAGTCAAAGTACGGCATTTCCCGCCGAATATGAAATATCAATTTTCTGATAATACGTAAAATAAATACTTAAAAACATATGTAGAATTGGAAGCACGAATTATCATTAAGAAATTCGCTTGTTAGCAACGTGGCAGAGCGTTATTTAACAAAAAAATAGACAAATCAGATCGTTTAATTACTGATTAGTCAATAGTTATGGATTAAATCAGTAAAAAAAGGTCACATCGATAGGGGTGTTATACAGGATGTCCCAGAAGTCGACGTCAAGCCGGAAACGGGTGATAGGGTGACATACTAGTTATCAGAAAAATATAAAAAAAAAATTAAGTTCTATGTTTTTAAAATTATAGGCAAAAAAAACGAGAAAATTCAACACCCTGTGATGGTGTTTTAACTCCAGTTACTACAAATCTTTACTTTTTTTCAAATTTATTTTTATTTTGTAATCCTGAATAGTGCTTCTGTAAATTGTTGCTTAAAATTTTAAGCCAACTGCTCCAGCTTTGAATAAAATGACACCTTTTGTCCAACCAAGTATTCAAAATTAATATTTCGCCCAATTTTAACTGACTGTACTGAAAATAAAATGTACTATGCTAATTTGGCAAGTAACATTAAAAGTTGGCGCATTTAATAAGGATTCCAAAATGGTATGACACTTGCTAGATTACTTCTTAAATTATGGAGATTTTTTTTTGTATAAAGACACCCAGTTTTGAACATTTTTTCTGAGAGACGGAGAGAGTTATGTTACTAAGTGTGAGAGAGTCAGAGAGTGACGCCAATTTTACTAATGTGTCAGAGACGGGGAGAGATCCATTTTACGAAGTGTAGGCGAGACAGATAGTGACGCCACTTTTACTAATGTGTGAGGCGGATAGATACACCATTCGACTGGTGCGAGCGAGACACTAGTCGCTATTGTACATCCCCACTGACGCACACACATTACAGGGCAGTATGTTACGCTCCTTCGTTTACCGCGCATCTTTCCATATTCGTTCGTGTAGATTTCGTACTGATAACTTTTTGCTTTGTTTATTGGACTTGATTGCTTGTGATTTGGACTGTTTTGTTTCTCTTTCTAACGACCTTTGCTTTCCCCTGGACTATTGTTGATCGTGTGATTGTGTAGTTCAACTATGGCTGTGTACACCACACAGGAATATGCCAACATGCACCTCATTTATGGCGAATGCAGATGCAATGCTAACGCTGCAGCTGGACTTTATCGTGAGAGGTACCCAAATGCTGTTCGTCATCCGGATCATCGAGTTTTTATAAATGTGCACCGTTTACTCTCAGGTGGCTTATTCCCAAACCAAGCACATGGTGAAGGGAGAATTGCCTTCCCTTACGAGCACGTCGTATTACAAGCAGTTGAAGAAGACCCGAATACTTCAACACGTGCAATCGAAGCAAGCACAGGAGTGCCCAAAAGTTCAGCCCACCGAATCCTGAAAAAAAACCAGTTCCACCCGTATCACTTACAGCGAGTACAATCACTACAACCCCGGGATTATCCTCTAAGAGTTGCGTTTTGTGAAACGATGATACAAAGGAACCGAGAAGATCCGCGCTTCTTAGAGAAAATTTTATGGACTGATGAGTCAACATTTAAAAAAGATGGTTATATGAATCTACACAACTTGCACGAGTGGCATGTAGAAAATCCACATTTGATGAGAGAAGATAGATCACAGTATCGCTTTAAAATAAACATGTGGAGTGGAATTTTAAACGGGAGAATCATTGGGCCTTTTGAGCTGCCAGAGGTCTTGGATGGCGAAGTTTATTTGGATTTTTTACAAAATCATTTACCTAATTTATTGGAAGACGTGCCGTGCCACTAAGAATTTACAGAGACATGTGGTTCCAGCAAGACGGATGCCCGGCGCACTATGCACGCTTTGTTAGAGAACATCTCGATGAAGAATACCCGGGCAGATGGATAGGGCGGGCTGGTACAATCGCGTGGCCACCCCGTTCACCTGACTTAAATACAATGGATTTTTTTTACTGGGGAGCAGTAAAAGAAAAAGTTTACTCCAAGCCAATCAGTAATGTAGCTGAGCTACGGCAAAGATTAACCGAAGCAGCTGAATTTGTCACTAACGGAAGATTCGCCCGCCTGATAACCCGATCATTTTTAAGAAGATGTCGAGCTTGTATTGCGGCTGAAGGACGGCAGTTTGAACACTTGCTGTAAATGTAATAAATCTTAGAATCCAAAAATTGATGTTTAATTTTAAACTTGTCTTATAACCAAAATCGTTATCTCAGAAAAATTTCTTCAAAACTGTGTTTCTTCACAAAAATAAAATTGTCCATAATTTAAGAAATAATCTAGCAAGTGCCATACAATTTTGGAATCCTTATTAAATGCGCCAACTTTTAATGTTACTTGCCAAATTAGCATAGTACATTTTATTTTCAGTACAGTCAGTTAAAATTGGCCGAAATATTAATTTTGAATACTTGGTTGGACAAAAAGTGTCATTTTATTCAAAGCTGGAGCAGTTGGCTTAAAATTTTAAGCAACAATTTACAGAAGCACTATTCAGGATTACATAATAAAAATAAATTTGAAAAAAAGTAAAGATTTGTAGTAACTGGAGTTATAACACCATCACAGGGTGTTGAATTTTCTTTTTTTTTTTTTTGCCTATAATTTTAAAAACATAGAACTTATTTTTTTAAATATATTTTTCTGATAACTAGTATGACTTGCCCTATCACCCGTTTCCGGCTTGACGTCGACTTCTGGGACATCCTGTATAAGAGATGGACGACTAGCTTCCGGTACTCATTGAAAAATTTCCTTTGGACGCATTAAACCTACGAAAGTTATCGGCATAAATGTAAAAATCTGGTGCTCAGATGTGAAAAAAAATAGTTGTGAACATGGGCATTGGAATGCTATGAAAGCATTTCAATGCCCAGAGAAGTTAAATTCATGAAATAAGTGTTCAAGCGCGTATAACAAGAACGCTTCATCACACTCGCCAATGAGGTGATTTTACGAAAAGTGCTAAAAAGCGAATAAATATTTAAAAAACCAGTGCTAAAACAACGTGAAATCGAGAGAGCTGTGCGTGTTGGCACATAAAAAACCAACTTTTCCAACTAAATTTGAACGTACGAGATTTTGTCGTATTGCAATATACGAAAATTGATTAACGGAACGGATGAATTAAATGAAGATGTCAGATTAGACTTCATAACATTGCGAACGTCGTTCGGTGATGTACACATAGCGGCAAAATAATAGAAAAACATTTGACGAGGATGCTGTAATGGTCTCATAATAGCAGTTCGGTGGAGCGGTGATAGCAGGCTCTAAAATAAAATTAACATGACGAGAATGCAGTGACGGCTTGGAATTGCAGTACGATTGTAAAGCGGCTGGGGGTTCTAAAAGACATTCGTCGCGGTATGGTGGCAGATTTCTAGAAAAGCGACAACACAAGGAAGATTTTGACGTTTAGTTATAAGTGCATATTGTGCAAGTGCAGCTGTAAATACGGGCAACGTTTAGCCGAGAGTCATCGATGGCAAAGATGTACTAAAGTATGTAAGTTTATTTTTGCTGAAATTGGCGCTATTTAGTTATTTTGGCTGAAGCTAGCACCCAATATTATCATTGTTATATAATTTTTTTTTGGGGTTATAAATAGTCGAGTTTTTTTGTGGTTTGTTTGGAGATTGTTAGAAATGTTAAGTACAGTAGAGCGTCGATTATCCGAACGTCGGTCAACCGAACGACCGCTTAACCGAACTGCTGCGGCCATAGACACTCGGTTAATTTATCCTCTCTCACTCGCATGCGGCGCTAACCCTCTCCCCCGCCGCTCGGTTCGTTCCTGCACCTGTGCCGCGAGTTGTCGACGCTTAGTGACCGTTAGCGCTTTATTGCGATCGATTGTGTCAATTTTCACTGTGTAAAGTAATCTCACGAATCGAAATGACTAAACGTAAACGTATTGTTCTTTCTATGAGAGATAAATATGAGATTAATAAACGGTTAGAGGAAGGCGAGTCTGCAACCAAGTTATCTAATGAATACAAGGTTGGCAAGTCGACAATTCCGGATATAAAGAATCAAAAGACGAGCATAACCAATTTTATATCCATGCTTGATTCTACTGATGGATCGTCAAGTCGTAAAACTATGAAGCTCGCCACAAACACGGATCTAGATGACACTGTTTACAAGTGGTTCACACAAAAAAGATCTCAAGGTGAACCTATCTCTGGTCCTATTCTTTGTGAAAAGGCAATTCAGTTTAATGAAAAACTTGGAGGCTCGTCCAATTTTCAAGCAAGCACGGGCTGGTTAAAACGATTTAAGTCAAGGCATGGCATTCGGCAGCTTCAAATACAAGGATAAAAACTGTCTGCTGATTCTTCAGCAGCTGATTCTTTCAAAATCAAACTAAGGGACTTGTTGAAGGAAGAAGATTATGCTCTCGAAAACGTTTACAATGCTGACGAAACTGGGCTCAATTGGAAGGCTTTGCCACGAAAAACTCTCGCTTCGCGGCGTGAATTAACAGCACCTGGGGCTAAAGTAAACAAGGATCGTATCACTGCTTTAGCTTGTGCTAATGCTACTGGTAGCCATCGCTTGCCTATGCTCGTCATTGGTAAAAGCAAGAAACCACGTTCTTTCAAACACGTTAATATGTCTGCGATGCCTATTGTTTACATCTCGCAAAAGAAGGCCTGGATGGATAGTAAAATTTTCACGGAATGGTTTGTGGGAGTTTTTATACCTTCTGTAAAAGCCCATCAGTTGAAGAACGGAACAAGAGAGAAAACATTACTGCTTCTTGATAACGCACCAACTCATCCATCGTGTGACATTCTAAACGAAAAAGACGAGTTTATAAAAGTGATGTTTCTTCCACCTAACGTAACTTCCTTATTACAGCCCATGGATCAAGGCGTTATTGAGATTTTCAAACGGTATTATAAAAAAGAGTTGTTACGTAAGCTATTGTTAGATAAAGAAGAGGACGGAGAAGAAAGTTTGATAATAAATCACAAAAAGATTGATTTGAAAGAAGCATCCTACATGATCGGAACAGCATGGGACAGTGTGAAACAACAGAATTTGAAAAGAGGCTGGAATAAAATTTTGGAAACAGAACATTCGCAAAATTATGCTGGAAATGAGGAAGAGGATGATATGTCTGAAATGCTAAATATGCTAACAGAACTCGATTGCCATGAATGTGATGAAGAAGATGTTCAAGAATGGATGAGGGTTGATGATGCAGATCCAGGGTACCAAATCATGCAGGACAGCGATATTGTAGACCTTGTGACTGATAATGCTGACGCCGCCAGCACCTCATCGACTAGTGATTCAGAAAATGAAGATAAAAAAATACCTACACCTTCTGAAGCATTTACATGTCTAGATACTGTCTTGCGATGGTTTGAAGCTCAAAATAAAAACGACCAGTATCAGATATCTGTACTGAAAAAAGTGCGGGAATTAGCTGCTCATAAGCGGGTAGGCTTGCTTCGACAGACCAAAATTAAGGACTTTTTTAAGCGTTAATTCGTTCCTCTTCATGTACGTATGTATTACATACACACATATCTATTATGTTCACTGGATTACTACTCACTATTGTAATAAATAAAAAAGTTAAAACAGATTACATAGATAACACATGTTATTAAGTCCATATATGGTTTTATTAATACAGTTTTTTATACAGTTCGATTATCCGAATAAATCGGTTTTCCGAACACCCTTGTCCCCCAATTAGTTCGGATAATCGACGCTCTACTGTAGTTGTAACGTAAATGCGTGATTTATACGATTTTGCACGTTAACTAAAAACGATAGCATATAAGATCGCTTGTTGGTTCAAGAGTCGTGGATGTTGTAACGAGATTGACATCTCGTAGGACTCATTAAATTAGGAAGAGAGATAGCTTAGCTACTCCATTGATTTAGACATCAGCCATTATATAAATGTGCTCATAATTTGGAAACTAGTTAAGGAAACATTCGAATAATACAGAATGTTAGGTTAAATTTAGAGATAAGGAAATTTGTAGATTGTACTAATTTTTTTTAAGACTGATCGATGGGGTTTCACAGATAAACGGGAAGGGAATAGTAACAATAGAAATAATAGAACGAAGACCATATGGACACCCAGTGGACTGGATGGTAACCAGGTCGTAGTTTTTATCGGGCATTAGCGACTGCGGTCATTTAAATTCATTTATATCACTGAAACGTCATCGACTAGTTTGACAGATATGTTAGGTTATATGTATTTTTAGTGTTGTATGTAAACATTACGATTCATGTTTCAATAGAATTTGACATTGAACATATTTAAATAAATAAGTGATTAGAATCTAATTGTCGAATTTCTTGGCGGAGATTTAAACTCATGCAATATTATTTTTTTTAACAATCGACTGAACGCAGCCATTGTTGTCATCGACAAATAATCGATCGAAAATAAGTTAAAGAACAAATTGTAAATATTTTGTGGTGAATTAGGCGCTCATTATTATAAATATAATTCACAATAATAGTAAATTATAATAGAAGAAATTATAATTTGAATTTGTGTAATATATGCATTATGGTATAATATATATATATATATAGATTATTAATTGGAGAAGATATGTTTCATTGAGGAAGTAAATACAAAGAGGGAAATTATTAGGCAAGGTATTATTGAAGCCTATCCCACTTGAAGGCATTATTATCACTATCGCTAAAAGTCGAACCTTATTGAAAATCGTTCTGACAATTGACGCCCCAACGAAGTGGCTTTAGGCAAGTTTAAATTATCACAATAGTAAAAATCTTCTCTACAAATGGCTTCCAACTGGTGGGGCTGTTTGAAGATTGATTGAAGATAGATTAATATATAAAGATTAATATGGTATAGACATAAATAAAGATATAAGTAACTAAAAAATTAAGCTTACAGTACCTCTATACTTTTCGCAGTAAATATAGGTTAATATAGCCAGTAAGCAAAAAAAATAATGTGTTTTGATCAGGGTTGTGATGATTTAAATCATTTGATTTAAATTGGTAATTTAAAAAGCAAATTAAATCAAGTGATTTTTTAAAAAAAACAATGATTCAAATCAATATTTTTTTACTGCAACCAAAAAATGTCAACCTCAGCCAAAAAATGACAAGGGACTTCCCCCGACATTAGTTGATAAACAAGTCATAGAGAAAACCGCCCCTACTGATTGGTGGATAGCAATACATAATATGAAAAAAATGTATAACCGAAGAAGAATTGGATATAATCAAGCAACTGCTAAGTACAGTTGCTTCATCCGCTGGGGTCGAAAAAATATTTTCGGTATTCAAGCACGGCAAAATAAGAAATAGATTAGGCAACGAGAAGGTGGCTAAATTTGTCTTCTTTTTGAAAAAAATAAATTCGAACAAATTCAAAACCAATAAGATCTACGTTACTGTTACTACTATAATAATGCAAGTATAATTATGTAAGTATAATGTAAATATAAGTAAGTGACTGCGACTGCGGTGAAACCCATATGGTTCAATTTATATTATTTTATTAATTTTAAGACCTTTTTTCCTTGTTCACTTCTTGATAAATATGACAAAAACGCTTCGGTATTTGTTTTTAAAAAAATATTGAAAAATGTTTTTGATTTAGAAGAAGTAAGAACTCCTTGATTTTTGTACATTTTACAATAGTTTTTGTTAAATAATATATGTTGATTTGTGTTAATGTTATTAAAACATATTAGAATAAATAACAATTGTATTGTGTTTTTCCTGACTTCCAAATTAAAAAAAAAACAAAAAAATCCAATTTAAATCAAATTAATCCGATTTTTCAGATTTTTAAAAAAAAATCATGATTTTTATCAACTCTGGTTTTGACTAAGATTGTCTGAACTACAATTGCATCGTTGCTCTATTGGGAAATCGATTTGTCTTCAACAATCACAATCCACAATCAATGTCTTAACCGGGCCGCACACCTGAGCAGCAAGCAGCAAGCGTACAGCAAATGCTTTAGGTAGCATTTAATGTGCCCATACAATCACCTATACAGTACGCACACATGAGAAGCATTTACTACTCGGCGTAGTTTGCTGCGTGACAGCATGCGCGCCGCACATTTACGAGATTAAACACGTTCATTTTTTGCGTCGCGGTCCAGGCAGCATTTGTGAGAATGAAAGACGATTTAGAATTTTGTATTGCTTTTATTAAAGAAGTCGAACAAAATCCTGCTCTTTACGATCACCAACTGCAAGATTACAGTAATAGAAGAGTTACTGAAGTAATATGGAATAGAATTAGTGAGCGATTTAATGAACCAGGTATGTACCTACTTATATAAAATTATACTGCCATGGTACTGAACCATAAGGTTTCTGAAAATACTGACATAAATATTCCCTATTTTCAATGGCATTGTCAGTCGGTCTTCCTCTTTGATTGTCAAGATTTTGAATATTTGTATTAGCTGTAACATTTTCCGTCGTTGAAGTCATTCTATTTTTTTCATTAATTTTAATGAAGTTATGTAATAGGCACGCGGTTTTCACAATTTTGACAGCTTTATCCACTGAAGTTGATATAGGAGTTTGGAATATACGAAACTTTGATGCCAGCATACCAAATGCACATTCAACAATGTTTCGTCCTCGAGACAAACGGTAGTTAAATATTCGACGATCATTATTTAAAACTCTAGAATTAAAAGGTCTCATTATGTTAGTACTAAGAGGAAATGCTTCATCTGCTACAAAATAAAAATCGAATGATCTATCGAATTCTTCTTCACCTGGCAATGCCATAGAATCGGGAATATTTAAGGTTTTATTTGAAAGGGCCAGACCCAAAGCTGATCTTCGAAAAACTCCAGAGTCATTACTCCTGCCATAATCTCCAACATCAATACTTGTGAATAATCCATCTGCATCAACGCAAGCCATAAGATTAATAGAAAAGAATTCTTTATAGTTAAAGTAACTACTCCCCGAATTTATTGGTTTTTTAAGACGAATGTGCTTGCCATCAATAGCCCCAATGCAATTAGGTAAATTCCATAATTCTAGGAATCTCTTTGATTTGTGTAACCAGTCATCTTTAGTTGGTATTGGCATATATTGTGGTTGTAAAATTTCCCAAATAATGTCGCAATCATCATTTATTATTTTTCCAATAGTTGTTTCGCCCCTCATAAATGCATATGACATTGATCTGAATGATGAACCCGTAGCCAAGTATCTGGAAGAAATTACAGTGGAATAAGTTTCTTATGATGATTATATTATTAATTAATATTTATTTATTTATTTCAGCCAAGGAATGTAAAAATAAATGGAAAATTATACGTTCATCCTATATACGAAGTTTGAATACTAAAGCTAAAAGTGGTTCCAAAGCCGGCGCGAAGAAAGAATATTACTTGGGACAATATTTAAGATTTCTAAACCCATTTACAAAAAACCGTCCCCAGGAAGGAAATCTAAATACTCCTCATACTGAAATTGATTCAAGTCAAGAAGAAGTTGAAATTATTGCCAGTTCTAATACTCAAGATGAATACCAATATATGTCGTCACCGCCTGAAATAGCAGAAAACAGGAATCAAATCAAATCAAATCGCATTTATTGTCTTCAAAAAACTTTACATAGTTGTTTAGACATTGTATATAGCCGCTTAATGTTAAAATAACTTTAAAATGTATACTAAATATTTCATTAGAGACTCACCACATAATTGAGTTATATTAGATATTTATAACTACAGATAGTCATGAAATTATAATATTAAAATTAAATGGTCCTGTAAGTAAGAATTATAATTGATTATGGGAGACAATTAGAAATAATAGTAATAATATAATAATCAATAAAATGGTACAAATGTCAAGTTAAATAAAAAAAATCGAGATGGAAATTGTCAGTAATCTAATTATAATTCGTTAATATTATATAATTCTCTCGCAATAAGGTAGCCTTTTAATTTCGATTTAAATTGGGTGATATTTCCGTTTCTACATATACTTTTGATATTCTCAGGCAGTTTATTGTAACACGCCATTCCAACGTAATTTGGATCCCTTTTGAATAATTCCAGAGATGGACGGGGTAATGCTAAATTGTGCCTACATCTGGTGAAATGCGAGTGAATTTCTTTTTGGGTCTTCATTTTTCCTATGTTTTTTAATATTAATTTTATGCATTCAAATATGTATAGTGATGGTAGCGTTAGAATACTGAGATTTTTGAAGTGACCACGACATGATTCATTATGTTTAAGGTTTATCAATATTCTTATGGCTCGTTTTTGGAGAGAGAAAATATGTTGCCTTAAAACTACTGTACACTGTGTCCAGAAGGGAATCCCGTAACGAAGAATTGACTCGAAATAGGCAAAGTATATTATTTTGGTGTGTTTAACACTGATTAGTTTCCTTATTTGCCTTAGTAAGAAACAGGCGCTGGATAGTCTGTCGCTTAATTCCTCTCCGTGAGCATTCCACCTTAAATTTTCATCTAAAACTAAACCCAGAAATTTATGGCTTTTAATATTGGCTACTGTGTTTGCACCGATAATTAAATTTTGACTGTTTATAACCTTATTTTTTCTACAAGATAGGAAAATGGATACTGTCTTGGATGTGTTTAGAGACAGATTATTTTTCTCGAACCAGGTATTCAACAGAGCCAATTCATGGTTTAACGTTTTCACTACATTCTCTATTTTGGCATCTGCAAAGCTTATGCTGGTGTCATCTGCATACAAAGTTACATTTGAGTGAGCTACTATAGATGGGAGATCATTAATATATAGAATGAAAAGGGTCGGTCCCAGGATGCTTCCCTGAGGAACACCGCTCTTCGTTTCACATCGGAGAATAACAAAAGTTGATAACCGACAGGATGAAAATGTTCAATCACCATCAGACAATTCATCATCTTTACCTTCTCACCCGTCTACAGATCATCATACAAGCAAAAAGTATAAATACCAAAAGAATATAAATAAAAAGGAAATTAATTCTGCAGATCAATGTGCGATAGATTACTTTACTTCGAAAAAAAAGAAGTACGAAATGACTAATGAGCAAAAAGACCCATGCGAGCACTTCCTTTTGAGCATAGTACCTTATATGAAGTCGATGTCGCAACTAGAGCAGCTATCATTTCAAAAAGGAGTGCTAAATCTAATAGAAAATACAATAAAATCTAGACAGCAACTCCAGCGCCCACAAAGTCAAGGTTCCAGCTATTCTGATCAATCTTCAATATCTACTCATAACCAATTTTTTCAACAAAGTCAACAATCACAAAGACGGCCTTCAAACTATTGCCATTCTCCAACGGCTTCCACTTCCACATTCGTCATGCACCAGCTCCCAAAGAGTCAGCTCACTGCGCTTTCTGGTCCTCCTGAACAAGACATTCAGGTCACCCTCTCTGACCATTCGTCAGGAATTGATGATGCTCGTGTGTTTTTTTCTACTTTTTCGGACGTACTACAGCCTCAGGAAGAACCACAAGAACGGCTACAATAAATAAACAATAAATGTTTTTCTTACCTTATTATAATCAATAAACGTTCTTCTGAAGAAACTGATTCTCGATAATGTGTGTTTTTTTTCATCATCCTTGGACCAACTGAATGTAACAATTTTTCGAAAGTACTTGGCAGCATCCTATAATACGACTGAAACTTTTCTCTATCATTAATAAATTCTTTGGATATTTTGAAATTTCCAAAATTTTCGTGACCGCGATTATATGGATGTATCCAGTACCGTCTTTTGTTCCTATTTCTTCGTAATAATTGCCACATGAAAAAGTCATCTTCATCGGAAGACGACATCTCACAAACTGCGTATTTACGCCGCAAATGCTTTAAGTGCTAAATGTGGAGAAGCAAATACTGTACAGCGTTTGCTATACGCTTGCTGCTTGCTGCTCAGGTGTGCGGCCCGGTTTAGAATGGAGAAAAAAGGCAGCACGTACCCGGCTGTAGGCAGGCCCACATACTGAGCGAGACCAGTCTCTTTACCCGATCGCGGCACAGCTCCTCTTCCATGCTGCCAAAGCAGTGATCCAAGAGCTGCAGCAGAGCGGTCTGCTCGCGAATCACCACCGCAGATGAGACCATTGGCTCCAGCGACGCCTGCAGCACTTGGTCCAGGAAACCGCCAAAGTGCTCTGGATATTTTTGGAATTCCTGACAAAGAATAATTACATTATAATTAGCCTATACAAGGTATTTTACCGCATCGGAATATGCCGCACCAATGTGGAGTGGATAAACACTCGCAAAAATAGTCGACACAGCCAAGAAAGATGCTGTGAGAATTATCTCCGGCTGCCTCGAACCCAGTCTCGTCATAAAGGTTTATCTACTTAACGGAATCGCCCCCTCTGCAATACGTTGTGAAGTCCTCGTCAATTCTGAAGATGTAAAGGTGATAGACGACCGAAGACACCCACTGCATGGGCAAGAACAACACCACAATTGCCTCAAATCGCAAAAGTCATTCTTGAGAAGCACACAACCGCTCCAAGGCAGTCAATCTTCGAATCGCATCGCTCAATCGAGGGTTTTACTTGGCGAGGACGTAAAGGAAGAGATAGCACCGGGGTCCTATTTTACTATACAACCTGGAGTAGTCTCAACAGACAGGTTGGACGTGACAAAATGCTGAGCCAATCTCGTCCGCTGGAGTTACAAAGAGAACCCAATATGCGACTGTGGACTGTTGTAGGATGAAGACCACTTCCTATCCTGTCTGCAGTTGTCAACTCCTATAACATACCAGGATCTAGGTACAAGAGGCTGCATATTTTTGAGGAACAATTCAACCTGGCCCGGACCGTTAATGAAGAATTATTATTATTATTATTATTATTATTATTATATATTTAACAGGCAGGCAGCTTAAGCTGATGTGCCTGAGTCCGTTTTTGTTTTACCGTTACAGTTTTTGTGGAATAAGTCCAGTTTATTTTTAGTCATTGACACTTTTGGCATTGATCACTTTCACTTGCCAGAGCATTCCATTCGTTTACCACTCTACTGCTGAGGAGATGTTTCTTGGGATTTGAATGGAATGATTCTAGCTGGAGTTTCAGATGATGCCCACGCAGATGTGTGTTGGTGTTCATGGTGTAGATAGTCTGCATGCCAGGAATGTCATACGATGCAGTCAGGATCTTATATTTCTCTCTATAAGGCAATTTAGTCGCTCTTCGCTGGACCTTCTCTAGAAGATCGATATCCTTCCTAAAGTATGGATTCCAGATCTGATAAGCGTGTTCCAAAATAGGTCTTACAAATGATTGTCAGCATCAGTTCCTCTGTGATATGGTGAAAGGTTTTCCTAATGAGGAACAATAGAGTTTTTTTTCTTTATCATTGCAGTCTCGTTTTCTTCCCATTTTAGGTCTTCGGTGACTATTACGCCAAGATCCCTTTGAGATTTTACAGCACTAAGACAGGTCTTTTCCAGAAAATACGGCTGCTTATGGTTCTTTTTACCGTGTACTGAATAACCGAAAGTACTTTGCGATTATTTACCATACAACTTAATAAAAAGCATACAACGGCATTGTCTAAATTGTCATTTCATTTTCTGTTGTGCTCATGCATTTGAATGTATATGTGTATGTAAATAAATAAATAAATAAATTATAACCAATCCCAGCGTCAATGCCTTTTTAAGAGCGTTGGTCGGTGGGGGGGGGGGGGGGGGGAGAAGTATAGTGATTTTAAGGCTTGTGAGTCATTTGGCATGTTTTTGCCGAGTTTTTCGTGTTTTTAAGAATTATTTTGACTCACTCACATAATACGAGGTGTGTGAGTAAAGTAATTAGACTGACAACACTGCGGGCAATCTGGCAACGCTCGTCCTACTTGTCTAGATAGGCGTGTTTAACCCATCCAGATACTCAGTCACAGTTTCAGCTCCGTACAGCCATCACGTGATTTTTGAGAGCACCATCAGTTAAATTGTGTTTTTGTTGTGTGTTACGAAAATGGAACAGTTGGGCGGTGTCGACTACAAAGGGCGAACCCGTCACCCCAGGCTGGTATAACGATATGGGACGAAAATGAAACAGCGGAATTTAGAGCCATGTTATGCCATCAACATTTGATTTAAATTTGGGAAACCCGCGAGTGTGACGTTTGAAAAGTTGAAACAGGCCTATGAGGAACTTTTCTTATCAAGAGCACAAGTTTTTGGCTGGCGCAAATCCTTTTTGGAAGGCCGAGAACATGTTGAAGATGAACCTAGCTCAGGGTGAACTTCAACTTCAAAATCCGACGAAAACGTGGAACGTCTGAAGGCTCTTGTGAGATCGGACCGTTGTTTAACAATAAGGATGATGGGTGACCAGTTAAACTTGAAAACTTTTACCGTACATCAAATTTTGACCGAAGGTTTGTGCCAAAATGGTGCAGGAAAATGGTGTCACACGCCATTTACATTACGGATTTTTTAAACTCAAAAGGAAGGTAATACTCAAAAGGAAGGATTTTTTAAACGCACTGGAAGGTAATGCTCTATGACTGGACGCCAGAGATGCTGAAATTTTATTTGAATGCCTTTCAGCATACACTTCCAGACCCCAGTAACCTCGCTCGTTGGAGCTTTGCCGAGGATAGTTCTTGTCCCCTCTGTAGCAATACCCCTTGCACAGCTAGACACATTCTAGCTGGCTGCAAGGTGGCCTTAGATCAAGGACGGTACACTTACCGCCATGACAAAGTTCTCGCTGTTATTCGCGAGGTAATTAGTCTCTCAGTGGCTCGTGCCAACAAGGGTTTGACAGTATCCTCCAAACCCCCAATACAGTTTGTGCGGGATGGCTCTAAAGGCAAAAAACATTCAACTACAAAACCTTTCTCAATAATCGAGAAAGCTGCAGATTGGATTCTGGAGGTTGATTCGGTCTCTAAGCAGTATAAATTCCCTGAAAGTCTCGGATGCACAGCCCTCCGTCCAGATATAACTCTTTACTCTCTATCTCGGAAGGTGGCTCTTATTGTAGAATTAACTGTTCCATGGGAATCAAATATCCCAAAAGACCACGAGTACAAATTAAATAAATACCATGATCTTGCAAATGCCGTAACCCGGAACGGCTTCACTGTTCACCTTCACGCGGTGGAAGTTGGCGCTCGTGGCCTGCCAGCTAAATCTCTATTTCACCTCTTTAAAGATCTTGGCCTTTCCAGAAAAATAATCAACTCTTTCTTAGAAAAATTATCTAAAACTGCGATTTGCGCATCTCAAATTCTATGGCTTCGAAGGGGGAGTGAATGGGTGGCAAGGTGAACGCTCACATGTGGCAAGACAGCTGTCCTAAACCTACCACAGCCGGTTCGTAAGTCCGGAATCCACTGCTCACCCCCCAGAAGTGTAAAAATAGTATTATGATGGGCCCGACTCCGGTCGGTGAATTCCATGGCAGCTCCGTTTGTATTTATTTATATATTCCTGTTGTTCCCCAGCCTCCCTATTCACCTGATCTTAGTACGTTTTCTTTTCCCAAAACTGAAAAATGTCTAAAGAGGACATCATTTTGGAACTCTGGAGAACATTCGAAAGAATATGACCGACATGTTAAAGGCCCTACCAGTTGAAGCCATTCAGCGCTGCTACCAAGACTGGGAAAAACGACTCCGCCGGTATATGTTTTTTGAAAAAAAAAATACAAACTTTAGTAGACAAAAATCAGTAACATTACTTTTCTCGCACACCTCGTATGTACACTGGTCCACTATATGAATGCACAATGTATATTGCTCTCTATGCAAGAGTTACGGTATGCCAGATTTTGGACATCTATGGCTGAGTGTTTTCTAGGATTATAAATACATATTAGGAAGAACAAACAATGGCTACAATATTTCCAGACATTATTTATTATGCATTTCTCTATAAATCACTGTGAGCACAAAAGGTGTGTCGAGAAATTAACTGAAATGCATTCTGTCTAGAGGCACTCAGCCAGATTCTGGGAAATTCAACCCCTCGGTATTAGGGATGAGCTGTGTCGAATGTCACCAAGCCCTCCTCAAATGTGTCCCATGGGTAGATGCATGAAACTGCATTAAAGATTGGCTATCGTAGTAAGAATATTGACGTAAGATTAGGCTATGCATAGTTGTAAGCGTTGAATAATAAAGTTTTGTATCGTATTTAAGTTAGAAAAAATATTATATAAATTAATTAAGTAAGCGCCTACTTATTCTGAGGTTTTTAAGGCTTGCAGATGTAAGCAAATAAGTGCAAATATCATACCTGTAATTAGCGGAAAGAAAGGTACGTCACTGGGCGGTCGCGATGCAGTAGGCGACAGATTAGAAAATAAGTTATTTAGCGCCGTTATTGTCCAAAGCGAAAATGATTTTGCAGAGCATATGGGCAAGCGGAACGGGATGGGACGTTTTAGTGCAGGAGAAAATCTACAGACGATGGATTGCTTGGCTGGCGCAGTTAAGGCAGATAGAAAAAGTGCGGATCCCAAGACATTACAACGAGGGCCTAGGCGCCGTAGTGTCGACGCAGCTTCATATGTTCTCAGACGCAAGCTCAGAAGGGGTGTGTGCTGCCGGTTATTTAAGGCAAAAGGACGAGGTCGGTAACGTGAGAGTGCATTTAATTGCAAGCCGGTGTTGAGTCAGTCCATTGAAAAAACTGACAATACCAAGACTTGAGCTTAATGCGGCGGTCTTGGCGGCTAGACTGGCCAGGAAGATAGAAGAAGAGCATAGTATTAAGTTCGAGCGACGTTTTATGTGGGCTGATAGCTCTGTTGGAGCTTCAGTCCAACATACCCACAACAAAAAGTAATTTCTACAGAATCGAAACCGCAAACTCGCTCAAATCTACACGAGTCAGCTGCAGTTGATTTCCAACTAAATTCGGCATTTTACGCACAGTCAGGTGATGACTAATGTCATTTCTTCAGATCGATACGAAATTAATACACATTTCTCACCCCACTCACAACTACTGCGTCACTGCTTACAATATAAAACGCAGTACATTTCGATCGATCGATATCATTCCTGTTGGGCAGTTATCGCGCTACACATCTTCATCGTTCCCTTGGTGGACAGTTACCGCGGCTACACATCATTCCCTCAGTGGACAGTTATCGCGACTGCACTTCATCATCAAGCAGTACCTGCATTACCCGCGATACCGATCGTCAAGCCTCGCTCCTCGGCTACACACTTCGGACACACTACCTACACAACGGCGAAACATCAATCAAGGCGTTACGACCAGAGACCTTCTGATTAAATACTGTAACTTCAACATCCTCGACTTTCAATCATGGAGAAAACTTCTTGATGAGAACCACCCTTCGCTCACAATCAATTGGAGTCTAGTTAAGGGTGGCCACTCTCACAGCTCTAACGTTATACACTGGACAACATCAAAGAATGAACAGTACAAAGTATATGTGGCTCACCAGGCGGGTAAGCGAACTGCTGGAGCTAACCGATGCATCCGAATGGAGATAGGTCCCCGGCAAACTCAACCCGGCCGATGAAGCGACGCGAAGTGCGGCGGTAATAGATTTGGCGCCCGGGTGCCGCTGGATGCGCGGCCCTGCGTATCTGGCGCTCCGAGAGGAGGACTGGTCGCAGTTGTCGCATATGACAGGCGGGTCAAGTGAGTGATTTAGAAAAAAAAGGGGCTGCAGGTTCGGGTGGCCATAAACATAGACGAAGCTCTGGCGAAAGTGGAAATATTCTCAAATTATAATAGGTTAATAAGAGCTGTAGCTATCGCGTTAAAATTTATTTCTAAATGCAGAAAGAGGCAGGCAGTGAAGGAAATAACCGCAGATGATTGTAACAAAGCGGAGTTAGCTCTACTGAAGAACGCACAAAGGCGGCATTACGCCACCGAGTTGAATAGCTTGCAGGAGAGAGGAGCCATAAATAAGGGTAGCCATGTGCTAAAAGTCACTCCAATTATGGATGAACGAGGACTGATGTGTGTAGGTGGATATGTACGGCGGTGGCGAGAAATGTCCCAAGCAGTTAAGTTTATCCAGTCATATTGAAGGACAAAAAAGGGAGAGTGTGTGTGGTAGAGCTGCAGTCAGGAGGGGGATTTTATAAGCGATCTGCGGCACGACTGGCGAGGTTATGCATCGGCGTGGATGAGAGGGAACGAGAAATTGACTGAAATGCATTCTGTCTAGAGCACTCAGCCAGATTCTGGGAAATTCAACCCCTCTGTATTAGGGATGAGCGGTGTCGAATGTCACCAAACCCTCCTCAAATGTGTCCCATGGGTAGATGCGTGAAACTGCGATAAAGATTGGCTATCGTAGTAAGAATATTGACGTAAGATTAGGCTATGCATAGTTGTAAGCGTTGAATAATAAAGTTTTGTATCGTATTTAAGTTAGAAAAAACATTATATTAATTAATTAAGTAAGCACCTGCTGTATCTGCATATTCTGAGGTTTTTAAGGCTTGTAGATGTAAGCAAATAAGTGCGAATATCGTATGTGTAATTAGCGGAAAGAAAGGTACGTCACTGGGCGGTCGCGATGCAGTAGGCGACAGATTAGAAAATAAGTTAGTGTAATTTCGTAGCTCAGACCCAGACAGGTTTCAGGTGCTCGTCATATTTTCAATTAAAGTGTCTTAGCATCTTAAAAGTTCGCGTTTTAATTGAGAGTGGACGGGCGAAGAGACTTTGCATTCAAAGAGACTTTGTCTTCGAGTCGTCTTCTTGCGGGGCAACGAAAAGTATCCAAGTAAAAGAAATTGGTGAGTGCAAATCAAGACCGTGAGTTAGCATCACAGCAAATCGCGGAAGTTGTTCAACAAAAGGGTTAGGCCAATTCAGTCAGGTTGTAAGCTTTTCAATATATCCTCTGTAAGAACAATAAGCAATTATTATTGATAGATGTCTTTGATATATTACCTGCCATACTGGTACTCGTTCTCTGAATTTTTCATTCAGCATCACCACTATGGACATCATGTGTGCATGTGTCGCTTTTCCAGTGACATAATGTGGCCATAGATAGTTCTCTAAATACTGTGAGAACTCCAACATCATAATACGACGAATTGAAAAGCTGAAATTGAAAAACGAAAAAATACGGTGAATTACCGATGTGAGTTCCTTAAAGTTAAAACATAAAATGTATCTATTTGGTATTTCTGCACAGAGAATAGTCAGCCTCTAAGGAAACTAGACTGGAGCTATGAATCTGGGTCACCGACTTAAACCCTAATATCTTGGAAATTAAGGATGCTACCTTATTCATATGAAATGTTAAAAAATATAAGAGACCATTGGCTATAATCAAGGGAGTAGGAGCGGAGTACTCGGATACAGAGATAATAGAAAGCTTGGCGCTGGCATTGAAATACAAAGTCATAAAATACAGGTCATATAAATAGAGAAAAACTTACTTGGATCCGCATATTTCTTGCTGATATATGTTCTCAATTATCTGATCATCAAAAGGCAAGTGATCCTCTTTGTTATGCGGGGACCAATATTGATTAGCAAGCTAAAACAAAAAGAGAAAAACATATTGACTTAATTATGTAAAAATAATAAAAAAGAGGACTTAGCAATTTAGGTTTCCTTGTGCAATTTTAGACTTTTTACTTTAAAAAAAAAAACCTCCCAGTAGTGTAATAATTATATATGATGGCCCGATTTTTGGTCGGTGAATTCCATGGCAGCTCCGTTTGTATTTTATTTTTATTTTTTTATTTTATTTTTATAACATTAAACCATCTTTGTTTATTTTCTTTTTTCAGGTTTCGCATAAAAAATGGGATCCAGAAGCAATGAAGAAAGCCGTGGAAACCGTAAGAAACAAGGAGATGGGATACTTAAAGGCTCATAAACAGTTTGGAGTACCAAAATCAACACTTAAAGATTATATTAAGAGTAATACGACGGTGGATGAAATGATAACTGTGAGAATAGGAAGAAAACCAGATTTACCGTCCCATCTGGAGATTATGCTTGTAGATTATTTGGTAGAAATGGATAAAAGATTCTTCGGTCTTCGTTCTTCTGACTTAAGACGTTTAGCATTCCAGCTTGCACGGGAAAATAACATACAACATCGCTTTACAAATGGTGCCGCTAGGAAGAAATGGCAACGCAACTTTCTACGCCGCCACCCTGAGCTGGCTTTCCGAAAGCCCCAAGCCATTTCTGCAGCGAGAGTAAAGGGGTTCACCAGGGAAAATGTAGAGGCATTTTTCAATATATACGATGCAATAGCCAGTGTTGCAACCATCTTCGATGTATCATTTCCTCTTATAAACAATTGATAGTATTAAATATAAATATGTAAAAGTTCAAAAATAATTTAAAGATCAAACAATGAGTGTCAAACGCTCTCTATATAAAAATTCAAACGCGCTCTACGCGTTAATCCGTTTTCGAATGTGCCAGAAGGTCGTTAGGTAGGTAGAATTCACATCCGGTAGTTTGCGGGCCGGACATAAAAATATACCGGGCGGTCATCACTTTTGGGTTGAAGGCGGCCTGGGACTGCCGCGTCCTGGGTCGCCATCATAGACAGAAGAGACCCTGCCTAGTTCACTAGTTTTGCCGATCTAGAAAAACGTTAATGTGTTAGAGTCAGTGCTCAATAGTTTCCAAGGTAGGATTTTAATTATATAGATACTGATTAGCTCATGTCTCCAGAAAATATAGTGTGGTTTCTGTCGTTACCGAGACGCATCAACGGTCCGGGGACTGGTTTTATTGGGCTTCTCATCATTTCGGTCCTTTTATTATTTTCATATTGGTTCTTTTTTTTTATAATGGCTAGCATATCACAAATTCCGTGTCAGTTTTCACATACTTAAAATATCATAAAGAGTAGTATAGAATCTCGGAACGCGGGGTCGGATTTTTTTTTTAATATAGTAGAACATTGTCTTATTCCTTTTTGTACTTTTCAGTCAGTCCGAAGGGCCATATATATATTTCCTTTTTTTTTTTAGAAAAGTATTTCATACATTTCTTTATGTAAGATAGGTAGCGCGATGCAATTCGGTCGGAACTAATATCAATTGTTTCTTTTTGTTTTCTTGGTTCTCCCTCTTTCTTTTACCATTTTAAAAAAAATATTAAATTTTATGTAAAAACCGGTTATACAAAATCGGACGCGAGGTAGACGAAACTTTGACTTTGGGTCTTCCAAAAAAAGGGGGTGTGACCTACCGTATATATAAAATACCTAATAGGTACCCTATTTATTATAATGGTGCGTGATACCGTCATACATCGAAATAGGTATTCCTAAAATTCGGTTTCATCTTACTCGTATTAATTTTCTAAAAAAAATTCTCACGGTATCCGGTAAGGTTGGTTGCGGTAGATACGGTGCGGTAGCGACACAGTCTAGTGATATTAAGCGTTCGATTTTTTTTTAAAAGATCAAGAAAGTTTCAATACATTCTTTCATTAAAAAAAATATTTAATATTTAAGTTCGCCATAAAGGAGCGAAAATTAAAATAATATTTATAACCCGCTGGGGTGAAGGGGCGTTCTCTTTTTTTGGGGCTCTTCAAGCCTCCGCGACGTCCCCCGTGGCGTGTTTGTATCGATATATTGTCGTTTCAATAAATTTAAGGAAGGCATTTGATGTAGCGAGAATTCAAACAAAAAGGTGTAATTCTATAAAATTGAATATGATGAATATTTGTCTTTTTTTTCTTCTCGTGAATAAAGCACATTTTTTTCTGAACCACACCAATCTCGAGTTGTAATTTCCATTTTCCTTGAAAGAAAAGGGGTGAAGAGGGAATATACAAAGTGAAAATATTTAGTTATCTCTCCATTTTCTTCTTTGGCACTATTCAGTAGCTTTTATTTTTTTTGTTCTGTTCATTTCGCTACCGAAGAAGTAGCGTCCCAAAAAAAAAAATTTAGTTTGACACTTTTGCAAAAAAAAAAATATTTTCTTTTCTTCCTTTTAATTAGTTTGCTAATTTTCTTCTTCTTTTTCTTTCCTTTGGGACCTCTCTCTCCCATACCCATTGCAATATATTTTCTTTTAATTAGTAGTTTTCCGCCATCGGCTTCATATCATTTTCCTCCTTCGGTAACTTCGTTATTTTTTTATTTTTTGTATTTCACCATTTATTCATTATTTCGTTTTTTTCTTTTCTTTTTTTTTCCTTTAAATCTTTTTTTTTATTTTTTTTTGTTATATATTTCATTTCATATATTTTTTTGTTTTATTAATATTAAGTTATTTATTCCTTTTGCCGATATTTCGTTTACGCATTCCCCGGCATTTCTTTTCGCGCATGCAACACGCCATCTATCGGTCGCGGTACGAATCAAGGTTCCACCGTAATAGCCGGCATTCGCATAAAGAGGGCGCTGATCGCGACCCAATAAATTTCATTGGCTGCTGACAGCGTCCGCCCGCTCGAGCCAGCTCATTGGCTGGTCGAATGAGGAATGAAATTATAAGCCAGGAATAAAAAATACAGGCATATTACGATAATAGAAACGTAGAAATTCACCAGATTTTTTTTACTTTTTCTTCCCTAGACCGGACGTTTCCTAAAGGCGAACCCCCATTCCACACAGGGACACCGTATTCTTTTCAATAGCGCGCAGATCCGCGCTCTCTGAGAGTTTCCCCCACGACCTCCTCCGACATCCTTCTTTAAATGAGCAGCCGGCCTCTCAGGTGGTGTTATCCTGGCTCCCAATAAAATTCGCCGCGCAGAAGCCTGTTTTCCGGTGCAGGTTCTGCTTGCTTAACCAGCGAACCGTTCCAGTACTTGGTAGTCTGGCGCCCTTGCTTCTATAGCTACATTATCATTCAATAATAAGTAAATACCTCTTATTGACTACCAAATTGCAGTCTTGCTTAATAACATTAATATAATCTCGTTGCAACGATAAAGAACTAGAGAAGATTAAACACGCTCCACACAAGGTCTACAATGTTAATGAAACCGGAGTGACTGTTGTTCAACACAAAACCTCTAGAGTGATCACCCTCAAAGGTAAGAAACAAGTAGCGAGTTTGTCATCTGCTGAGAGAGGATCGTTGGTAACCCTTGTGACCTGCATGAGTGCAGCCGGTCACTTTATACTAAAGATGTTCGTGTTTCCACGAAAAAACATGAAGCAAGAGCTTATGGATGGTGCACCTCCTGGATCCATCTCAGACTGCCACATATCTGGATGGATTCAAAGTGAAAGTTTCACAAAATGGCTGCAACACTTCATCCAACATGTGAAACCTACTCTTGAAGACCCGGTTGTGCTAGTATTGGACGGTCACTATTTTCACACGCGAAACTTGGACGTCATAAACGTAGCCCGCGACAACGGTGTCATCATTGTGTGCCTTCCACCTCACTCGACACATAAAATGCAAGCATTGGATGTTGCATTTATGAGTCCGTTCAAAACATTATATGCACAGGAAATAGAAACATGGCTGAAAAATACCCAAACAGACTGGTGACTTCGTATCAAATCGCAGAACTGGTTGGAAATGCCTATGAAAGATCAGCTACGGTTCAAAATGCAGTGAAAGGCTTTAGAAAAACTGGCCTCTTTCCTTGCAATCGCTTAGTCGTCCAAGACCATGAGTTTGCTATCAATAGCGAGCCTCTCACTACAAACAGTGCTGTCGGCAAAGAACAAGACAGTCAAGCGAAGTCAAGGAAAGAACCACACCAAATGATACGCCAATCCCTGCTGCAATTGCAGTTGCACAGACCGACGACGACGGTGAGAAATTATTTCAGCTGATGGAAGCGCTAATAACACTAGCGGATATCAGTCCTGTACCTACAATGACAAACAGAAAAACTGGGATACAAAGAGGCAGAAAAGCGGGAAAGGCAGCCCTAATCACAGGGTCACCTTACAAACAAGAATTGATCGAGTCCTTAGAGAAAGTCACAAAGAAGAAAGGTAAAATGCCAGAAAAGTTCAAGGTTTCAGAAAACCAAGGCCCGAGTATGAGAAAACCGAAGATCCTGTCAAACAAAAAGATAGAGACTTGTGAAAATTGTAAAAGTTTCATACTTTTAGAACCATCTCTGAAATGTAGTGTCTGCAAGAAATACTCCCACTACTCCTGTGTCCCAAAAAAGCACAGAGCAAATTTACCTGAGAGTGACGAGGAAGATTTGTACATCTGCGAAAAGTGTTACGTACTAGAATCCGACTCAATAAACTCTGAAGAATTGCTTGAATTGTGTAATCGTTGTAATCGTGAATAAATGTATTTTTTTTTTAAATCTTTTATTTTGCAATTATATTTCAATACATTTGCTGTCCGAAACGTGGCAACCATGGTATCCAACATTAGGACACCGGTTGCCAAATTTCGAAAATTGTGTAGTTTTCGTAAACGAAGCAAAAATCAATTTTATTTTACTGATATCTTTATTTAATTTGTATATTGACGTTAATTAATAGCATTAGTATGAATAAAAATTACAACACACATTCAGCCTCAACAAAAAGTATCCGAAATATGGCCACGTTCCTCTACTAATGTTACCGTTATTGCAAAAGAAATGGATATTTCTCGATGTTTTCTTCGATAATGGTACTTGATTTATCGAAAATATCGATGACATTAATTATCGTTGAGAACCATCACTCATCACACATCAACTTCTTTTTTCCAAATCGTAACGGACAAGTCAACAAAAAAAAGCGTTTCATTTTAAACCAGCATAAACGTGACTAATTTGCATATTAATGTATGCATATTAATGCATGAGGGTATTGAGGTCTATTGGACGCCCATTTTACGAGACAACATAAATAGTGTTTTTTTTGTTACTTTTTAATTTTGTATGCATGAAAAAACTGCCGATAATACATAAATTCCTACATCAACCACCACCCGTCGGAAGGGCACTTTCATATTAAATCTTTAGCAATATTTACATTGCTACAATTCTATATACAATAGCCAACAATAAATAAGGTAATAAAAAAAAAATTATATATATATTATTTTCTTGAAATATTGTGCGTTTAATGGATTTTTTATTACATTTAGCATTACAATTATCTAATCTAGTAGTTTTCCATTTTTTCTCTAAGAAAGCTTCCGAAATGCATGACTTACAATACCAGTGTTTCTCAAACTTTATATTATAAATATTAATGTAATGGACATTGTGTTAACACTAAACCTACCACGACGGGTCAAATGACCCATTTTAAACTTTTTGTCAGAATTTCTTGTAAATAACATTATCACATCGCCATTTGCCTTTACTACTTTTATTAAAGAATACATCTAAAGTATTTTTCAGTATTTACTCCTCTCTTGTTTAATTTTTTTACCGAGAGTTACATGTAATCTGCCCTAACTACCGCAACGGGTCATTTGACCCGTGCAAAGAGACCCATTTCAAGTTATAGAATATTTCGCGAGTCAAGAATTCTTATTTGCCTTTACTACTTTTATTAAAGAATACATCTAAAGTATTTTTCAGTATTTACTCCTCTCTTGTTTAATTTTTTTACCGAGAGTTACATGTAATCTGCCCTAACTACCGCAACGGGTCATTTGACCCGTGCAAAGATTCATGTAATACCATGAAGATTTGTAAGTGTGGTTGTGATACAAAACCATGTATTTATTTATTTTATTTATTTATTTAATTTAACAATTCATTTACAAGTGCACAAGTATCACTAATAATCATATCAATAAAAAATATATATATAATTAAAATTAAAATTAAACACGGCCGATATGAGCATTAGCATTTAAGTACTGCTGCTGCCCAACTAAGTGCCAGGACTTGTTCCAGGGCAGCTAGCTCTCTAGTTTTTATATCACATATATTCGGCAATGAATAATAAAAAAAAAAAAAATAAAAAGGAAAAGAAATATATATATTCCCGTCACCATTACAAATTATAACTAATAATCACTAACTAATGATCACAATAGGAAATAAAACACAAAAATAAATAATCGTGTTAATAAAATAAAAATAAAATAAAATGTCAAATGATATCAAACAATAGTCACCAAAATTTATGAATAAGTAATAGTAATAAATAAAAATAAAAAAGTCAAAGAAAATAATAATATTAATAAGAAATGTCAGGGATAATTGTCTCGGTATATTAATTTGTGGATATTTTGCCGGGCGTCATATTTTAGCCAGGAATCAATTTTGGCTTTAAAAGAAGAAGAAGACTTCGGCACATACATTTTTAAATCTTCATCTAGCACAGGGGTTCCCAAAGTGTGCGCCGCGGCGCCCTGGTGCGCCGTAGAAAGTAAAGAGGGGCGCCGTGAGTCGATCCTCTATCATTATCCGAAACCACAAATATTCGCGGCCCGAAACCACAAACCTACAAAGCAACAATTTTTATTTTGAGCGGTCTATAGAACATAGGTACATACTCGTCGCCGTCGCTCACTCGCCGAAAAATACCTACGGGCTTGAAAACCTAACGGTTTTCAAGCAAGGGACCCCTCCCACGTCTTTACCCGACGGCGACTGCTTGCTTGCAACACAATATCCGTTTACCAAGTCAGTAGTCAAGCTAGCCGCGCGAAGGGACGGACGTGTCGTCGTGTTGTGTTTCGCTTTATTTGCCGTTAAAAGTTTCACGCAAAAGGGACAGATTTTTATTAAATAAACAAGTCGGTAGTTCAAGTGATAGTGATAAAGCATCTACCAGTGGCGGCGGGGAACCAAAGAAGCGAAAATATCGTAAATACAATGATAGCTATTTGGACTTTGGTTTTACTTCAATAGAAGTAAACAATGAAGAAAAACCGCAGTGTGTTCTTTGTTTGAAAATACTTTCATCCGAAAGTATGCTTCCAAGTAAATTAAAGCGACATCTCGATACAATTCATCCAACTATGGCTGAAAAATTGCATGATTTTTTTCACCGGAAACTACAAAATTTAATAAAAACAAAAAACGTGTTCACTCAGCAAGCCACAGTACCTAACAACGCACTGTTAGCATCATTCAAGGTGGCATACAGGGTGGCAAAATGCAAAAAACCTCATACTATTGCAGAAGAGCTTATTCTACCGGCTGCTCTCGACATGGTGAATATTATGGTGGGAGAATCGGCTGGAAAATTAATTTCCAAGGTGCCCTTATCTAACAATACTATTAGTCGAAGAATCCATGACATAGCTGAGGATCTCAATTACCAATTAATTGAAAAAATGCAAAGCAAGGAATTTGGTTTGCAACTCGATGAGGCTACTGACAGTAATAATGATGCACATCTTATTTGCTATGTACGCTTTCTGGCTGACAATATTATTGTCGAAGACCTTTTATTCTGCAAAAGCATTACCAATAGTGCGAAGGCCCAAGACTTGTTTAAAATTCTTGACAATTTTATTGCAGAAAATGGTTTAGATTGGAAAAAGTGTATTGGTGTATGTACTGATGGTGCTCGATCCATGTCTGGCAGGTATGGAGGTATACAAGCGCTTATTCGTGAAAAAGCACCGAATGCTATATGGATCCATTGCATCATCCATAGGGAAGTTCTTGCATCCAAGTCAATGAGCTCTAAACTGAACGAAGTACTAGAATGTGTCATTTGTGCAGTAAACTACATAAAAACTAGGCCTCTAAAGGCCAGACTTTTTAAAAAACTGTGCATAGATATGGGAGCTGAACATACGGCCCTGCTGTATTACTGCAATTCACGATGGCTTTCACGTGGAAATGTCCTATTTCGTGTGTTCGAATTACACGAAGAAATTCGAACTTTTTTACAGGAAGAACGTCATGAAAACGCCAAATATTTTACTGAACCAGATTTTTTGCTAAAACTAGCGTACTTATGCGATATATTTGAGAAACTAAATAATTTGAATCTTTCTTTACAAGGCAAAAACACGCACATTCTGAAACTATCGGAGAAAATTGCGGCGTTTAGGAAGAAACTGCAGTTGTGGATAAAAAAAATGAATGAAGGCAGCGGTCAAGATTGCTTCCCGCAATTGTATAAATATGCGGCAGCTAATGAACTGGTTGTCTCACAAGACCTGATGGCCCTTTTCACGGAACACCTATCGAAGCTCACAGAATGGTTCTCGAAGTACTTTGAAGATGATGATGTCGAAAAATATGCATGGATCCAAGATCCTTTCCATGCACAAGCTCCGCCAGGATTCACAACACAAGAGCAAGAGAGTCTCATTGAACTCTCTTGCGACAACAACCTCAAAACGAGATTCATCAGTTCCGATTTGGTGGAGTTTTGGTTATCGATTCAAAATGAATATCCAAATTTAACTTCGAAAGCTTTAAAAATTTTCATTCCTTTTGCCACATCATATTTATGTGAAGCTGGATTTTCAGCTGTAGCTGTAATCAAGAACAAATATCGATCAAAGATCAATGTGGAGCAAGAAATGAGAGTAGCAGTCTCAAGTCTTATTCCCCGCTTTGAAAAACTGTGCGGAAATCATCAATCTCACCCGTCACATTGAGTTGACTGAGTAACTATGGTATTTCATTTATTTCTTAAGTCTTTTTTGTTGTTCTCTGTTTCAATTCTGAATTCTTATAAATATAATAAAACTAAATTTCATATTGTGGATGTTTTATTTTTGTGCCTATCTACCTAACTACTATTATTAAAGGTACCTATTTCTTTCGACTATAATATATATTATATATATATATATATATATATATATATATATATATATATATATATATATATATATATATATATATATATATATATATATATATATATATATATATATATATATATATATATATATATATATTCACTATATCTATTCCACATAGCTTACTAAAGTAGGGCGCCGTGACAAAATACTAAACTTGTAAGTGCGCCGAGGGCTGAAAAAGATTGGGAACCCCTGAATTCTAGCATATTAAAGATCCTGGGGGCTATGTACACAAAATGCCTCTGCCCAAAAGTGGTCTGCATTCGAGGGACGTCAAAATGTATAGTTCGGGATTGCCGCGGGCAGATTGTTTGCTGGGTTCTTATTGCGGTCTCTAAATTAGTTTGATAGTCACAGAGCGCCGTTTTCACGTATAGTTGTGGTACATCTAGCACGTTATATTCTCTGTAGAGATCATCTGAACAGTATCTCCAAGGCTTTCTCTTTATAATTTTAAGTATTAGCTTTTGAGCTCTAATCAAGGGCTCCATATGAATTTTCGCTGCACCTCCCCACCCTATGATCCCATATGTTAGGATAGATTGGCACAGGGCATGGTATACTATCTTAAGTGTCCTTTGGTCCAGAATGCCTCTATAAGGTCTTTGAAAATATACGTGAGTTTCCTAACTTTTGCCGACAGCTCCATTATGTGGGTGCTCCATTGTAGCCGGTAATCAATTAATATACCAAGATATTTAATGTTGTCAACTTTATTGCACTAGACGTTTTTGCTATTGCATCATATATTTTGCTATTGCGTTACAGTAAACATTTCAAGTTATAGAATATTTCACGAGTCAAGAATTCTTATTACATTATTTTACTAATAATTTTTATCCCAAAAATGTCGAAACATTCAAGATATGTGAAATCATTGAAACTTATAAATAACATAGATGAAGAGTGTTCGGAATGTAGTGAAGAGAAACTATCTGAAAATGAAGTGGATAGCATAGAAGAATATGATGACTCATTTGACACTATGGACGAATGTGAGTCCTCAGGTAAAGAAAGTGAAGACGAGAATATTTTGAATATACGTAGAGGACAAAAGAGAAAAAGACCGTTATCGAGTTCAGAAAGTGAAAGTGATGTGGAAGACAGATGTAACGAAATTGCGGCTGATGGTACAATTTGGCAAGAAATAAAACCAGGCTCAACACCTGGACGAGCGTCAATTTATAATATTTTTAGGAAGGTTGTAGGCCCGACAGCATATACCAAACGAAATATTATGAAGGGCAAAGTGAAGACAGCATTTTCTTTGCTTATTGACAATCGTATAATGGACCACATAAGAAAATGTACAGAAGAAGAAGCCTCTCGAGTATTGGGAACTAAGTGGAACCTTATTCCTGCAAAAATAAATGCATTCATTGCTCTTCTATATGTTCGTGGCGCATATCAGGCAAACCATTTGAACATCTCATACCTATGGAACAAGAAATGGGGTCCCGCTTTTTTTTTCAAAAACCATGAGCAGGAGTGATTTTTGTGAAATTATGCAGTTTATCAGGTTTGATAAAAAAAGTCAACGAAGCCATCATTTACAAACAGATAAATTTGCTCTAATCTCTGCAGTATAGTACAAATTTATAGAGAATAGCCAAAATTGTTACAAGCCAGGGGAACATGTAACTATCGATGTACAGCTTTTCCCAACCAAAACGAGATGTAGGTTTAGGCAATATATGCCGGATAAGTTTGGTATCAAATTCTGACTAGCATCTGACGTCAGCACCAGTTTTCCCAGCACCAGTCAGATGTAGTTTTCAGTTTTCGGTCCAATCGTGACATGCAACACATCTGCTACACGCAAAACATTCATAAAAAGTCGAAAAAGTGCTACAGTCGTTAAATTAGTGTTATCAAGATTCTGGTGATCCGGTGCATCGGTACGAGTGTTCGCACCTGACTCTGCAGGGTCAGCTGCAACAGGTTGTTAACTTTGACCCAAGTTTGAACTAAGTGCAGCTAAGTTTTTACGTGATTCTTTAATCAATTTATGAAGCCGGCTATCACTTGAGTCTGTCACCGAAGACGCGAGAACAAGGGTATCACCAGTACCGGCTCGGCGTTCTCTATCGATTGATCCTAATCTCGACTAGAACACTACCCTCCTTAAAATCTTCGCCTGTGCTGCAGAACTTGGACGACGCACAGCCACAACCAGGCATCAGAACTACCCTCCACTGTTTCAAAATGCCGAACGAAGGGTCGAGAATTCGTCCACCGCGACCATCCCTATCCATTTCGGCATCCTCATCCAGGGAACAATCACCATCCAGGGAGCTACCACGGTCGAAGTTGTCATCCCCGACATCTCCCGAAGAACTTGTAAAAACTGCAATGGCTGCACTGGACTCGGCGGGCAACCTTCGCAGAGACATTAAAACCACCGTGCTCGAGTGCCTCAAAGAGCTGGCAGCCCACGCCAAGGAAGCCTCCCCTATCCCGACATCCCCACTAGTGCAGGTAGCTCCAGAAGGGACAGCGCTGGCTACGGAAAAAACATCAACAATGCTAGAAGACATCGCGGCTAATATCAAGTGACTTCTCAGCAAGCGATGAAGGACCTCTCTTCCTCCATCAATAGCCATACAGCCATACAGGCAGCCGCCAGAATGCTTGAAGACCAAGGAACGGAGGTTTACCTACAATGGGTCAGAGGGCACAGCAACATACTGGGCAATGAGAGAGCTAACGAATTTGCCAAGAAGGCAGCTCTGACTAAGAAGAAGGCACCTACGTTCGACCACTGGCCGCTAAGCTTTGCAAAGCGCATCCTGAGAACCCAGAACCTCAAATTATGGAACGAAAGGTATCAGGCCGCAGAAACAGGGAATATCACAAAACTCTTTTTCCCAACAATCCAACACGCCTTGACTCACAAGAAAGCCGCCACCAATTCGTATCACTTCACCCAAATTCTAACTGGTCACGGCGCATTCAATGGTTATCTGGCAAGATTTAAACTACGGGATAGTGCGGAGTGCCCCTGCGATGGACAGACGATCCAAGACGTTCCGCACCTTCTGTTCACTTGCCCTATATTTGGATATCATCGGTACCAGCTGAAGATGGCCTTCGGGGACGAAAGTTTTGACCCAATGAATTTACCGGCTATCCTCACCACCCAGAAACACTTGAAACCTTTTCGGGATTTTGCTGAGGGAATCTGTAGAACAGCGCGCGAACACAACACGGACATACAAAACACACACTGACAAATATTGCTAAAACACACACAAGTACAATATGCCCGCATCAGCGTGGGAAGGCTCCAGACAGCCGAGCATCTAGGAGAGGTTTACAGTGGTTCCCTTTTCAAGCAATGGCAAATGCCGGATGACTCCTACAAAATTACCACCCATCCTCACACTTACAGGTATAAGTTACTAGGAGCAAACATTCAAAAAGTGATTTGTCACATTTTTTTCAAAAATGTACTGGCAACACCAATTTAAACTCTTGCTAAAATACTTCATGTTTGCTTAATCAGTTTCGTGTAAAACATTCTTTGTCCCCTATAGTTTCATTAGTAAAAACTGAGATTTCAAACAAACTGTGTTTTCTCCAAAAGTCTGTTTCGTTCATAAAATGTTTTGTCCATGCAACGAATCAGAGCATTGCAAATGTCAGTTTGTTGTGTGACAAATCACTTTTTGAACACACGTTTTCTTTGTGTCACTTGACAGGATAACCTAAAACGTAGTAATTAATTATTGCTCAGCGGTTATTTGTTTTTTCACGTTTACAGCGGCTATTGATTTGTATTGTTTGTGTCTGAAACTTTTGAAAGTGAAAGTGCAATACCTGTGCCAATACGCCGTTAGTCGGCCGATAGCCAGTCTACCTACACTCAAGTTCAAGTGCATATACTTACCTATTCAAATTTTAAAATGAATGAAGACGAAACCGACACCGTATTAGTAAGTGACTGTTCTGCTGGAAGTCGCAAACGAAAAATAACTGGAGGTAATAGAGCAGCAGCTAAGAAGAAACGATATTCTGCTCCATGTAGTGTAAACGTCTACACGCCTTGCTCATCTCATACTTCGACGAATAAAATACTTTTATGTCACAAATTAACACCAAATATGGTCAAAGAAATCAGAGATAAGTTTTTCAGCATCCCTAATAAACAGAGGCAAGACGGGATGATTGCTAACATGATAGAAGTTGCCACCGATATAAAGAGACGAAGGCCAAAGAATTTCAACAAGGTTCTGCAGAACGCAACAAATACATGATCGAAAAACGAGTTCATAAACAAAGAGCAAATGCCTTCTACAAGCTATTAAAAACGGTTGTTCCAAATTCTGTTTTTTATTGTTTTGATTTACAGCAAATCCAATCGCTGCCGAAATCACCAATTCAAGACGCATTTTATGCACGTCAATTAAATTTTTATAGCTTGTGTGTTTATAGGAACAAGCCGGCAAAGGCAGTCTTGAAATATCTTCTGCTCTGCTAAACTTCTTGCAAAATACTGATTTTCAGGAAAAATCACTTTTAAGCTTTTTCAGCAATGGCTGTGTTGCAAAAAAAAAAAAATAACATAGTTTTGAGAACTGCTATGTATTTCCTATATACACATGAAACTTGCATACAAGAAATACAATTTCATTTTCCTGTCCGGGGTCATAGTTACCTTCCCGCAGATCGAGTTTTTGGCCGCGTTGAAAAGATACTGAGAGGAAAACAATTTATCTTGACAAAAGATGAGTATTATGATGTTTATTCTCAAATTGGAAATGTAAAGAAATGTGGCACTGACTGGGTAATAGGGATACAAAAGAGTTGCAAAAATATTGGAATGATTTGACTATGATAAGCGAGATGAAGCGGATTTATATAAAATTGACTACAAGAGGCAGGCAACGCTTTGTCAAGGTGAAAGGCTTGGAAAACTTTGTATTTGAATCAGAGGAAGAGTTCCAGGCTTTAACAAAAAGGAATATTAACAACAGACGACTACAACGGATAAGATTGAATGATGTACCATTAGAACATGGCATCACAAACGAGAAGAAAGCTGATGTTAACAAGCTTCTGTGTGCTATGTTTGGTGATGGATGGCAAGATTTAAATGACCACCGGTTTGAATGGTACAAGCATATAATGTTTTCAACGCCAACTGCCACTGAAACACAGGAAGTAGAAGAGACTTGTGACTGTTTAGAGCAGTGGTGCCCAACCGGTAGCTCGCGGGCACCTGGTAGCCCGCGGCCTGTGTTCTAGGCGCCCGCGAACAAAATCGGTCAATAACTAAATTACGCTGTATGCATGGTATGCGTCGTTAGTAGGTACGCAAATATGTGTAGGTAGGCCACAGCAAGAATACGAGCGAGAGGGTGCGTCGTCGCGTCGTCCTGCTCTCTCGCCGAGAAAACGTTCGGTCGGACTCGGCCGCGCGGCGGTCAGTCAAATGAGTGAACTCAAATCTGGCATATCGTTATTCGCTCCGTGGCGTGCGTGTGTGTATTTCTTGATTTCATTTCATTGTAGGTATATTAAATACCTAACTAATTTGTCACATACATAAGTCATCTCCTTGCCGTAAAATGAGTGATGAACCTGGACCATCGAAGAAAAAGAAAATATATAATTTCAATAGGGAATGGGAAGAAGAGTTTTTATTTACGAGTGTTAGCGAGAAAGCTATTTGCTTACTCTGCAATGCTTCTGTAGCGGTACCAAAGCGGTCGAACGTCGAACGTCATCATAAAAGTCTCCATGCAGATTTCAAAGGTAGGCATATTTATGTGCACGTAATATAACCAGCTTTTACGAATTTTTATTTGGATTTCGACACATAATAATACATATTATCAACCTTAGTTTCAAATGTGTTATGTAAATAAAATTTAAAAATTGTAGGTACTTGTGAAATCGAAGACTATCGCGGATGTTTGACATTATAATAAGAATAAACGAATTTACCGCGGGATGTTTTTAAAACCCGACGTTTCGGCGATGTTGCAATTGCCGTTGTCCAGGGTAGACTAGAGCGCCGTCAATCGTAAAACGCAAGGACGTAACACAGGATTCGTTTATTCTTATTATAAAGTGTAGGTACTTATCTACATAACATGTGTTTTTTATTATTTCAGATAAATATCCGCCGCAGTCTGCATTACGAAAGAATAAAGTTCAAACTTTGCAAGCTGTTCTACTAGCTCAACAAAATACCTTTTTTACTGCTAAAAATAAATCAAAGGCTCACACAGAAGCATCCTTGAAAGTAAGTTACATTCTGGCGTCTAACAAAAACCCTACTCTGACGGAATTATTATAATAGAAGCTATGTTGGGCATGGCTGAATCTTTGTTTCATGATTTTAAAAACAAAAACGACATAATTTCGGCAATAAAACAAGTGCCGTTATCGAGGAACACGGTAACACGACGAGTTGATGAAATAGCAAATGACGTCTTTGACCAGATGAAAAATGACTTGGCAAAATGCGAGTTTTTTTCATGGCAAATGGACGAATCGACGGATATTACTGACTCACCACAGCTTTTGGTGTTCATCAGAATGGCCTTTTCTGACTTTTCTGTTAAAGAAGCATTGCTCGCCAATTTGACGTTGGTAACTTATACACGAGGACAAGACATTTATGACGCAATAAAAAAGATGATTACTGAACAGAACATACCAATACAGAAACTGGTAGCTATGACTACCGACGGAGCGCCTGCAATGATCGGCAGAAATGTTGGATTTATTGGTCTGTGTGAAAAGGATGAAGATTTTCCTAAATTTAATTCCTATTACTGTGTCATACACCAGGAAACTTTGATTGCCAAAAAACTTACCCTTGGCCATGTTATGAGCGTAGTAGTACGAATCGTGAATTTCATTCGTGGACGAGCGTTGAACCATCGTCTTTTCAAAGATTTGCTTGATGAATTGGACAGTGAACATGGTGATTTGATCTACTTCGCTGAAGTAAGGTGGCTCAGTCGTGGTAAAGTGCTGACAAGATTTGTTGGTTTGATGACAGAAATCAAAATATTTTTGCAATCTAAAGATAGCTACGAAGAAAAACTCGATGATAAAGTATGGCTGGCCGACTTGGCATTTCTAACTGATGTAACTGCGAAACTAAATAAACTCAACGAAACACTACAAGGAAGAGAAAAACACATATCAGATGATGAGCGCAATTTTAGCATTCGTAAAAAAAATCGATCTATGGAAGAGGCAGTTAGAGGAGAAAATTTTTCAACATTTTCCTTAGTTTACTCTCCTATTGGACGCTGAATATCTTGCGGAGTATAACCCAGTTAAACATGTGGAGCTGTTTCACCAGTTAAAATCGGAATTCGAAAGGCATTTTGACAACATTTTCTGTACAGAACCTCTGTTTATTTTTGTCAAAAATCCATTTATCGATAGCGATGTTTCACAACTAGCTTCGTTGATGGAATCCCATTGCTTCGTTAATAAAGCGGAAGCATTTTTTGGGTCAACATATCTATGTGAACGTGCTTTTTCTCAACTAAAAGTAATTAAAACCAAATACAGAAGTATGTTAACTAACGAACACGTCAAAAATTGTATGATTTTGGGTTGCACAGAAGATTACCAACCAGACTTTAAGAAGCAAGTATCGCATTAGCTTTTTGCTGTTCCTGTATAATATACAGTGTATATTATGTTTGAAGTGTAGTAAGTGTGTCATATCAACATAATAAATAAAAAGTGGTGTAATTGTATAATGTAGTTTCCTTTATATCACTTATGTTTTTTTATCAATTCGGCGGTGCCCGCGTGGCGTATTGGGGTTTTCAAAATAGCCCTTGGAGCACTCTCAGTTGGGCACCACTGGTTTAGAGGAAGAAGTTGCAGTTAGGATTTAGGGCTAGAAAATAAATTCTTTTCATTCTTATAATTTTTAATACAATTAATAAAAAAATATTAATGATACTGTATGGTTTCCATTCAAACTAAGTTTTGTCCAGGGCCTGTACATTCAAAAAGAGTTTTGTCCACGAATTTCATGCAAAACATGTTTTGTCCAAACTAGTATTTTAAAATTTATGTATTTGAAAGGTGTGTCAGGTATATTAGTATTTAACTGTATTCCCTATGCATTTCTAAAGAAATAAATCTGTCTAGAATACCTATAAGAAGTAATAGGCAGGTGTAATACATTTTTTCCATTTACCCAACAATCCAAGCCGGTGGACAAATCACTATTTGAATGTTTGCTCCTCACTTGAAAAATATATAAGTATATATATATATATATATATATATATATATATATATATATATATATATATATATATATATATATATATATATATATATATATATATATATATATATATATATATATATATATATATATATATATATATATATATATATATATATATTTTTTTATTTAATTGTAAGGTTAGTGAAGGTTGTACCTTTGGAAGGAATTCTAAATCCAATATTTTATTTAAAAATGCATTTTCCCGCCCATTACACCCCTCTCCCAGCACCACAGAGGAATGCGGGTAGTTGCAGGTGACAGCTTCCACTGCAGTATTCTTCTTGCCGCTGAAGAAGGAGCCACGGGCTCCGAAACGTCCGGCAAAGGTACAACCTTCACTAACCTTACAATTAAATAAAAATGTTTTAAAAGTTTTCATTTAAAAATTAAATACTATATATATATATATATATATATATATATATATATATATATATATATATATATATATATATATATATATATATATATATATATATATATATATATATATATATATATATATATATATATATATATATATATATATATATATATATATATATATATATATATATATATATATATAAAAAGAATAAAAACGACTTGGACTAGACGTAAAAAATAAATAAAAACATTACGAGTTCAATCATTTAAAACAGCCAGCTACGTGAAGCCAAGAAAGCCGGAGATAAGGCCCTCTGCCACAACTTCTCGCGCGCGTACCGCTCTATACTCAAACTGATACAGAGCGTAGCAACGCAAAACAACAAGCGCAAAGAAGCATTTCTCAAGTCCAAAGAGGAATCCCGGTTTGACAAAAACCATTTTAACTACAGTAAAAAGGTTTTGTCTGCCGGAAGAAATGGCCACGGAATACTTTTCGACCACTTATGAGGATCCAATGCGGCTCCATACGTACAGCCCTCCTCCGGACATTAAACCTCCGCACCTGCCTACAGTAGCTTTCGCCTCTCAACCCCCATCTCTAGATGAGATTTTAAATCAAATAAAAAGGAAGCCGTCGGGCTCTACTCCAGGTCCTGATGGTATTCCCTACTTAGTGTATAAAAAGTGCCCCTGCCTTCTGCAATATTTAGGATCCATCTTCCGACATATATGGAATAGCGGTGTAGTCCCACAGAATTTCGGCCGAGCGACAGTCATCTTAATTCCGAAGGTCCCAGTTTGCACCGGACCAAAGGACGCTCGGCCCATTGCTCTGACAGATACTGTGGCCAAAATCTTTTTTGGCATAGTCCACATGAGGATGAGCGAATTCATGCACCGGAACGAGTACCTTGGAGTGTCAGTACAAAAAGTCTTCATGCGTGGCGTCTCAGGCTGCCTCGAGCACAATTCTCTCTTGGCTGCTGCCATTAAGGATGCGAGACAGCACGAACGCCAAATCAATGTATGCTGGCTCGACCTAGAGAATGCCTTTGGGTCAGTTCGGCACAGTCTCCTCCACTTTGCGCTCCGCTGGTACAACTTCCCACCTGTGGTGGGTGACATTGTAGCCTCCTACTACAACTGTCTGACGTTCCATGTCAAAACGCAAGAATGGACTACCCGCTCTATATCATATTCAATTGGACTGTTTCAGGGCTGTTGCCTTTCTCCGACGATATTCAATATCGTTTTCAATATACTGCTGGAAAGCCTGACCCAGTTCGAGAAGAAGTGGGGTTACCGTTTTAAAACAGACGGCCAATACACATCGTCGTGCCTCGCTTTTGCCGCCAGGAGCCCCACTTTCTCACAGGAGATCTCACAGGAGACGACCTAACTTTTATCACCAGGAGCCCCAAGCAGCTTTCCCTGCTATTACAGAAAGTGGAGCTGTTCTGCGACTGGTCAGGCTGTATAAAAGTGAAGCCCTCCAAACGTTTTTGCCTTGGACTCGCCCGCATAGGCACAAAATTTACGTCCTATGACCCAAAATTGGTCTATAAGGGCTCTATTATCTCCCTTATAGACCTAAATAACCACTTCAAATTTCTTGGCAGGAAAATCACCTGCCAGGGAAAAGACCTCTCTGGCGATCATGTTATAGAACATTTCAGTAGTTGCCTGGAAAAGATAGATACACTGCTAATTTCTGGCCCTCGTAAGGCTTGGATCTATGACAACTATCTAACTTCACATTTGTCATGGCCCTTTCTTATTTAATTTCACCAAAACCGAACTGTCTCGTCTGGATGCACTGGTGACAGCTAGTTTAAAATCCTGGTTGTCCTTAGCCAAACCAGCTGACCCCTCGACTCTCTTCAGGTCCAAACACAATTTTGGGCTAGCTCTAAAACTGCCCTCTCTGCTCTACGCCAACTCAAGAATAACCGAAAATTCGATTCTAAGCAATTCCAAGGATCCGGCAATATCGAAGCACGTAGTAAGTGGCCGTAGTGAGTCAAATGATCTACAAGCCCGCGTTGACTTCCACAAAAACTTCCTTACTGGAATCAGCCAGAATGGCACTGGTCTGGGGTATGGCAGTACAACCATGAGCGATGTGGACTGGAAGAAGTCTCTCTTACGGGAAGATTACGACAGCAATAGTCTTTTGCATTCCGCCTCCAATGCACTGGAAGGTAATGCTCTATGACTGGACGCCAGAGATGCTGAAATTTTATTTGAATGCCTTTCAGCATACACTTCCAGACCCCAGTAACCTCGCTCGTTGGAGCTTTGCCGAGGATAGTTCTTGTCCCCTCTGTAGCAATACCCCTTGCACAGCTAGACACATTCTAGCTGGCTGCAAGGTGGCCTTAGATCAAGGACGGTACACTTACCGCCATGACAAAGTTCTCGCTGTTATTCGCGAGGTAATTAGTCTCTCAGTGGCTCGTGCCAACAAGGGTTTGACAGTATCCTCCAAACCCCCAATACAGTTTGTGCGGGATAGCTCTAAAGGCAAAAAACATTTAACTACAAAACCTTTCTCAATAATCGAGAAAGCTACAGATTGGATTCTAGAGGTTGATTCGGTCTCTAAGCAGTATAAATTCCCTGAAAGTCTCGGATGCACAGCCCTCCGTCCAGATATAACTCTTTACTCTCTATCTCGGAAGGTGGCTCTTATTGTAGAATTAACTGTTCCATGGGAATCAAATATCCCAAAAGACCACGAGTACAAATTAAATAAATACCATGATCTCGCAAATGCCGTAACCCGGAACGGCTTCACTGTTCACCTTCACGCGGTGGAAGTTGGCGCTCGTGGCCTGCCAGCTAAATCTCTATTTCACCTCTTTAAAGATCTTGGCCTTTCCAGAAAAATAATCAACTCTTTCTTAGAAAAATTATCTAAAACTGCGATTTGCGCATCTCAAATTCTATGGCTTCGAAGGGGGAGTGAATGGGTGGCAAGGTGAACGCTCACATGTGGCAAGACAGCTGTCCTAAACCTACCACAGCCGGTTCGTAAGTCCGGAATCCACTGCTCACCCCCCAGAAGTGTAAAAAATTGTATTATGTTGGGCCCGACTCCGGTCGGTGAATTCCATGGCAGCTCCGTTTGTATTTATTTATTTATTATTATGGCTCACGCTATTGGCCTTCAATGCCAGAATGATTGGACAACAATTGGAGACTTTTGCATTCCTCCTCCAATGCACTGGAAAGTAATGTTGTAAGACTGGACGCCAGAGATGCTGACATTTTATTTAAAATCCTTTCAGCATACACATCCAGACCCCAGTAACCTCGCTCGTTGGAGCTATGCCGAGGATAGTTCATGTCCCCTTTGTAGCAACACCCCTTGCACATATTTTTTATTAATTCCTAGGTAAAGAAATTCTGCATCGAAATTCGGCGCAAAAGGAAGCGAACTAGCAAAAGGTAAAACGAAAAAGACGAAAGAGCGCATCGAGGACATCGATCAAGAAACCGACAAGAAAAATACTCCGACGTCGAGCAAACGTCAGTGACAACAGCTGATGCACCGACGGGTTTTTTTCAACCATAGAGCACAATCATTTTGTTCAAAGACAACGAAAACTCTATAGACCGAGTAATAGGAATGTATTAGTTTCGAATTAGAACTGAATCCAATTACTTGAGGGTCCCTTAAGTGCATACTCACTGAAGGGAGCCCTTAAGTAACGACTATGAATAGCAATTTTGAGGGTGGTACTTAAGTGTCACTCGAGTTAGTGTTCCCTTAAGGTGTACTTAAGTATCGACTGTGAATACGGCTGTTAGCCTCTCAGTGGCTCGTGCCAACAAGGGTTTGACAGTATCCTCCAAACCCCCAATACAGTTTGTGCGGGTTGGCTCTAAAGGCAAAAAACATCTCACTGCAAAACCTTTCTCAATAATCGAGAAAGCTTCAGATTGGATTATGGAGGTCGATTCGGTCTCTAAGCAGTATAAATTCCCTGAATGTCTGGGATGCACAGCCCTGCGTCCAGATATAACTCTTTACTCTCTATCTCGGAAGATGGTCCTTATCGTAGAGTTAACTGTTCCATGGGAATCAAATATCCCAAAAGACCACGAGTACAAATTAAATAAATACCATGACCTCGCAAATGCCGTCACCCGGAACGGCTTCACTGTTCACCTTCACGCGGTGGAAGTAGGCGCTCGTGGCCTGCCAGCTAAATCTTTGTTTCACCTTTTTAAAAATCTTGGTCTCTCCAGGAAAATAATCAACTCCTTTCTAGAAAAATTATCTAAAACCGCGATTTCTGCATCTCATATTCTATGGCTTTGAAGGGGGAGTGAATGGGTGGTAAGGTGCACGCTCACATGTGGCAAGACAGCTGTCCTAAACCTACCACCGCCGGTCGTAAGTCCGGAATCCACCCTTCACCTCCCAGAAGTGTAATAATTATATATGATGGGCCCGATTTTTGGTCAGTGAATTCCATGGCAGCTCCGTTTGTATTTTATTTATATTCAAACCTTGTTTGTAACTTGCAAGGTCAACAGTATCAAACAAAAAAAAAAAAAACAGAGAAACAACCGGCGAAAACATTTCTAGACAACAATTTTTATTCCAATTAGCTGAAGAACTTGCCGAAGATTTTCGACATGAGCAACAGGAAGAAAAAGAAATTATGCAGAAGACGTCAACAAATTCACGTTCGGATTCTTGTATTCAAATGCGAAAAAGGTGCCAAATAGGATTTTGCAAAGAAAACAAAACTAACAAAATCTGTTTCAAATGCAACAAATACATATGTGGAAAATGTGCCTTCGAAAACCCAATAATTTGCAAAATATGCGGTGAACATGAATAAAGTTAGCATGTTATTTATGTATTTTCTAAATTTAGAATTCAGTTGAAGAATATTAATTTTTTTTTTATTTTTTTTTTCTGTTTTTAACACGTTAAACGCCGAGTGAAAATTGTCATTTTACTCCAAAAACTTTTTACTTTCCATTTGTTAATCATGATGAAATATATATGGAAAACAATTCTCATCAAAATAAAATATATAGTTTTTGAGTTATTTTATAAAAACTACCTGCGGGCACTGGAGACCCCCACGGCGCTCTGTAGCAGAAATGGGAATTTCCGTTAGCGTGCGCCGCGCCGCCCGCGCCGCCGGCCACGCGCGCGCGAGACCGCGTGGCGCGTGCTCTAGTCTGCCGACGGCGCTTGCATAGAGAGGTCGTGTTTTTGATTCTTTTATGTGCGCTGTTGCGGCATTATTAGCGGTGTGTTTTTAGCGCTATTAGTTCGGTAATAGATTACGATGGAAAACAATACAGTACCTTGTAATGACAAAGGTGATTTTTGTGAGTTTCAATTGGATTTAGCAGACTTTGAATTTACGCAATCGGATTTGCAAGAGATCGCGACTTTAGAAGCCGACGCACTTCAAGTTTCATTCAGGGAACCCAGTAGTGATGAGGAATCTCAAGATTTGCATATACCAAAGAAAAGGAAGCGTATGGTTATCGAGTCGGAAAGTGAAAATGACTCAGTAGAAAATTTTGTCACCGATAATATACCTTCTACGTCAAACAACTACTCAAAGTGGAGGAATTGTAGTGGACGCACGGCTAGGGTAATACCATTTACTGAGCCGACAGGTATGAAGTTTCCTTGTTCAACAGACTTCAGGCAAGCGAATCCGGAGGACTTTTACGCTTTGTTAGTTGGCGATTTGTTTGAAGTAATAGCCGAAGAGACTAATCTCTTTGCTACCCAGAGCCTTGAAGATAAAAATTTTAAACCATGTTCACGCTCACATTTATGGCAACCAACCGATAAAGATGAAATAAAACGTTTTTTCGGATTAATTTTATTCATGGGCCTAGTAAAACTGCCTTCAATCAGTGATTACTGGAGTACAGATGACGTGATGCGTCAAACATTTCCTCGAACAGTGATGACTAGAAACAGATTTGAAATACTTTTACAGTACTTACATTTCGCCGACAATGATAACATTAATCCGTCCGATCGCATCGCTAAAATTAGGTATCTCATAAACTTGTTAAATACAAAATTCAAGGCCTACTATTCACCCAAAGAACAGCTTTGTGTTGACGAGAGCATGATTCCTTTCAGGGGGCGACTCGCTTTTCGACAGTATAACAAGTCGAAAAGACACAAATACGGTATAAAGCTGTTTAAAGTTTGTACAAATCCTGGTTATACTATAAAAATGCAGATATACTGCGGGAAAAATTTTGATACTGTCAATAATAGCCCAACTAAGATTGTATTATCTCTGTGTAACGAACTATTAAACAAAGGCCATACGATTGCCACTGACAACTGGTATACCAGTTTAGAACTGGCGTATGAATTGCTTAAGAACGAGACACATTTTTTGGGGACCGTAAGAAAAAACAGACGACACTTGCCTAAAAAAGTTATAGAAACTCAACTACAACGAGGAGATTTCGTAGCACAAGAGAACGAAGATGGAATCACAGTACTAAAATGGAAAGATAAAAGAGACGTTCTAATGCTGTCGACAAAGCACACGGACACATTTACTCGTGTAAATGTGAAAGGTAAAAATGTCCGAAAACCAACAATGGTTTTAGATTATAACAGATGTAAAGCTTCGGTAGACATGAGTGACCAAATGACAGCTTATTCGACCCCTCTAAGGAAGACTGTGAAATGGTACAAGAAATTGGCCATAGAATTGATTCTGAATACTGCAGTAGTCAATGCGATGATAATGTATAAGGAAACTACAAAGAAACAAGTTTCAATAGTGGAGTATAGAAAACAACTAGTTCGGTATCTTACTTGTTCGGTAAGATCTGAAACAGCTAACTTGCCAAATGAAATACGTCCGAAAAGGCGTAAACATGAATTATTTAAAAAGACGGGGCCTGTAAGACAAACAAGAAGATTCTGTGTTTCCTGTTACAAGAGAAATGTAGAGATAATGTCAAGAAAAGATGCGAAAAATAAGACAAGAAAAGTGCCTACCTGTTGCTTGCAATGTGAAGGCCAACCGCACTATTGCCTACTGTGCTTCAATAAGGAACATCGATTGATAAAAATCTGACTACTTACAATCGTAGTGATTTCTAAAGTTTTGCGTCAACATTGTTAATTTTTCTATTTCTATTGTTTAGAGCTCTGATGTCGTCAAAACTAAGGTTTATGATTACTTTTTGATATGATACGTTTTCTTCTTTTTTATGTTTTTTTTTTTTGGAAAATTTGAGCAAAAATTACCTTTGAAAAAACTTTTATTTCTATAAATGGTTTGTCAATATTTCGATTAGGTTAATTATTTTTAGTGAAAAGACTTGTCAAACAAATAAAACTATTGAAAAATGTTTTCGTTTTCATACTAATTTCATCAAATTACTGGTTATCTAGGTCCCACTTGGTTTCGTCTCTCTAGAGCGCCGTGCCGGTCACCCTAACGTATTAAATTAAAAGTAACTGTGCCCTACGGCGTAGGAGACTGTCTTGAATGTAGGTCTGACTTGAGGTCACCAGTACCCCCCACGGCGTCTTGAAGTATATAGGTCACCGGTGACCCCCATGGCGCTTAACGTGTTAAATTTAATTAATAAACATTTTTGAATCGTTACTTGAAAAAAATTGTTTTATTCAAATACTAAATTATGCTACATACTTTCGCTACACATGAATATATATATATATATATATATATATATATATATATATATATATATATATATATATATATATATATATATACATATATATATACGAGACGCGTCGCATTTTTGTTGTATCGAAGTTATTTTAAATAAAAGACGAAAACCAGAAATTGTGGTGTTTAATCAACGACGGAACCCCACAATTTGGGGGCTCGACCGCGATTTGAGGAGCAACGACGGGAACAGCAGTTATCCAGATCGAAAAATACGACGACGCGACGCCGTTTCCGCCATTGCTGTTTTGACACGACGAAAATTTACGAAAACGACGACACTAACGAAAAACTGATTGTGCGCCTGCTGAAAATCATTGATTTGAGTGATAAACTAGTAGATTTGCTGTGAAATTCGCTAAAAAGCCGAAAAACTCGAAAAAAGTGAACAATATCTGCTATAGAGTTGGGCGACATCATTTTAATGCCAATACGACTTCAACTGTAGAGTTGGACACGTACTCCGACTTTGACAGATCGGGAAGTCGACTCGAATATATTTACGGCGCCTAGGAATTACGCATGAACGGGCGCCTAGGAACTTAAAACCTAGTGGTGTTCTGACGTTGCATCATGCCGAAAAGACTAAATAAGAATAATTCTGATTTTGAGGATGCCGAAAGAGTGGAAGAATTAAGAAAAGAGATTGCTATGCTTAAAAGTGAGCGTACACAAAAGATGTCGAACATAACTTTTAAAGATGTGGAAGATTCTATCAAACCTTTCACAGCCGACGACAATATATCCGTCAGAGGATGGATAGACGAATTTGAAGATTTGGCCTCTACCGCTGAGTGGAACGAAGTGCAAAAATTGATTTATTCAAAGAGACTTATCCGAGGAACCGCTCAATTGTTCCTACGAGCTGAGGGAAGCGCCAAAACTTGGGAAGACGTCAAGAAAAAATTAACCGATGAATATGCACCGAGAGCTAGCGCTGCTGCCATGCATAAGAAGATGATGACGACCAAGAAGAGAAGAGATGAGACTTACATCCAGTACTTTTATCGCATGCGCGAATTAGCAAATGAAGGTGAAATCGACGAAAAGTCTGTGATGGAATACATTATTGACGGTATACCAGATCAGGAGGTTAATAAAACAATACTCTACGAAGCGAAAAACATTACCGACTTTAAAGAGAAGCTGATAATTTATGCGAAAATAAAATCTAAGGATGAAAAGAGCGTTATCAATGAAGAGGTGATGAAACCGAAATATACAGAATCAAATACAGGATTTGAAAAAAATGAGATGCTTTAACTGCGGAAATCTAGGACATGCTTCGAAGACATGCAGGTTTCGCGACAAGGGAACCAAATGCTTTGCGTGTAACGAGTTCGGACATTTGTCATCGAAGTGCCCTAACAAAACAGAAAAATCTGGAAACTATGATGACAAAAGAAACGAAGAAAGAAATGTCAAGCGGACATATCACGTGGATACTGATGATGACTCCGAAGACGGACAGATGAAAATTACGGAGAGAAAGGAGGAAGAATTATTTGTTGGATTTGGTGAAATTGAGACTGACGATATCGACGTGGGAATCTTGCCGATGAAGAAACAAGTTGAGAAGATGGTTCAAAATTATAAACCTAATCTGACCAAGAGTACTAATATTAAGATGAAGATAATACTCGCTGATGAGGCTCCTGTTTATCAACATCCTCGAAGACTATCACCCGGCGAAAAGATTGAAGATGGCGTTATAGAAAGACTAAAACAAGCACAGAAGAATGATCACGAGTTGAAAACCACGATAAATTTATTAGAACAAAGTGGACCATTTGATGACTACCAAATGGAAAATGGAGTACTAATGAAAGAAATAGAAGGCAGAAAATTATTGGTGATACCGAAAAAGATGCAGACGGAATTAGTCAAGAAATGTCACGACAATGGACATTTTGGTATTAAGAAGACGGAAAACTTATTTTTGCGAGAATTCTGGATCAGACGTAAACTGTTAAAAGAAAAAATCAAGCTGTGTATTCAGAACTGCATTTCGTGCATACCAGCTGACAGGAAGAGAGGAAAGCGTGAACGATTTCTAAGCCCGATCGACAAAGAAGATTTACCTTTTCAAACATATAGAGTTTGGAAATGTCGGGACAAGGACAAATACGGCGTGAAGAAGATTGGAATGACGGATGGGCCGAGGTCAACAACATCAACAGACTTCATGAAACCATGGCAGAACCATGACAGGTCATCCGAGACGGATGAAGAGCAGGAAGGCCGAACTGTGGGAAATGCCGAAGCCTAAAAATACAAAAGAAGAGAAGAAGAAGAAGTAGCTGTCAGTCGATAGCGAAAGACGAAAGCCGACGAGACGCGTCGCATTTTTGTTGTATCGAAGTTATTTTAAATAAAAGACGAAAACCAGAAATTGTGGTGTTTAATCAACGACGGAACGACGGAAATATATATATATATATATACTAGCAGACCCGGCCACGCGTTGCTGTGGCTTTTTTGTTATATTACATTGTAGTAAACTATTTAAGAGGAACGGTAGGAGAACATCATTCATGGGGACCACCATGCTTTTTTACATAGATGCCATTTGTAAAAAAATATGGCGACCTCCATGACAGATTTTCTACTGCCGTAACCCCTTAATACAATGAAATAATTATTTACGAACGAAGACGGAAACGTTATTGCTGGTATAAAAATCCACTGGATTGGGATTTGAGGGGGAAGGACTTTGAACACGATTGATTAAAATATTAAGCAAAAATCAATACAAAAGAATTAATTTAAAAATGTATTATTATTTTTATTCACGTTTGTAACAAATGAGTATATTACAAAGTTGTTAGTAAATAACGTGTGACACTTAAACTTATGAATGAGGTAGGTAGGGCAGATAGTCTTAAATCTTTAACAATAATATTTATTATTTTGAATTATAAATACTTTTAATTTCAATTTAATTTAGCACTAATCGGTGCACAATATTTTTGGTTAACCTGTCTTTAGCTAACACAAATAGATATGACGGTTTCCCTACATGTGAATATGCAACATATATTTGCCCATGAGAAAAACATGGATTTTCCAAATCTAAACCACAAATGGACATTGTTTGGCCTTGAGACTTATTTATAGACGAATTCAAAAGCTAAACGAATTAGAAACTGTAGCCTTCTGAAGAGTATGGTAGAATCTGACGGTATTATTATTTATTGGAATACGTTTCAACAGGACCACTTTTTTTTAAACTTCCCAGTTAATGGTTACTTCAAGAATATTTCCGGTGATCTTTTTGATGACCAAACGCGTACCGTTGCATAATTGAGGTGGATTCAAATTACGTAGGAGAATAATAGTGGAGTCAATCTTTATCGTAGATTATGTGGTGGCATTCCAGGCATATCTAGTGAATATAAAAATTCAATTGGAAAATTTACACTTTTATTTTCATCAACAACAGCTGTATCTGGTAACAACTGTTGTATATGGAAGTTAATTTCGTCAACATCAACATTTTTGGCTGCTAAAATCGCCCGATGACTGAGCCAGTTATGATTCAAGTAATTATTCTGTATATACGAAAAAAAACACTGAATGAATTCATTTTTTCCTGAAAAACAGTGCACAAATTGTCTGGCAGTTTAATGCATTGCGTATTTGGTTGCAGTTCTATTTTACCGTTCCCAATATCTAGGAAAATATCTGTGCTGATAGATCATTTTTTAATCATACGCGCATGTTTATGGTCAATCGAAGTGTTTCAACACTTCGCCATGAGAATGATTGTTTCAAACATGCATTAATCTCTTCCGCGAAAGTAGAGCGAGGTACCTATAACCGGTAAGGTCTGTCTGACGATACAACTACCAATGCGATTTTCTGTTGCGACCGTATTTTGGCAAGAATCAAAGATATTAAAAATGTCTTACCGGTTCCACCTGGTGCGTCCAAGATTATATGACACGTTTGTAGGTTTAACATAGCAGCGCCATCTATTGATTACTTACTCAATCCAGTCAACAGATATCGCCATCTGTTAACATCGTTTGGAGCTAACAGATAATTGTGAATGTCAAATAATAGACAAATAATTTGCAATAAAATAATATTGCGACTATAAATTAAGATGTAAGCTATCCTATCTTTCAAGTTGGATCAAACTGTGCAAATTTGATTCAAATCGGTTAAGTAGTTTAGGAGTCCATCGCGGACAAACAACGGTACACGTAATTTATATATATTAAGATATGACACGTTTGTAGGTTTAACATAGCAGCGCCACCTATTGATTACTTACTCAATCCAGTCAACAGATATCGCCATCTGTTAACATCGTTTGGAGCTAACAGATAATTTTGAATGTCAAATAATAGACAAATAATTTGCAATAAAACAATATTGCGACTATAAATTAAGATGTTCGCTATCCTATTTTTCAAGTTGGATCAAACCGCTCACGGTGTGCAAATTTAAGATGTAAGCTATCTTATCTTTCAAGTTGGATCAAACTGCACACGGTGTGCAAATTTGATTCAAATCGGTTTAGTAGTTTAGGAGTCCATCGCGGACAAACAACGTGACACGTAATTTATATATACCTATTAAGATATGACACGTTTGTAGGTTTAACCATTGATTTTATAGTGTAATATAAAATCAATGGTTTAACATAGCAGCGCCACCTATTGATTACTTACTTAATCCAGTCAACAGTTATCGCCATCTGTTAACATCGTTTGGAGCTAACAGATAATTGTGAATAAAATAATTTGCAATAAAATAATATTGCGACTATAAATTAAGATGTAAGCTATCCTATCTTTCAAGTTGGATCAAACTGCACACGGTGTGCAAATTTGATTCAAATCGGTTAAGTAGTTTAGGAGTCCATCGCGGACAAACAACGTGACACGTAATTTATATATATTAAGAAGATAAGATATGACACGTTTGTAGGTTTAACATAGCAGCGCCACCTATTGATTACTTACTCAATCCAGTCAACGGTTATCGCCATCTGTTAACATCGTTTGGAGCTAACAGATAATTGTGAATAAAATAATTTGCAATAAAATAATATTGCGACTATAAATTAAGATGTAAGCTATCCTATCTTTCAAGTTGGATCAAACTGCACACGGTGTGCAAATTTGATTCAAATCGGTTAAGTAGTTTAGGAGTCCATCGCGGACAAACAACGTGACACGTAATTTATATATATTAAGATATATATATATATATAACATTTTAAAGATGGGTCACTTGACCCGCTTTAATAAAAATAGGTATAAATGAAGTATCGGTAGGTTTAGTGTTAAGATGGACGAATACACCTTGCGGGCTCTGGCCAAACTAGAAAACCGGCTTGTGCCTTACACTGTAGAAATGGCTCGGACGTTGGGGTTGTTGCCGGCTGCAGATGATGGTCCATATTGCGCGGATGAATATTGTAATCATCCTAAAATGACCTTATCGCGTAATTGATAAAAGGAATAGAAAAAAAATCAAATGCACATCGAGAAAATCACTGCGTAAAACACTTTCTTTGAGGCGTCAAAATTAAACATTTGGCAAATTTTATATCTTATCAAGTTGTGGACTGACCGAACAACGCTCCAGTTGCACGGAAACGAATGAGAAAGGTCTCCACATCATCGGAGGAGTCGGAGGCCTATGAACTTCAGTTCTTCTTATGAAGAAGTCACATCGGACGAAGATCAGGATGATCCGCTATTAATTAGAGAGCCTAAAATAGCGGATTTCGTCATTGCCAATTTCTTGGCAGACGCTAAAAGACCATACCATTACGTTGGCCTGATTTTAGATATCAGCGGGCCTGAAGAAATACTTGTAAATTTTTTGAGGAAGTGCGGAAACTTCTTTATTTACCCCGATGTGGAGGATGTCTGCACCATAAGCCAACGCGACATTGTAAATATTCTTCCTGAGCCCGAACTTTCAGATGCTCATCGCGAGATGCTACTCTTAAGAAATTTATTTTTAATTTTTCAAAATATCAAAATGTGTGTTAATTTTTTCTTTTTATGTTAAGCAAGCAATGTGATCATCCTTATATGCCTACCTATAATAAAATGTCAGTATTTCTTTAAAATTGTGTGTATTATATTTTTGTTAATGTTGCTCTGGCTTAAAGCAAACCCATGTGGCTCACGGCCCACCACTACACGGCTCAAGGCACATCTACTTAGGCTGCCTTGAGCCCTTTGGTAGACTTTCAGAAAAACGTATTTTTACTCCGTAAGATATCCAGAATATATTTTATTTTGTTTACAAAAGTACACAAGAAATTAAACTGCTATACAATAAAATATGAAATTATACTAGATTAGAAGACTTTAATTACCAAAAATAAAAAAAGGACTCAAGGCTGTCTAGGTTCCCCTATAAATATTAATGTAATGGACATTGTGTTAATTAAGATGGACGAATACACCTTGCGGGCTCTGGCAAACTAGAAGACCGGCCTGTGCCTTACACTGTAGAAATGGCTCGGAGGTTGGGATTGTTGCCGGCTGCAGATGATGATCCATATTGCGCGAATGAATATTGTAATCATCCTAAAATGACCTTATGGCGTCATTGATAAAAGGAATAGGAAAAATAACCAAATGCACATCGAGACAATCACTGCGTAAAAACACTTTCTTTGAGGAGTCAAAATTAAACATTTGGCAAATTTTATATCTTATCAAGTTGTGGACTGCCCGAACAGCACTCTAGTTAAAAATGATTACAGAGCTCGGAATCGCCGTACATACTGCAGCAGATTGGTCAACTTACTACCAAGAAGTGGTCATAGATGGAATGATTAAAAATAGCACAAGGTTGGGTGGCCCCGGGCGAATCTTCAAAATCGACGAGTCTAAATTCGGAAATAGAAAGTATCACCGGGAACACCTTGTCAAAGGCGTATGGCTATTCAGCGGCATTGAGAGACGGACAGGCCGTATATTCTTGATAGTACCTTGCCGCAGTGCAGTAATTTTGATATCAGTGATCAAATTTTGGATTCTGCCTGGCACGACTATCATAAGTGACTGCTAGAGAGCCTACGACAAACTTAATGAATATGGATACCATCATGTAACTGTGAACCACAGCAAGCATTATAAGGACCCCATCACAGGTGCTCATAGTAACTCCATTGGTCCTCGTGGCGCCGCGCTAAAGAAAGCATCAGAACCGAGGGCCGGAGTAGCAGACATTTGCAAGGTAATCTTGCCCGATATATGTTTTGGAAGTCCTGCAACGCTAGTAGAAAAGATGCGCTAGTAGAATGTAGTAAATTGACCTTGGCATTGTATACTCATCATACTGGAGAACGAAATAATAATCGTATGACCGAATACGAAGAATTACTTATACAAATGCAACTACTAGCGGAAAATATCACAGACATGGAGCCATTAACACCACCACCGTCCGAACCAGATCCATGGGTACACATCTGACCTCGGCACCTCAGCACTACGGCACGACTGCCCTGCATGCAATGCAGTGCATGCAGAGAACGGCCCAAGTACCTCGACGGGTAGCTCGGCAAACACATCTGCATGGTTTCGGCTAGCTGCACCGTCGATGTGAGCCTACGACAAACTTAATGAATATGGATACTATCATCTAACTGTGAACCACAGCAAGCATTATAAGGACCCCATCACAGGTGTTCATAGTAGCTACACTGAGTCCTCGCGGGCTTTGAATGAAACTATTGCTAGTAAGTACAATAAAATATTTGTGATATTATCATTTTATTTATTACAAAACCCAATCTTAGCAGGTTAACCCCTTGAGTGTGATACGACCAAATCTGGTTCTGAAACAATTATCCGTTGAGTTTGATACGCCCAGATCTGGTTCCGCGTTTTTTTCACTTCTTTGACGTTCTCATATTTATTCATAATTATCTAATTGTTTTACAAAATGATATTTCAATATTCTATGTTCGAAAATTCAATGCAATCATTGTGCAGTTGTTCTTTTTATGATTGCTGTAGTAGTTTCGTAGTTATAGTACTTTAAGGTCGATGTCGCCGAAAATCCTGCAAAAGAGACAGATGCATCCATGAAAATACCCATTTACTCCAAGGGTTAAATCTTTTTTTTTTTATGTATTCTGAATGTGTTTAGGGATACTAGGCCATAAAAAATCTTTACAATTGGTGCATATTTGTTCTATCCTGGCCAATAATTAGCCAGTTTACAAAAGCCACATTTTGTCTCGTATTAAGGTCTTCCATGCTGCATGATAATAATGTTTTTTCGGGGAAGGGCTGATCTATGAAAGATAACATCGTCAATATCACCTTACTAGTTGTAAAAAAATCAATTTGCGCTGATCGCTTTCATTGCTGTATATGAACCGAAGGTATAGAGAAATTATAAAACAATGTTTGTCAGACCTTAAATTTAGGCCAAAATACAATATCCTATTCGACATTTTATTTCCATTTCATAGTAACTTAGATTATTTTTGCAATATTTGAATATTTCAGATGATTTAATTTAATTTTGCAGATGCCTTCAACTTCGGCGAAACGATGTTGGAGGTATCGCGAGAAAATGAAACTTTCAAATCATAATAAATTCAAAGAGATGAAGGAAAAAAAATGCTGAAGAACTAAGGCTAAAAAGAGAAAGATTACCGAAATGAATGAAGAGGAAAAAACACAAATAAGAAAGCAATGGTGTTTCAAAATCACGATTTTGAATCAAATAAAACAAATTCAAAAAAACGATTCTAAATCAAATAAAACAACGGAAGAAGTTCCAGGAACAGTCAAAGCTGCAAAAGAAAAATAACCACTACCGTAGCGCTGTAGAACGAGTAAATCAAAATTTGAGGAAAAAGGTTGAAAGTTTAAGTGTCCAAAACACATATCTTACAAAGAAATGTAGTCGCTATATAAGTAAAATAGATAAACTTACAAACCAGCTTAAAGATAAATCGGGGGGAAATTTAGGAAAGATGATAAGATGATAAAAATCAACATGAAAATCAAGATGCGGATCAACAACTTTTAGCGATTCAACTGACTCCTATGACTAAAACAAACATTTTTATAAAAGAAGTTTGTAATATTATTACAGAAGAGGCCAAAGAAAAGATCAAAAAGAAAATTTCATACAGAAAGTTAGTTCTTTTGCCTCCCCTTCACATCAAATTAGGACTGATGAAACAATTTTTCAAGGCTTTAAATAAAGAAGGTGACTGTTTTAAATACCTGTGCGAAAAAATTTCTGCACTTTCTGAAGCGAAACTGAAGGAAGAAATCTTCGTAGGTCCTCAAATTTGAACCTTAAAATTCGACAGATTGTTCCAGAATACGATAACCTAGGATGAGTTCTTTCGTAGAGGTCATAGATGGTTTTCTCGGAAACAACAAGTCTCCAGACTACAAAGAAATTGTAGCCAAAATGGTTGAAAATTATAAAAAACTGGGATGCAATATGAGCGTTAAACTCCATTTTCTCGATTCCCACGAGGAGTATTTTCCTGAAAATCTTGGGGCTGTCAGCGAGGAACATGGAGAGAGGTTTCACCAGGACATAAAGGAGATGGAGAGACGTTATCAAGGAAGATGGGATGTTAGAATGATGGCGGACTACTGCATGGACATTGAAGAGGGATTCACCGGCTAAACTACACAAAAAGAAAACAACAAAACGTAGTTTTCAGGGAGAACGGGAAAGCAAAAAAAACTAAGCATAGATTCGTGATCGACATAGCCCAATTACTATAATACACCTATCAGACCAGAAACACTTTTTCATTAAAAAAATGTAGGCCTGTGTTATTGTTTCGCAAATCCTATTGATGTAATTGAAAAAAATATAATAAAATGTTGGGTTGTTTGACATTATAAATAAAATAAACGAATTTACCGCGTGAATTTTGTAGCACCCGACGTTTCGGCGATGTTGCAACCGCCTTTGTTCAGGTTAAACTCAGTCTCAGTAGACTCAGTATACCCTGGACGACGGCAGTTGCAACATCGCCGAAACCTCAGGCATTACAAAATTCAAGCAGTGAATTCGTTTATTTTATTTATAATTACAGTAGAGCCTCTCTAATCCGGACCCCCGTTTGATTGGTGATCGCGGTAATTCGGGCGGAGAAGATGCGAGCGGTGAAGCGTATGCGGGGGAAAGCGGGATGGCATTTTACATTACGCCTGTCGCCTCCCGCGCGGCTAGCTTGTCTGTTCCATCGATAGTCCTGCTTATACGTATTGTGTGATTAGTAGTCTCACTTGCGCGATCGCGTTTGCCAACATGGCGCCGCCGCAGCGTAAACATTCAACATTGACTTAGACAAAGAAATGCTAAATAAAGGCGACAGCTACCTCAACATTTCTCGGAAGTTTGGTATAGGCAGGTCAACTGTGGGCGATATAAGAAGAACACATACAAGATTTTAAAATTTGTTCTTGGAAAACTTAGAAATCCAGCATACTACATGATTCAGCTTAAATGAAATAATATTGAAAATGAAATAATATCGTCGCCTGCCAGCTAAGTCTCTGTTTCACCTCTTTAAAGATCGTTGTCTTTCCAGAAAAATAATGAACTCTTTCCTAGAAAAGTTATCTAAAACCGCAATATCCGCATCTCAAATCCTATGGCTTCGAAGGGGGAGTGAATAATGGGTGGTAAGGTGAACGCTCACATGTGGCAAGACAGCTGTCCTAAACCTACCACAGCCGGTCGTTAGTCCGGAATCCACTGCTCACCCCTCAGAAGTGTAAAAATAGTATTATGATGGGCGCAACTCCGGTCGGTTAATTCCATGGCAGCTCCATTTGTATTTTATTTATATTTATTTTATTTAAAAAATCTTAATAACAAAGTAAAAGCATTTTTTTGTTTGTAAATTTGATTTATTTTTTGTTGCGGAATATTTTTTTTCGCATCCGAGGCTTTTTTTACCACATTTAACATTACAATGATTAAATCTAGTAGTTTTTAAAGAAATGTTCCTATAATTCATATATTCCAAGTTCTCTCCTATGAAATATTGACAATCGCACATAGGCTAATTCTGCATTCGCATATCGATAGGTGAAATTACGAATTTTAGGTTATGTTTTAAGGTTATGTATTTTAGGTTATCATTTTCTCCGGATTCTCGGCAGAAGCATGCATTTTCTACCAGGTTTAATCCTTTATAATTAGTTTTACACAGATTTGCGCGTGTCCTTTCTGATAAAACATCAATGTCTAAAGAAAACAAACAGTAGTTACAATGTAGCTTTCGTAAAGAAATACTAAATCATGGCAAATGCCGCGGGCGTCGCGCCGTAGCTACTACGATATTCTAGCATTTTCAACTAACAACCGACGGAAGACAATGATATCAGATAACAAGCGAAAAGAACTGTTTACGAAATTATTTTAGGTTATACCTGTGTTATTCTGTCGGCATTGATTTGTTGTACCGTCGGCGGCGGAAGTTTCCCTTTTTCAGGCTGCGCGGGAGCAGAAACTTCAGTTTCAGATGCCATTATATTAATAAAACCAACATTAAATGCACTTATTCACTATTTCACACACAATACGCGGCACACTAATCATATGCGGCACGGCGGCAAAAACAAAACTGACAGGACAGCCGAACAAAACATAACCTCAAAATATTTGTCGCCAAAATTGCCAGAACGCGAAACCATTTTTGCAGACGGCATTCTTGCAGAAAGCAAACTTGCATACAAACCCGAAGTTAGCAACGTTTGAGAATGGCGCATTAGGACATGATTACATGAATAAAATAATTTTATATTATTTTACAAATTAAAAATAAAGCAGTAAAGCGGTCATATGTTATTAATTTTAAATTTAGAAAAAGAAGTAGCAAATTATCATGTCAGGGTAAATTAAAGTGGTGTATTTTTACCTCTCCACAATGTTATCGTATTAATTATTTTTTGACTGTCAACATTGCCTTTTGCGACACCACTTACGATTATCTAATATAGTATACACCACTTACGATTGTCAACATAGCTCTTTGCGAATTCTATTGCAATAAGAGCTCGGCCATATCCCACGAGGAAGTACATCGGCATGACACCAGGAATAAAACCCTGTATCTCCAACCGTTCGTAGCACGTACTGCCAAGTTCCAGGCGACTAGTCGATACTTAGGCCTCAAACTTTTCAATAAATTGCCCGAAAGATTAAAAGAAATTAAAAACATCGATATTTTCAAGAGATCCATCCGAGTCTATCTGCTTAAAATCAACATATATGCCCATAACGACTTCTTAAAATATTTTGAAAATACATAGCATCGTATCTACCCATTTAATCTAATACATATTATTTACCGTTAATTGTTTTGTTGTAAACTGTTATCATATAGTCTATGTTTTCGTAAATTGGTAAGTTTAAAACTATATATTGTATATCATCTCTTGTCTAAATTGAGTAACTAATTTAAGATTAATTACTGTCATTCCTACACAATTGTATGGTTGTATTGGAAATAAATACCTTTTACTTTACTTTACTTTACTTTAATATTATCGATACATTAAATCGACTTTATATTAGATGTCATTACATTGTTTACAGGATAGTCCTTTAATTACCGGCATCCTTGTAGTGGATGATTCAGTACATCAAACTAAACATTTAAAAAAATGTTTTAAGTTTTTCTGAAAAAAATATGTTTTATTTATTAGACTTCCATTCATTGCTTTAGCAAAAAAAAGAGGTCCTATAGTCTGATGCTTGCTGTCTGTCCGGGGATATGCAAAACGTTACCGACACCGAAAATCGCGATTCAAAATTTGAAATGAATTTATCTGCAGGGTGAATTTAAAACTATCGTTCGCTATCGCGCTGATTCAGCAAAATATAACTGGCGGCCGATTTTATAACCTTTTTCGTATCGAAATGACGTCATGACATTCTTCTAAAGCGAAACAAAGCTAACAAGCGAAACGTCTTTATTTATGAACGAGCTCATTTAGAATAAATCGAACGTTCTGATTAGAAGTGTGTCCTTTTCTAATTCAAAACCAAGTATGGTGTTGCGCTACTAGAAGTCTACCTACAGAATCACTAGTGATTCTTTGCTCATTTGTTTATATTAAGTCACATTTGTGGTGGAGAGTAATAGCCTTCCATCAACCTCTCAGGTTTCTTAGCGTTTGGCGTGGGGGCAGCTTTAACTTTGTAAAAAAAACTTAACCCGTCCCAACTACTTTCTAAAATCTTAAAATTTGTTTGCTACTAATTAAACAACTGTTTTACCACGGTCAGTCTAAAAAATGTTGCAATCAAATGTTGTCAGCAGCGCGTTAATCTCATAAAAAATCTACAAAACGTGAAGTGCTTTCTAAAATATGAAATTCGGTATACCTACCGGTGGGGAATATTATTAATATTGATAAAAACATAATCAGTCAGAGTTTTACCACAACAACGCGTTGCCAACGCCAAATTTCATCCAAATCTTCACATCGCTCTGTCTTCTATCGGCTGCTGACGGCGTTTGTTGCGTTACAATTCGGACTGATGATGTTTTCTTCAATTATAATAATATTCCCCAATTGTATACCAAATGTCATATTTTAGAAAGCACTTTCACGATGTTGTGTCGATTTTTTACGAGATTAACGCGCTGCTGACATATTGTTTGGTCGTAACATTGTTTAGACTGACCATGGTAAAAGAGTTGTTTAATTAGTATACTATCGTTTCATCGTAACCGCATATTATAAAACCACTGGGCGCAACCCAGAGAATACATAATCTAAACCTCCAACTCAACCGCTATCAGGGGCGGCTTCAGGATTTCATTTTGGGGGGGGCTCATTTCAAGGTGTAGATAGTTTCTTTTTATTTCGCAAGAGACGTAGCGTCATCAGCAAGGATTATAGGCCTGTATTATTTTAAACCTATCAATGGATTCAGCTGAATTGTAGTTTAATTGTTTTGGTTTATAGCTAAAAACATGTTAATTTCGCGCGAAATTCGAAAAAAACTTTTTGTTTGCGGTGTTACTCGTACTTTAAAATTGAAGAAATTTCATTTGTTTCAGGTTACCTTTTGCCATCAATACCCAAAATCATTTTGTAAAAACTCGGATGTTGTTCAATTGTTTTGATTTATCACTAACACATATGAATATCAATAGCGCCGCAGGTGACATTTTTTTTTCGAATTTCGCGCGAAATTCGTATAAACTCGAGTTGAATTTTTATTATTTTTGGACGGTTTTATTGTAGAACTTATATATATTAGGTTTTTTTCGGGAACTTTTGGGGGGGGGCCATGGCCCCGTGCTCCCCCCCCCCCCCCCTGGAGCCGCAACTGACCGCTATGATCTGTAGTGGCCACTTTTGGCCACAAATATGTGATCTACGTTGACTCGGGCCACGACGAGCCGTTTCTGTTCTCCAACTTTATAACAACAATGCAGAATTATTAATTATTTTACTAAACAAGGTTTCAATGTTCTAAATTGCAAATTTCACTAAGATTACTATATAATATAGTTCATCTTTTTATGATGCACAAAGTAGTTTCTTAGGTATCTTCGTTTTTCTCCCCCGCTGTCTGCTTCTTCTTCTTCGCGACTCGAGCGTAGTGGCAAACGTTTTTATGACGCGAGCTGAAGCATTCATTTTTTAAATAATGGCACGAAATTCTACGTTGCCTGCGTTGCTGCAATGGTTTGCTAGGTGCGCCAGGCAGCGTATATAGAAATGCTACTTAATTACCTACGTCCCCGAGGCTGGGACGAAAAGAGATAGCATTTCCAGACGGTAAACCTCCTAAATGCTGTTTCAATACGTCTCAGACTGAAGTACTGAAATAGGATTTCATGTACCTAGCATAGTACCGAAGAACGTCGATGGAGCGAAAGCACCTATGAACGATGCCGGCACCATCGTTGTAAAAAACATCGAACATCGATATTTTCGAGATATTGAACGTTCTCCCTTTGATTACCAAATGGGATCCAGATGTGGCTGGGGGATTTTCCCCACTCACCCTCGCAAACCACCCGCGAACCGGCCCGGCCAGTGCCAGAATTCTTTCCTCACTTGTTTGCTGCTTGTGTTTTGGGAACGAACGATGCCTTTCATTAGATGACTGCATAAAGACGCGACGTGGTTCGCCCATGAGGGGTTTGCTTATATCCCTCGAACAAAGAGCGGTGGAGATAATCATTTTATGCGGTGTTTCGAGCGCGACTGTCTCGCCAGGCTGGTTGTTCATATGGCTGGCACGGAAGTGATTGCTGTAAATGCAACTGGTGGAGAACATTATCATGAAACCACACCTTGGGTGATCGAAAGGTATGTTTTTTCTTGAACAGGAAATATTTTAAAAAGATTATGAATTATTTTTATATCTTAGCTAGTCCAGTTTGTATACAAACCATTGGGTTTTCAGAAAACAACTTCTCAGTTCTCGCATAACTTGATGCACCCGAAATGTCTAGAATTTGTTTTGGTTTTGGTCTTTTATGCTTTAGCAAAAAAACACGCTTACCCGCCTAACCTCGACAAGCCATCTCAAATTTGTGGCCGATCCAACCGAGTACTAGCGGCGATTAGACTACCTGATAAATCGTGCACTAACTCAGGGCCCTAATTATCGTGTAGTGTAATCACAGATTGCCTTAAGTAGCGATTAGACTACACGATTTTTAGGGCCCTAAGTCAGGACCCTAATTAGGGCGGCAGTAGGTACTATTAGGCTATGGCAATCTGTGATTACACTACACGATAATTAGGGCCCTAACTGAGTTAGTGCACGATTTATCAGGTAGTCTAATCGCCGCTATAGCCATAGTACTGCAGCCCTAATTAGGGTCCTGACTTAGGGCCCTAAAATACGTGTAGTCTAATCGCTACTTTTGCGGTTTTTTGGCACAAATCAAAGTAAGTTTGCGTCAAGCGCTCTCGTGAAGCGTTTACTTGTTTGTGCGGACTAGTATTTGTGCACTGGCGGCGGACAGACGTGCGTTCTTGTTTGTTGTGATAGAAGTGCTGCAGGAAAATTGAATAACTGGTTCCACGAGGATATTTTGCAATTCCTCGAATGCTACCAAGCAGAACCCTGCATTTGGGACCCGAAGAATGTCCCCATGACAATACCACATCATGACAATTTCAACAACAACAGAGTTGTCAACTACAACGGGCGAACCCTTCACTCCAGGAAGTTTTAACGAAAGTGATCGTTCTGTCTCCCGTGGAGTGAGCGTAGAAGACTTGAGGACAAAAAGAATCTAACTACGCCACTAGCCCGCTAGAGGCCGACACCTTACGGCGAGGCACTGAGCAAGGTCCCAGTGGGGCATTCTCGCCCCCTAGCTACCAGTTTTGGCTGGAAAATTATCCTGAGGGTCAATCCGACCACCCGACTGGTTACGGGCTCGAAGTCGCTTGCGCAACCTCTACCTGATGTATTCTCAGCGGTGATTCAGGCAGAATCTTTCGCGGACCATGGCGCCCTTTACCCGCCGTGTTCACACAGGATCGGGTGGCTCAAGGTCCTTTCAAGAGTGGCATGACATCAGGTCAACATCCACCCCCGCTGCTTAGAGAACAGTCTATTTCCATAGTTCTCAGACTCCCTCAGGAATTAGTCAGAGTGCACAGCCGATTGGTTCTCGCCGCTCGGTGCGCAACACTGGTCCAGCGGCGCCGGGAAGTTATTCCCCCAGGGGAAACCGAACCGGAGTCTTACCCAGGGTACTCTTCCACGCGGGGAGGCTCCTGAATAGGAGCTGAATCGTGAGTTGGGCCGACCCGGTACACATGGATCTTGTGGCCCACATGAAACACTGATAATTTCAACATTTGATACTCAAATCCTGATGCTGCATGGGTACTGCCTGCCTCAATAGCCGCGTCCAGACCGACCTAGCAGCGCCAAACGGCTCGGCCGCTTTGACGCTCGCCGCGGGCGAGGCGCATCCAAGCCCACCGAGCAATTGCATCGCGAGGTGGCCTCGCAAGGCAGCCTCGGCCGGTATGGTCGCGACTAATCGTTACACTTATAAATGCGATGTTTTAAAATTAGTATGGGTCTCAAGCAACCTACATCTAAAAAAAATTTTGTTTTCATGTTCAGTTTTATGGCTAGTCATTCTCTCCACTAGTGTTGGCGTTCAAAAAGTCGCCCTGTATATATTATGATAATATAAATAGTGCAGTTGTACTATACGGACTGATAAGTACCTATCTATTTAACTCATCTAAATTGCTTATTTGGCAGAAATGAGCTGAATCATCGGCTGCGGGAACGGGCGATGACGGAGCTTACGCCTCTCCATATCATCTACATGGAGGAATGTTTGAAGTGTGTAGTGTGCCATTATTCATGTGAACTACAAATTGTTTACAATATTTAAACTTATTGGTTAGAAAGTTTTACTGAATGTGACTTTTTAATATGTTTAACTTTTTAGTGTGACTGAACTTTTTAATGTGAAGTTCAGAAAAGAAATATGAAAATGTAGAAGGCGAAACATTTTGAATTTGATTACTACTAATCAAGGCTCTACAGCCTGGTAATCAGTTTATTTGATATTGTCAATATCAGTTAAACTAATTTGTGTTGTTTTGGCAGATATCCAGTTGGTGCAGTAAGGCTGCCGTATAAAGCCACCACGATGAGAGCGTGGCGGCGGCAGTCGGCCCCAGCAATCCCTCGCACTTTGCTGGAGTACGGGGATCAGCTGGAAGTAAGCGGTCGAGGCGAACATTTCTACAAGTGTTCGGTGGCGGTTGGCGGCGAAACTGCCGTAATTTTTTGTGCCATAGATTTCGCCGACATTTCAAGGATGGCGAAATTAATATGTGCTGATGGGACATTTCAGACTGTGCCACCCGCACCGAGGGCGGCTCAGCTATTCACAATGCATGCTGTAGTTGAGGATCATGTTAGTAGAATTATTTATTATATTACATTTTTTAATGTATATATTACTAGAGGAATATACCCGGCGTCATCCGGGTGTAGTTTTGTTAAAAACCGGGAGTTTGCACGTCGACACATGAACGCACAATAATAATTTCACCCCCAAAGGTTGATGTTCAACAAACTGTGAATGTCGTAATTTTTTATTTCCTCGAAAAAAAAATAGAATTATTTATAAATCAGTTACAGTCCTTCGGCATAGACAATATTTTGAGTCATGTTTTCGTGTAGTTTCAGTATACTGGTTTTCGCCGCAACCTGATCTAGATAAGGCAACATATAATTGTCCGTGTGTAAAACTGTTTTCTCTTAAATCTATTCTGACATGCTTAAAAGTTTGTCCCTGCGCTTTATTTATAGTGACTGCAAACGATATCTTTCAGTTTGAACTATTCTAGTTTCAGAGATTAGCGTGTTCTAACAAACAAACAATCAGCTTTATATATTAGTATAGAATATAGATAGATGTTTGATGAATGTTTGGCTTCGACAATTGAAAATGGAAAATTCAGATTGGTACTGAACGATTTCATTGAAATCTGCATTTAGATAGATGGATTTGTATTTAGGAACGTAAATTAACCAAAAATGTAATAACAAACGATCATACGTATCCTCGTTTTAAATTTTGAAAATCATTTGCAGAAATGGTAACAAAAAGGGAGCTTAATCGAGTTGAATTTATTCTCATACAAAAACTTAAGGCAGAGACGACAAATTTGTCACAGAGATTTTTTACAAGACTACTTAAATAACACATTGTCCTTTATTTTGCCTAGCTTCTACCAATTAACATAAATATGCCGAGTTATGAGATGTTATCGCTTCTATTTGTTTGATTTTCGAATTATACATTTTGATTTTTAGTGCTTTGTCGTGCTATTTGCACTGATGTCTGTGCGGACTACAGCATTGTACAATGCGGTGCTGGCGTGGCTGCGAAACCAAATGAATAACCAAAGGGGGTTTTGTAATTTGTGGATGGCCGATTTTGAAGCCGCTCTACATCGGTCCATCAACGAGACCTTTAACAATGCCCGTGTCCACGGGTGTTATTTTCACTACGCTCAGGTTATTTTGAACTTTTAATTATTATTTATAAAAAACTAAATATGCAAACCAGCAAGCCAAAAACATAGCTGTCAATTTTACTTGTCTTGTATTTTCGCCATATGCACCTGTATTACTAGCTAGAATAATGCTGCGCTTTGCGTTGACATTTTAAGTATTAGATGTCAACTGTTCCATTGATAATGATAAGCTTCTATACTTTGGCCAATTTTGAATTCTCGAAATATGAAATCGAAGAATATCGCGGTTGTTTGACATTATAATAAGAATAAACGAATTTACCGCGTGAAGTTTTTAAGCACCCGACGTTTCAGTGGTGTTGCACCTCCGTTATCCAGTCTACCTTGGACAACGGCGGTTGCACCGCTGTTATCCAGTCTATCCTGGACAATGGCGGTTGCAACACCGCTGAAACGTCGGGTGCTTAAAAACCATGCGGTAAATTCGTTTATTCTTCTTATAATTTGAATTCTCGGTTCACTTTCTGTTTACAGCTTGTTTAACTTTTTAAAACATTTTAGATTCGTATTTTCTGCGTAAACTAGCTTTTTAGTAATAAAACGCAGACTCTATTCTGCCCCAGAAATCGCTCCTTGAAATTGATAAAGTTAGTACTATGTAATTCACACTGAAAGGTCCTGAACTGGTTTTGAACGACTTAAAGTAGGCAGAGAATGTAATAATCATAGGAAAAAATAGAAACTGATTTTGTTGTATGAAATCGAAGACTATTGCGGTTGTTTGACATAATAATAAGAATAAACGAATTTACCGCGTGAAGTTTTTAAACACCCGACAATTCAGATATGTTGCAACCGCCGTTGTCCAGGGTAGACTAAAATGCCGTCAATCGTCGTCCGTTGTTCTGCGGGTAGGCGGCAAACCGCCGCTGCTGCCTCGTAGATTGTAACGGTGGTGGGGCGGCGGATTCGGGGCGCGCGAATTTCAAAAACTTGGCGTGCACACAACACTCACTGTATCTTGTTTTTCATTCTTGCGCTCGGTGATCGGCATTGAGAACATTTTAAGAAGAGGGTTCCAGGTTGTAGAGAGTTTGTAACCGTCGTCTCTATTGAAGTTTGGGGTTTTTCTTATTTCAATTTATTTACTTCACGCGGTAAATTCGTTTATTCTTTTTATAATTATTTTGTTGTTTACAGTTGTGACTTTGAAAAAAAAAATATTGTTTTATTACAGGCGCTGGTCCGCAAAGCCAGACAGATGCGAATGGACGTAAGAGCTAATGATACTAAAGCTGTCCTGGCACTTTTAAAAGTTTTGGCCCTTCTGCCACCGGAGAAAGTGGCAGAGGGTCTACAAATAATTTTGGCCTTCGTCCGCCGGCAAAATTTTAATGCTCAATACGATGAATTCTTTCAGTATTTTCAGCGCGAGTGGATGGAGAGGGTAATTGTATTATTCTTTATTCCATACTAGCTTTAGACCAGCGATGTGCCTAGGCATTCTCAAATTAATATTGCCTCTCGGCGATAATGCGCGAATTGTCTCCTTTGCTGGCGACACGGTCCTCCTCGTGGAAGCAGAATCATTGGCTGAGGTTCTTGTAAAGGCTCAAAATAGTCTGGATAGTGTCAAAGCTTGGCTCGATCCACATGTTCTAACCCTAAATGCCTCAAAAACCAATTACATTGCATTTGGATTACGTCCGGTAGTCATCTCACATCCTCCGGCATTAATAATCCACTCTTACCACTGTAATAGACAACCGACCTGCGCGTGTTACAAGGGCGTCGCCAGCCAATGTACCAGGGAGGGGGGGGGGGCAAGATGATAGAAGCCAATGGGCCAGGGGGGCAAGAGAAGCCAATGGCCAGGGGGGGGGGGGGGGGGCAAGATGATAGAGGATATGAATTCAAGGTAAAATAAATAAAATTTATAAAGTTTCACACTTTATTATTACAATCTTCTAGGTTTGCAATTTGTTCGAGTCTCTAGGGGGGCAGCTGCCCCACCCTGGCGACGTCCATGGCGTGTTATCACATCCAAGAAGAAACCGAAGTCAAGTATCTGGGTGTCCTCAATTTCAATTTCAAATAGCCTTTATTTAACAATCTTTAAAAAACTAATTTACAATAATTTTGTTCTCAGACATCGATAATCAGATTGTTTTGCTTTTCAGCGTAGGCCTCCCCCAGAATCTTCCATAGGTCGCGGTCTTAAGCTTTCCTCTTCCATGTTGCTCTCAAATCGTCTTCCCACCTTCGAAATGGTCTGCCTCTTTTCCTTTTTCATTTCCATTTCCATTCATTGCTTGTCGCGACTTGCAGCCTGGCCGCCAGTGCACGCTGGGTCGAAGTGTTTTTGTTCTCACAATTCAAAACTCGAACCCTTTTTGAGTGTTACATAAGTATTGATATGAACCCTTTTTGAGTGTTACATAAGTTTGAGTGTTGATATGAACTACCTAATACCGGTCAGTTGATGGTTTGTGTATTATTTGTATTCCCCCCTCGCCTCCCCCCCCCCTTTTTTGACCTCACGTAATTAATGGATGGCCCCTTAGGTTAGGTTTGACATTGTGCATAAATATTTTTGAAAACAAACTTGTAGGTATGTAGCGTTACCCGGTTGAATAATCATCCTGTACTATGACAATGTTTTAGGTGGGACCAGGTACATTTTCGGTGTTTGGATTGCCTGCGAGAACAAATAACGTCTCCGAGAGCTTTCATGCAAGCCTTTTGAGGAGATGTCGTAGTCCGCATCCAGGAATCTGGCAATTTACAAGTAAGTACGTTTTAGCCGGAATATAACGTGACCTATGATATTGAGCAGGAATGAAAGGAAAAACTAAAATAATTAGGTATGTAAATTGAAGTACAAAAATAGTTTATTCAGACATGCTTGAATTAACATTAGTTTCGCTGGGGTGATTACTACTCGACGCATCATTTTCTTCCCACCAATATTATCCTCACTTCCATCCAGATTGTTGGAAATGCAACATTTTATAAAACCCTTTTCAATACACTTCTTACTAATTATCTGCCAGGCGGTCATGATCCATTCCCCAAAGACTAAGGACGGTACACTTACCGCCACGACAAAGTACCTTGCTGTTATTCGCGATGAGACCCAACAAGGGTCTGTCAGTAACCTTTAAACCCCTAATACAGTTTGTGCGGAATGGCTCTAAAGGCAAAAAACATTCCACTACAAAACCTTTCTCAATAATCGAGAAAGCGTCAGATTGGATTCTAGAGGTCGATTCAGTCTCTAAGCAGTATAAATTTCCTGAAAGTCTCGGATGCACAGCCCTCCCTCCAGATATAACTCTTTAGTCCCTGTCTCGGAAGATGGCTCTTATTGTAGAATTAACTGCTCCATGGGAATCAAATATCCCAAAAGACAACGAGTACAAACTAAATAAATACCACGATCTTGCAAATGCCATCACCCGGAACGGCTTCACTGTTCACCTTCACGCGGTGGAAGTTGGTGCTCGTGGCCTGCCAGCCAAATCTCTATTACATCTCTATTACAAAAACTTTAATTTCTGCATCCCAAATTCTATGGCTTCGAACGGGGGGTGAATGGGTGGTAAGGTGAATGCTCACATGTGGTAAGACAGCTGTTCTAAATCTACCACAGCCGGTCGTTAGTCCGGAGTCCACCGCTCACCCCCCAGAAGTATAATAATAATAATATTATGATGGGCCCGATTCCGGTCGGTGAATTTCATGGCAGCTCAATTTGTATCTATTGTCTAACCGAGCTGCCATGGAATTCACTGACGGGAGTCGGGCCCATTGTATTATTAATATTATTATTGCACTTCTGGGGGGTGAGCGGTGGATTCCGGACTGACGACCGGCAGTGGTAGGTTTAGGCCAGCTGTCTCACCACATGTGAGCGTGCACCTTGCCACCCATTCACTGCCCTTTGAAGCCATAAGATTTGAGATGCAGAAATTGCAGTTTTAGATATTTTTTCTAGGAATAAGTTAATTATTTACCTGGAGAGGCCAAGATCTTTGAAGAGGTAAAACAGAGATTTGGCTGGCAGACCACGAGCGCCAACTTCCACCGCGTGAAGGTGAACAGTGAAGCCGTTCCGGGTGACGGCATTGGCGAGATCATGGTATTTATTTAGTTTGTACTCGTGGTCTTTTGGGATATTTGATTCCCATGGAACAGTTAATTCAACAATAAGGGCCATCTCCGAGATGTAAAGAGAGTAAGAGTCATAAACATTTAGGCGTTCCGTAAATGTCATTTTACGTCTAAAACAGTGTGTGTGAGTGTGTGAACAGCATAGTATTTTAAACTTATACATAAAAGTTATTGTTTAAGCATCTTTTCTTGCTTGGCTTTTTTTAACCCTTGGAGTAAATGGGTATTTTCATGGATGCATCTGTCTCTTTTGCAGGATTTTCGGCGACATCGACTTAAAGTACTATAACTACGAAACTACTACACCAATCATAAAAAGAGCAACTGCACAATGATTGCATTGAAATTTCGAATATAGAATATTGAAATATCATTTTGTAAAACAATTAGATAATTATGAATAAATATGAGAACGTCAAAGAAGTGAAAAAAACGCGGAACCAGATCTGGTCGTATCATACTCAACGGATAATTGTCTCAGAACCAGATTTGGTCGTATCATACTCAACGGGTTTAAAAACTATTCTTGGTAGGTACGTCATATTATAATTAATCTCTACAATTAACTCCGACTTTTCCATGTTGACTAATAAGCAGTTACGCTTGTCTGTCCATTAATTCCTCATTAAGAAAAAAACGCTTTCCACTAATGCATTACTTATAGGGATGGAGAAAATTTATCCAATTATTTTCGGTAGTTCCGTGAAGATTGTGACTGAACTAAACGAATCGTAAATCAAGTGACAATATTCAAAATTTTTATATAAATCATTTTGGCTTTATTTTTTACTGAATTTTACCATCTTTAATAAAATACATTTTTCAACAAATATTTTCTTTCCACAGGTGTGTTAGTCGACGTATTAAAAGGTGAACTTCCTAAATGGACATCTTTTCGCGAGGGGCTCGGTTTGACCTCGGTGAAAAAAATGAGAACCATTCTTAACGACCGTCATATTGTCAGGGCTCAGCTCCTCTTGAGTAATTCGGAAATTTCAGTTGCCGAGTTTTTAAGCCGAATGAGCTATACAAATATGCGGGTCGCGTTTGACGGTTCTCAGATCCCGGTAGGCGTCGAAGTGGAAATTACAACTTCTCCGCCGCCGGATCGCGCCGAGGCCGGACCGAGCCGCGCGTGACTGGCGCCCTGGAATTCTCTTTCGTACGGGCTACCCATGCTTCCTTCGCTGCCGTTCACCATTGCCGCCCCGATTGCCGGACCGTCTACTGCACCGACTCAGAGTCCCTCGTACGAGTCCAATTCGAACTTTCGACGCCCTTCGCCCCGGCAGTTCGATCCGGAAGCATTCGCCTCGACAGCCCTACGGATGCCGAGCGTTTCGCTCTCGCCGCATCCAGAACAGACGACGCGTATAGCTCCTCGGGTTGCTCGCCGGCGGCGGCCTGTGGGATCGCCTCGAACGGCGATTCCGATTCCGCCGACCGTCCGTTACTTTCCCGCCCGAGAGACGCCCCTGCCGCCGTCGGTCCAGAGTCCGCAGCGCGCTCCTTCTCCGCATTGCACTCGCGACCCGCAGCGCTCTCATTCTCCCGCCCGACCTCTCCGCCGAGAACCGCCTGCACCCGAATTGCCAAATTGCTCGGTGTGCCTGACGGAAAAACGGAATACTGTTGTGCTTCCGTGCGGACACGTCTGCATGTGTGCAGACTGCGCCCAGCGTGTTTTCGCCGATAATGGATTGTGTCCAATGTGCAGAGGCGATGTGTTGTGTGTTGTTTTCGTTGTCCTTTAATTCCTTTAATTTCTTTGTAACTTATGTCCCGAGATGGCGGCCGAGTCTTGCAGTTCGGCTTTTAGCTTTTCGAAACACACAGAAGTGTTACGGATGTGCCATTCAGACAGCGACCCACTTCTTAATGTCACTGCTCCACCTCTGGTGTGTCCGCTATTCCTTATGCATGAGAGGTTAGTTCAACCACGCCCGGAAATGTTGAGGCCCGTTTCTCTGATTTCCATGTGGGATCCTGGTCCCTAGTTTTGCATCTGGTAGTTAGTACATGGGGTCCTTTATCGTCCAGGGCCCGGTATAGTTATATGTACTCATAGTCCCCCCCTTGTCGCCTCTCTAGGTAACCAAGTTACCATTAATTTTTTGTTGCTATTTTGCTTAAATTAAGATCTAATCGAGTGATTTTATGTTCCAGAAAGGATGGTTGCCTCATTTTAGAGATGGTTGGATGAAAGGTGAATTTTTCTAGAATAATAAGGCCTATAAACCTACATCTCTTTTCGTAAGTCAAAGACATCCAACCAATCACGTTTAAATGAAAAGTATTCCCAAATCCAATCAAGGGCCTCCTTCGTCACCATGTAAGTGGTGTTTCTTATTATTTTCTTCATAATCATCAATTTAATCAATTCTTTAAAGAATATTATACATAAAAATATCGAATATTGAAATATATATATATATATATATATATATATATATATATATATATATATATATATATATATATATATATATATATATATATATATATATATATATATATATATATATATATATATAGGTATATATATATATATATATATATATATATATATATATATATATATATATATATATATATATATATATATATATATATATAGATATATATATATATATATATATATATATATATATATATATATATATATATATATATATATATATATTATATATATATATATATATATATATATATATATATATATATATATATATATATATACATATATATATATATATATATATATATATATATATATATATATATATATATATATATATATATATATATATATATATATGTAGGAAATGAAAGCCAACTCCCAATATCTTTGCATGCTAGGGCACATAATTTATCTTTTAATCAATGTTTTAAAGTTATAATAATAAAATGCCTTGGTGATAATGCACAAGAAAGGGACGTCAAATCTTGGGAATTGGCTTATATTTATATTTTAGGCGCTTGCAAAGGTTCCGGTCTCAATAGGCAAAATTAATAAGGTTTATCATATTATCATAATCATCAAATGCTTTTTATTTTAATTTATAATCATTCATTTTAAAATAACGTTTTGCACGGTTGGTTTCGGTACCTTAACTAAAATCGTGTAAAATATTATTAATCCATTTCTTTTTGTTCGATTCCTTGAATTTAAATTTTCAACTAATTGTTCGATTTCAGAAACGTCACATATCTTGACGACGGCTGAGCCGAAA